>VMDO01001438.1:94058-208554 GCA_007922755.1 Pedetes capensis
CTCTCTCTCTCTCTCTCTCTCTCTCTCTCTCTGTATGTATGTATTATTTATTTATTTATTTATTTATTTATTTATTTATTTATTTGTGGTACTGGGGTTGAACCCAGGGCCCTGTGCTTGCATGCTTTGCAAGTACTGTACCACTGACCTGCATCCTCAGCCTCCCAAACCGCTGGGATTACAGGCGTCACCATGCCCAGCTAGCTAGTATTTGTTGAATGAATGTAGACAGGCTTCAAGGAAAGGGTTTCATCTCAACTTTTTTTTTTAGTGTGGTGTGGGGGTGAAACCCATGGCCTTGAATGTACTGAACACATGCTCTACATTAAACTATACCTCTAGTCCCAAGGAAGGGACTTGAGAAGGGAGGACTCAGGACAGAGGGACTTCTGATGGGGATTCTTTGGACAATCCTCCCTAACCTGGACTTTGTTTTGCCTGCCTTTTGGGAGTGCTTGGGATCAAACCCTGAGCCTCTCACATGCTAGCCTCATGGTCTACCACTGAGCTACACTCCCAGCCCTTGTTTTGTTTTTCCTATCTTGGATTTAAGCCAAGCTTTTCCCTCCTTGTGCTGCCTGGCAGGCCTGATAGCAGAGCAGTTCCTGGAGACCACCGCAGCCCAGCTGACCTACCATGGCCTGTGTGAACTCACGGCAGCTGCCAAAGAGGGTGAACTGAGTGTGTTTTTCCGAAACAACCACTTTAGCACTATGACTAAGCACAAGGTAATGCGGGGTTGGAGGTGGGCGTTGGCAGGCATCATTTCCCATGCCTTTTCCTCTGGGTCAGTGTTTCAGTCAGGATCCAGTGGGTTAAGCTGTGGTAATAAATGACACCTAGAATGACATGGTTTACCACAACAAATGTTTATTTCTCACTCATGCTGCATGTCCACTGCAGACTGGCTACACCCTGTCCCCCACCATCCTCACTCTAGGACAAAAGAACCCTTATCTCAAATATATGTAGGAAAGGAAAAAGGGACACTCACTGTTAGTGCTTCTGCTGGAAATGACAAGTGCTGTTTCTGTTCATATCTCATTGGCCAGAGCAAGCCATAGGGGACACGTCTGCCATCAGGGGGACAGGAACGTATAATCCTCTCCCAGAAAGGGTCAGTGGAACATTAGAACATTATATTCTTCCAGAGCTAGAGAATGCTGAAGCTCTCTAGGAATTTAGTAGAAGAGGAAGAGGTCTCTGGTTCTCAAAGGATTTATCTCCATAGCCATCAGACAAGCCTAGAGACCAAGGGGAAATAGGGTGGCAAGGAGGATCTTGGGTGGCACCCCAACCCTGAGCACTCACTGCTTGACCCAAAAAATCAGCATACTCACACCTCACTGCACGTACACTCAGACATCTTTCCTTTCCCACACCACATATTTATGACGGGTCCACATGCTCACGCTGGTGTGTTCCAGCCAGCACACCAGTTGATTCAAAAGGTCTCTGCCGGGTGCAGTGGCGCACGCCTGTAATCCCAGCGGCTCGGGAAGCAGAGGCAGGAGGATCACAAGTTTGAGACCAGAGGCAGTCTGTGTAACTTAACGAGACCCTGTCTCAAAAAGTTAAAAAATGGGCTGGGGGTGCAGCTCAGTGGTCCAGCACTTGCAGAGCATGCAAGCGCGAGGCCCTCGGTTCAACCCCCAGTACCGCAAAAAAAAAAAAAAAAAAAAAGGTCTCTAACTGCATTGCGGCTGAATTGGGTCTGTGAAGTGCCTCTGTGTCACCTGTCCCACCAGTTGGCCCTGTCCTTTTCTTTGCAGAGTCACTTGTACCTACTGGTCACTGACCAGGGTTTTCTACAGGAGGAGCAAGTGGTATGGGAAAGCCTGCACAATGTGGATGGAGATAGCTGCTTCTGTGACTCAGACTTCCACCTAAGCCATTCCTTGGGCAAGGGCCCTGGAGCAGAAGGTGTGAGTGGCTCCCCAGAGCAGCAGCTGCAGGTAGACCAGGTGTGTGGGGCCTTTGGAGAAGGGGCAGAGAGCTCATTTGCCTCAGAGTGCTTTTTCCGTAAGTCAGCTGCATGCTTTTTATCATCCAGAGGCCATGACATCTAACACCAGTGTCCCCTCACTCTCTTACCTTCGGACCATCTCCTTGCTTGATGTATATTTTGTGGCACCATCAGTAATACACTTGGCTATGTGTTTAGCTCTGGAGGGAAACAGGCTGGAGAATTTGAAGGAAAACCTGGTTTGGAATCCTAGCCTGAATCTCCATTCCCCAAGGCCTTAGCCTACCTTGTGACTCTTGTTCTCTCTAGGACTATCTGATTGCCTTGTCCCTGCAGCAGCAGCAACAGCCACAAGGCACCCTGGGCCTTAGTGACCTGGAACTGGCCCAGCAACTTCAGCAAGAGGAGTATCAACAGCACCAAGCAGTCCAGCCTATGCAAGTACAGGCCCCCTCGCCCCAGGTGAGGCCCCTGTGCTCTTCTCTTAGCAGGCAGGGCATCTGGCTTTGCCTGGTCCAGGATGCCTGTTGGTTCTGCACTGCTCTCTGCAAGGCTTCCCTCAGGGCCCTTCTCCTGCTGGTTTCTCTCCCAGGCACTCTTTCCTGTCTTTACTCTGGATTCTGATCCCCTTCCTCCTAGAATCTCTGTCCCTGTGCTCTTCCAGTGTTGTTGGATGACCCGTTGTTAAATCCCACACAGGGAAGAGGAGTCATGTCTGGACGCCCAGCCGGGGAGCGGCGGCAGAGGCCGAAGCCCGAGTCAGACTGTGTTCTACTATAGCTTGCCCCCATCCCACGCTGACCTGCCCTCTCTTTCAGAGGCAGGCTAGTTTGCTTGCTTCTTCACCTCAACCCCTGACATATGCAGGGTAACTTATTTATGGACTGTTGGGGGTCAGAGCAGGAAGTAAATGCCACGGTCAGATTCAGTAATGTCCCCACCCTCACGTGCTGCTGACTTCTCTGCCCCCATCAAGGCCAACACTGGGATGGGTGGGGTGAAGATTTCTGATTCCCAACTCCCTTTCCCAGAATAGTCACATGATTATGCAGACTCAGGCTCCAGAGTGAGGTCCTTATCTGGAATGCATCTCTCCCTCCCATCCCCACCTCCTTGGTGCTCCAGGCAACCCAGCAGGCCTGTCTCCTTTTGTTTCAGGGTTTGATTTGGGTTTCTATCTCTTTTATTTGTAATGCCTTCCTAGGGGTTTGGAAATAAAACTTCTTTCCTGAGATCTGGTGTTTGTCTTACCCTGCTTGTTGGCTTCCTGGGCAGCAGAGAGTTAAGTATTTGCTCTAATTGGAAACGAAAAAAGAGGGAGAGGTAGGAGGGTGCCTGTCATTTCTAGTGGGACCAGCAGGGGGAGCCAAAGCCTGCCTTTTCTCTCTATGTTTTTTGGTAGGTGTTCTTGGGAAAACAGTACTCTCAAGGAAGGTGGGTTTCAAAATCTCTAGATAGATGGATTTGGGAAGTTACCAAGATTTCCCAGACTGGAAGGGGCAGTTTGACCCTCTCTTTTCTCCCCACTGCACATAGATGGTCCTTTGCTACCTCCAACCTCATTTTGATACCTGTTCCTCAATTATTCTGCTTAAAATTTTCTGGGGAAAAGAATAGTGAGGGTGAGGGGAGGCACGGGGGCAGGGGTGTTGATAACTGCTGGAAGCAAGAACAGGATTCCTGTTGAAGAGCCAAGTCCACATCAAAGGTGCTTCCAACTCCAATATCTCTTCCTGGTCTATGTCCTGCTCCACCCAAGCTTCAGTCAGAGAGTATGAATGACAGTGAACTTTGCCAGAGAATTCAAGTACCGGTGAGATGTTCTGGCCAAGGTAAGGGAAGGGTAAGTGGGACAGACACTATCAAAGAGATCCTATTACTCCACCCCAAGATGGAGCTAGAGGACCCAGATACAGACATCATTTTCAGATGAAGGAAATCAAGGGATTTAAAAGAAATGTAGAGCTCCAGCCTCGACAAGTGTGTAGCACTCCATGAGGGGATATCCTATTTAGAGGCCCAGCTGGTCTCCCACAGGCTCAGCCAAACATGGGACTCTCAGATCCTTGAATGTTGTGTGGGGATGGGGAGCCAGGAGGTCTCAAATATCTTCAGCTCTGCACAAGGCCAGGAGGGCTGACCGGCAATCCCCTTTCACTGCCTCCTGCAAGCAAGGGAGTCAGTGTTAGAAAGACAACCCTTGCCCTGGTCCCAGCATTCTGACCTCTCCCTTGTGCTGGTCCATAGCTCCTCCAGGGAAGGAAAGGATCCTCCCTGGTGCTTGGAGTTCTGCACTCAGGTAACCAAAAGCTCATGAGTTCTTCATGGCAGGAATGTGCTTAGCTGTGGGCAGGGAAGGTGGGAGGAGGGGAGGAATAAGACCCTGGGGCTCCAGGCTAAGAATTAGCCAAGTTTCACCTGCAGAGAAGAATAGAGAGACTTCCCAAATTTCTTCTTGAACTCAGCTCTGATGCTTAGAAGGTCAGTCTCACTTCGAGAGAGAAGGATGCGCATCAGGACTTCATAATTGGGCTCACTTTCCTGGTAGAGGAGGAAGCACATTGGGGTAGGGGGATAGACAGTCACATTCTCACCAAGAACAGGGACTGAATGGAATTGTAGGAAGTGGAGTTGAGGTGGAGTGAAGGGAAGAGGGGAGTATATGTTATCTCAAAGCAAAATTATCTCTGTCTATCCTCACAAAAGGTGATATAACTAGAAAGATTAGTGTGTAAGGGGGCAAGTTTTTTTTTTTTTTAACTAGGGGATTGACCCTTGACCTCCAGGCCTTGCACATGCTAGGCAAGGGCTCTACCACTGAACTACATCCCCAGATTTTTTTTTTTTATTTTGAGACCAGGTCTCATTAAGTTGCCCGGGCTGGCCTTGAACTTGTGATCCTCTTGCCTCACCCTCCTGAGTAGCTGGAATTATAGGTGTGCACCACAACCCCAGGCTGAGTATTTCTCTTGTTCTTTTCACATATCTTTCCTGGTCCTGCCATCAGCTTACAGTCTCACTCTCCCAGAGCTGGATTACAGGCAGCTCAAAGACAAGAGTACCAGGACGCTAGAAAAGACTTGCAGCCTATAAAGACTGCCAGCATGAAAAGCAGGAAGACCACTTTTACCTTCCAAGTTAGTGAATGTCCAAGGAGGACACATACCCTACCCTGAGTCTGTGTTGATGGGGGCCTATTGGGATCTGGGCTGTGTGGGTTCGGGTTCTGATACTGACCCACCAGGGCCATCATATCCTCCTCTGTATACATCAGTTTCTCTTGGTTAGCTCAGCATCACTATCCTCCCAGGTCTCCTGTACAGGTCTCCTGCCTTTTGGCTAAGGAAGGTAATGGAGGGTTAAATTTAAATCTAACCAGAGGTACAATAAATCACCCAATTATGAATTATAATCCATTATACTAAATAATGTGTTATTATGACAGTATTGTCATGGTTTCCAAATATCCTCTTTTTCAGTTTCCTGAGTCCCTTGATTGTAACCCTTCCCAGAACTGCCTGCAACCCACCTTTGGTGGCTCCCCACTGATCATAAACTCTAAAAAAAAAATGATGGGGCTACAGGTGCTTAGCATGTAAAAGGCCTGGGCTCAATCTCCAGCACCAAAAAAGAGAAAAGGAAAAAAGCAAGTGATGAAATAGAAATAGGAGGCTACAGCTTATTGTTTATTTGAATCATTATCTAATTATTAACAGACCTAATGTCTACTTCCTTTTAACGTTCATGTATCATCAGTTTTGTATTGTTATAAAGATTGCCAGTTGCTCCTCAGTATCCATTCTTCCCTTCTTCCCACAACAACTACTACTATTACTACTACTGCTATTATTTTTCCCCGTCCTCTTCCCCTCCTCTTCCTTTTCTTTTTTGTTATTGTTTTGAGACATCTCACTTTGTAGCCTAGTCTGGCCTTGAACTCCAGCCATCCTCCCTTAGTCTCCCAGTGCTGGTTTTACAAGTGTGGAATACCACCCTCGGTTCCTTCTTCCTTTTTTGTTTTGTTTTGTTTTGTTTTGTTTTGTTTTGTTTTTTGTCCTGTACTTGAGGGTTGAACCCAAGGCTTCACATACACTTTGCAAGTGCTCCCCCACTGAGCTGTACCCTCCATCCCCCTTTGATGTTTTATCTTGAGACAGGGTCTTGCTGAGTTACACAGGCTGCCTCTGGCCTCTAATTTGCAATCCTCCTGCCTCCATCTCCTGAGTGGTTGGGATTACGGGCATGTGCCACAGTGCCTGGCCTTCTTTCAATTCTTATCCCTCCAAAGGTGTAGAACTGGCGTTAATAATCTCTCATTAACTGAGTATTTTCATGGTGTGTAAGTACTCTGTGCACCAAAGTTATATTAAACATAATTCTAGTCGTTAACAACATTTGAGAATGTAGTTGGTATCTCATAGTGATCCAGGGTCTTCATCAAGGAAATTCAGTTTAGAGTTCAGGTTGGACCAAATATGTCCCAAATCAGCCTTTGCTGAAGGTCATTTTCCTAAATAAATATTCTTCACAATTTATGTTTCCACATATTTCTCATAAAAGAATCATCAAGAAGTACCCTGAATTTTTCCTTTTAAGGGAATTCAGAGCTGGGTGCTGTGGTGCACACCCATAATCCCAGTGACTCAGGAGGCAGAGACAGGAGGATCATGAGTTTGAGGCCAGAGGTAGGCTGTGTAATTTAGTGACACTCTGATTCAAGGTAAAAATTACAAAAAGGGGCCCTGAGGATGCAATCCAGTGGTAGAGCACTTGCAAAGTATGTGCGAGGCCCTAGGTTCAGCCCCTAAGTACCACCAAAAAAAAAAAAAATTTTTTTTTAAATTATTTTTTTATTTGGTACTGGGGGGCTGAACCCAGGGCCTTGCTCACACTTTGCAAGCACTGTATAACTGAGCTGCACCACTAGCTCCTTTATAAAAAAAATTTTTTTAAATATTGAGACAGGGCCTGTCTAAATTACAAAGGCTGCCTGTGGCCTCAAACTCACAATCCTACCTCTGCCTCCTGAGTCACTGGGATATAGACATGCACCACGATACCTTGCTATTTTATTATTTTTTGACTCTTCCTTCTGAGATAAATCTGGCATTTACATTGAAGAAAGTAGGTCCTGTAATTCCAATACACTACAGAATCATTTACTGGCTGTCTTTTTTTTTTTTTTGGAGAGGGGACAGAGGGTTAATCCCAGGGCCTTGTGCCAGGCAAATGCTCTACTGATACAAGTTTCCTTGTTGTTTCTTTCTTTTTTTTTTTTTTTTTTTTTTTTTTTTTTTTTTTTTTTTTGCGGTACTGGGGGTTGAACCCAGGGCCTCGCACCTGCATGCTTTGCAAGTGCTGGACCATGAGCTGCGACCCCAGCCCATTTTTTTCTTACTTTTTGAGACAGGGTCTCACTAAGTTATGCAGACTGTCTCTGGTCTCCTCTGCCTCCCAAGCCGCTGGGATTACAGGCATGCACCATCACAGCAGCAAGTTTCCTTGTTTCTGTGTGCTTGCCTGCTAGGGAAGTGCTCTAGCATTGAGCTACACTCCCAGCCTACAAGTTTGTTTTTTATGACAGGAATTCAGACAGATAACCACAGCTCTTCAAATAAATCTTGGTGTTGACTCATCGTAATGATCCAGGGTTTTTCAGTCCAGTATAATAATCTACTGTCAAGATGGAAATCTCTGGATGACAGCAAGTGCTTGCATAGGCCGTCTTTTGAATAGCCCTCAGTAAAGCATGATGGTTTCTCAGCTACTATAGAGAAAATATATGCCAAAATGATAACTCATTTATCTTCTTCACAGTTTAAACATTATCTAGTGTGGTAAATACTTTTCTATATAACTTTTTCTATATAAGTTTTGGGGGATAGGTGTCAGACCTAGTTCATTGAGCAGAATGACTTGTCTGTTGGTGGAATTACTCAAACCAAGGTCATCAGTTTAAGGATAGATAATATGGAACAAAATCTAACCAATGTGGAGAAAGGGGGCCATGGGTGCAAAGAAAACTTATGATACAACTGACAAGCAATTGACCCACAGCAATAAATGTTCTATCTCATTTTGTGTTTTGTAGGGAGACTATGTGACTTCTAACTATGTGACTTTGGGAAAAGTACTTAACCTCTTTGTTCTTCAGTTTCTTTATCTATAAAACAAGGGTGGAGTATTATGAGGATTAACTGAAATGTGGGTAATACACTAAGAATAGGCCCTGGCACACAATAAGCACCCAAGAAATTCTGGCTCTTGCTGTGTTAACACCATCACCTCTGACCACAACTGATACTGGTCAAAGCACTGTCTTAGAAGGAAAATTCATGTCTATATTTTCTCTCATGAGCATTTATAAGGCCAAAACTTTGGCTTTAGTGTCCTTATGAATCGGTTAACATAGTTCTAACCACAGCTAGCCTGCAGCTCTACCACTGTGGTGATCCATCCCGTCTAGATCTCAGAAGCTAAACAGGGTCGGGCCTCGTTAGTACTTGGATGGGAGGCTGCCTGGGAACACCAGGTGCTGTAGGCTTGGGAGACAGAGCCGGCAACCCACTCCCAAAAAACAATCAGCCTTGAAAAGCCTATGAATAGCAGAGAAGCACAACAATAGTGTTTTGCCTGTTGAATGTACGCTCACTATGAGTCGGACACCGACTTGATGTCACCTAACCACAACAACCACAGATAACTCCTCTACCCGTGACAAGACAGTTTGTAAGCATAGAGGAAAAGGAGCTACTATTGGTTTATTAAGAACACATGAGCTTGTCCTATGCAGTGGCCTGGGAGAGCCTCCCCCCAGGTTTGGTTCCAAAGGGAGAGAAAAGGAATATGCTCTCACCTGCAGGGCTTGGTGAAGTTTGTCAGCAAAGTACAGTGGTGTGTTTCTGATCACTGAGGCTGGAAGCAAAGAGAGAAGGATAGAGGATCACAACTAGCCCCTTCATCCCAGGAGAGACCCCTACTCCACACATCCAAAGCAGGTCCCTACCTAGGCTGAGCAGGGCCACCTGGGTATCTCCATGGAAATGGTTCCGGACAGCCTCCTCCAACTCTTTCCCGGTACACCGCTGGTACTGATCAAACACTTGTGGTGTGTGTGTGTGGGGGGGAGTTAGAATGATAAATTGGTGAGAGGGGTTAATTATCACAGAGAAGGAAGATCCATCCCCACCCATCTTAGCCATAACTTGTCACTGGAGCAAGCTGGGGGACAAAGCTAATGCGTACCTCGGAGGAGGTGTTCAGAATTGCGCTGGGTGAAGATGAGGATCCACAGCCACTCTGTGCTGGGTCCTTTAGCCTGCTGTAGTGCCTGGGAGGTAGGGAAGTATCAGGAAGGACAGAATCATAATTATTGGTTGGGGCCTGGGGACCCATAGTTATGATATTCCCAGAATTTATCATCATGATGATAGAAATGGGATTATGGGTAGAAAAGGTGAATTTAACCTGTAGACTAGTCTTTTTTTTTTTTTTTTTTTTTTTTGGTGAGGGGACAGAGGGTTAATCCCAGCGCCTTGTGCCAGGCAAATGCTCTACCACTGAACTGCACTCCTCAGCCCTTTTTTAAATTTTTATTTTTGAGGCAGGGTCTTGCTAAGCTACACAGGCTGCCTCTGGCCTCAAACTTGTGATTCCCTTGCCTCTGCCTCTCAAGTTGTTGTGATCACAGGTATGTGCCATGACGCCCAGCTTTCACTGATTTTTTTTTTTTTTTTTAAGGAAAGAAACAGGGTTAAGAGAGGGGCTCTTCCCTCACAACTCTATCCCCTGATTGGAAAAATTGTGATCTCCAAGGAATTAAATAATCCTCAAGACAAAGTCTGGGAAGCTTCCCCTACCCAAGTGCCCACAAGAGGAGAATCTGTCAGCTGATGAGCTCACATACTGTGAGTGCAGGAAGCAGAGGAGAGGGAGGGAGGAGGCTTACCATGTCACTGGGGCATGCCACCTCAAGGCACTTCTATGGGTTCACAGGGCAGATGGGTACAGAGGTTCTGGCACTAAGATATGCCAGAGGCAGGTGTCCTATGCACCTGGCTGTGCAAACTGCTCAGCCCCTTGCTCACCTGAACATCCTGTTCTGCCAGATTGTAGTCAATAATTCCCAAGTAGCTCTCACGGCCACCCTAAGAGGAGAAACAGCTCTCTGGAGGACTCTTTGAGGTAAGGCTTCTTATCTCCAGACCAACAAGCCAGACCTGGGCTCCCTAAAGTCCTCTCTAGTCCATCACATGACAGTGGCACTTCCTGCTCTTGTCTGTCTCCTGGCCTAAGGGGTGTTAACTCCCTTTCCTTGCAGGTCAGTCCTCACCTTGGCCAGGGCCAGGAGCAGGTCCTGCAAGATGCCACTGGTCTCAGACTTGATGTCTTCCTCAGCCTCCACCTGGAAATCTGGGGTGGGGGCAGGAACTCTTTGAATCCTCTTCGTTTTTCCCAGAGTAGATATCCCTACAGGGCTGGGGGTTAGCTCAGTTGGTAGAGTGCTTGCTCTGTGCACTGAGGTCATGGGTTTGATCCCCAGCATTGCAAAAATGGGAGCAGGACCTGGTAGCCCACTCCTGAAATAATCAGCCATTGAAAACGCTATGAATAGCAGAGAAGCACTGACAGTGTTGGACAGTGTTGGAGAGTTGTGTTGTACAGAATCACTATGAGTTGAACCCAAATCCATGGCACTTAACAACAACAAAAAGAAATCCCCAGGTCCTGTCAAATGTCTGACTCACTATGCCCTGCCGGCCCTACTGTCTCTTGATTGAAGTAGCTTGATGGTTGCTTTGTTCCCAGGCTGTAAGACACAAGTACCATCATGGCCACTCTAAAAACATCCCTAAGCTGTGAGATACGGGGTGGGCTCATTCCAAGCACCAACCTGCTGGGCAGAGGTCATCCATTATTAGACTGGTGGCCAGGCAGTGAACAGCAGATAGGGAAACCTATACTGTAAAGCAAGATGGCTCAGGCTTGGCTCTTTGTCTGATTTCCGATGATGATTGGCAATGAGGAAAAATGATGTGCGAGGAAGAATATGAAGTGGAGAAAGAGCAGGAAAAAGAGAAATGAAGGGAAACGAGGAAATCTCGGGCCAAGGACGTAGCTCAGTGGTTGCGTGCTTGGCTGGTATGTACTGGGGCGCCTTGGGTTCAATCCTCAGTGCCACACACACCAAAAAAAAAAGAAAGAAAGAAAGAAAGAAAGAAAGAAAGAAAGAAAGAAAGGAAAAAAGAGTGAGTGAAAGAAAAAAAGAAAGACAAAGAAAAAAAAACAGAGGCAAGAGGGGAGAGAGGTAGGAGAGGGACTAAGAACATAAGCCAATATTAGACATCAAAGGAAAATTGGGGAAAGCAAGGAAAAGGGACGGTGGTGATGATAAGCTGAGGATAGGAAAAGCTGGTTACAAATTAGTGGGTGAGCTGTGTGGCAGCCGAGCAGGACCAGCACCTGGGGGCTGATGGGTGAGAGGCATGGCTTAGGGAGAAGGGCCCCACCTTTCCCCCAGGCTGCAGGAAGGCTGCCTTCAGCTCAGGATGTGCTGTGTTGCCATAGACAGCAAGGGGCTGGGAAGGTGACATGGGTACCATTGGGGCTGTTAGAGTGTGTAATGTTGTCATTACTTTGAAAGCTGCCCTGGAGCCCCAGACTAAGGTGGTTGATCATTGTTCTTCCTTCTTTAATGACCACATCTGGCTCTCTTTCCCCTAGGAGACTGTGGCACTGGAGAGGGAGGGAGGAGAGGCCCCAAGGGAACAGAACTTGGTCAGTCAGGTTCTCAGATGGCTCATCTGTAGGGAGTGCAGGAGAGGAGTAGATTGTCCTATGGGTCCCTCTCCCGGCTCTTGGGACCCCCTCTCATATTCTTACCATGTTTGTAGACTGCTAGGCATTCTTGCAGCCGGTGTGGGGCTCTGGTGGCAAGAATTTCCACGGCCACATCTCCAGCAGATCCTGAGGCCTACAGGAAATTGGGAGGCCACATGAGATTGGGCTATGTTATTACCTTAGCAAGATGGCAGACAGAGAGGCAGAGAGCAGACACTGGCCACTTCTCCATCTAAGAGTCAGTATGGAATGGCTACAGGACCCTCTGCCAAGTCCACCCTCTGGAGTGGGCAAAGGCCAGGCTAAGACAGTGAAGAGGGGACCTCTCTTTCCCTCTGTGGTGCTAACAATCCCTAGACACTCCAGCAAGTGTCCTCTCCTGGTACCTTCAAGGCTGTCCTTAGTTCCTGGGCATCGAGTTGGGCAGCAGGCTGCAGCAGAGCCACTACAATCCTTTCCAGGCTGCCAGAGAGTGCTGCCCGCAGGGACATCAGCAGGTCCTGCAATAAATTGTCCCCATAGCAGAGGCACAGGAGTCAGGGGAGGGACTCAAAAACACAAGATTTGGGGAGATTTTGGCTGGTTTTCATTTCAGAGGAGCACTAGTCCTCCACTTAATCAGGAGGAAGAGGCTGGTCTCACCTGCTGAGGCCCCACTCTGGTCCACTGCTCCTGGCAGTCAGAGTCGTCTCACCTGTTGAGTGCGCTCCTGGAAGGTTCGAGAAATGAACTGCCTTTGCTCTCTGCTCCGATTGGTCAGTACATCCACAATGGCACTATGGTCCACACCTGAACTGAGGCAAGGGCTGGACTATAACCAGGGTCTCTAGAGTTAGGAATCACCTAATCCTCAGACGAGAGAACAAAGTCTAGGAAAGGGGCAGGAGGGGAAGGAGCTGGGGCTACTTCACCCTTGCTTCCATTTTCTCTTAAAAGAAGATGCAAATAAAAATGCCAAATGGCATGGAAATCTGATCTAAATTCAGGTGAAGGTGGCCTGGTATCATGGTTTAAACAAAACAAAACACTCTTTTGGGATTCACTAACTTGGTTTAGAGTTCTAGCTCTGCTATTATGAGCTATGTGACTTTGGGCAAGCCCCTTAACCTCCCTGTGCTTCAGTTTCCTCATCTGTAGAATGGGAACAATAAGCCTGACCTCACAGGGGTGTTGTGAGAATGAATATGACATATGACCATGGTACTTGACATGCCAGAAATGTTTCCCAAACATTTCTTCAGCATTATTAATCCCTCTTTCCTGGATCCTTTTTTGGTCTATAGATTGGCTTCTAACAGGTAGGCCTCCAAGGGCAGAGGAAAGGAGCTCACCTTGTCCTGTAATGGCCCTCAGCAGCCTCTGTATGTCCTTGTCTACACTGAAGCTCAAAAAGGTCCTGAGGGTGCCCAGGGTCCCCCAAGCCGCAGCCTGTAAGAGCACAGGGTGGTTATGAGGGGACCTTGCCCGTGGGCTCCAGCCAGGCCTTGGCATAGCCTCAGGGGCTGCTCACCACTTTCCAGGCCCCCCCCATATCCTCTTGGTTGACACATTGAAAATTATTCCTGGGCCTGGGGTGCAGCCCAGAATGTGTGAGGCCCGGGTGCAACCCTGGATATTGCAAAATAAATAAATAAATAAAATTCCTTAAATTCCAACAGCCCCTACCTTGTTGGCAAGGCCCAGGTAGCTGAGGATCTCCTGGGTCAGGGAGGGTCGTGTCTTCTTACTGATCACAGACATGGTGCAGCTGGGGAAGGAAACAAGAGCCAACTGGGGTGAATCTCCCACCTGCACCTATTGATGACCCCCAGCCTGGAGCCTGGGCTCCATTGCCTATTCCTTTCCCTTGACACAGGGAAGACAAACAAACAAACAAACAACAACAACAACAACAACAACAACAACAACAACAACAACACCCCAGCAAACTACTTAGCAGGCTTGGGGGCCCCAGATGCAGTGGAAGTGCCCTCCTTCCTCACCTCTCACTCCTTTACGATTGACCAGGGAAAGATTGACCAGGGAAGCAGTGAGAATCAGCACCAATCAAAACCTTCCTGACTCCAGGGTTGGACCAAGGCTGAGGTGATGTCCCCTTTTGAGGTCCTGTCCCTTCCTTCCTGGGCCTGGCTGGGTTCTCCTGGCCCAGTGAAGGGGAATTGAGGTGATGTGGCACAATTAAGTACATGGGGCAGGTGACAGCTCCTAATTGTACCCCCCAAGTCCCCCAGCCCCTGCCTATGTGGCTGCCTACCTGTTTGTGTGTCCTTCACCCTAGGAATCTCAGGTTGGGATCTTTAGGTCAGCAGGTACAATCTCTGAGCTGAAGAGAGTATGTACGCTTGTAAGGATGTGGGTACCTGGACAAGAGAGCAGGCACTCATGCTGGGAAAGGAAAACATTTCTCCCTCCCCAAGCAATCAGAAAGGTCCCTTTGCCCCAGCTGAGGGCCAGGTCCAGCACTTACCCAAAGGAGATAGAGGTGAGGTGGCCTGGTGGCTTGCCTGTCTGGGCAGCAGCTCCCCTACAGCCTGGTAGGGGGCGTGGGCAACCAGGCTGAGCAGCCAGTCAGATGACTTCACTTACAGACCAACCCAGCTGTTGTCTTGGGCTCTGGTCCCTCCCAGAAATGGGAGAGGACCAGGCTGTACTGGGTCCATTTACAAACACCTCCCTGGCTCGCATCTCTCCTCCCAGGAATTGGGCCTTGACCCATGCAAGTCAACTCCACTCTGCATTTCAGTGGTGGAGCCAAAGGACACAGGAGGCTTTGTGCATTGCTTTTGCTGTGGGGCCAGGTAGGACCACAGCAGCCTAGTCTCTGAGGCCAGCTTGTGACCCGGCTCTGCCTCTGGCTCCAGCTCCCTGAGGGGCAGGTCAGACAGGCTCCAGGCTGATTTCAAGGCTGATAGAGGAAAACCTGTTGGGACACATACCAGTAGGGCACCCCAGCTTGCACCCCAGAAGGGGTCTTGGCCCAGAAACTCCCTTGACTACTGCCTGGCCAGGCGGTCTGGGTGGGGAGGTGAGGTGACTGTTTACATCTGTGAAGAAGGAAGGGCCCAGGGAATACAGTGGGAGCAAATCCGCAGAGTCAAGAGAGAAAAATGCAAGTGTGTCCCAAAGGCACTGGCAGGAGGAGGAGATTCCCTGGGCCCAGTTCCTTAGACGACTCCTGTTGCCTTTTGGCTGCCAAGGCTCTCCAGCTGTTTCACCTGCAGCAGCTGGGCTTGAGGCTCTCTGGGTTCAGAGAAGTCCCTGAACAGTGTCTCAGAGTCTCAGTGGCCCTGCACAGTTGCTCAAATCTCATGGTTGGCTTCCTAGGGCTTGGGGGAGGCTCCTTCCTGCTTCCCTCTGGGGTCAGGTGGGGACTGGACATAGAAACCAAGAGCTGCCTACACTTCTCTGCCACTCTCAACCCAAGAGAGCCCACTTTGGGTTTTCTTCATCCCTGGAGGAGAGACCTGGAAGGCTTCCACTGCCACCCCACAAGCAGACCAAACCTGAGAAAAATCATGAAGGATGATTTTTGTTGGGGCCATTACTTCTGGGGCTTAGCTCAGTTGGTAGAGTGCTGAGCTGCACTCTCTGAGGATTCAGGTTCCATCCCCAGCACCCCAAAAAAGAGAGAGGGATGTGGCAACCCACCAGGAAGCAATCTGGAAACAATCAGCCATTGAAAACCCTATGAAGGTTGACTAAGAGTCGACCTGACTTGATGGCACCTAACAACAACAAATTAAAGTGGAAAACATATACGGGTTTTAGAATTAGAGAATGTGGGTTTAGTCCCCAACTTGGCCATTCGTTATGTTCTGTAACCTTAGCCAGTCATTTCAACTCTCTAAATGGGAATACTGGGAGGGGTGGAGGTAGGGAGTCATATTGGGGCATCTGAGGATAGGTTTGGTGGGAGGAATGAATGAGATGAGGTGTCTGATGGCACATAGCACGGAAAAATGCCTTGAAATTAAAGGTGTTAGATTAAGTAAATAGAGGACACCCAGTTGAAAAAGAATTTAAAGTAAACAATGAAAGCCGGGGGCGTGGTGGCACACGCCTGTAATCCCAGTGGCTTGGGAGGTGGAGGTAGGAGGATCGCAAGATCGAGACCAGGGGCAGTCTGCGTAACTTAGTGAGACCCTGTCTCAAAAAAAAAAAGTCAAAGAAATGGGCTGAGGGTGTAGCTCAGTGGTCCAGCACTTGCAAAGCATGCAGATGCGAGGCCCTGGGTTCAAACCCCAGTACCACACACACAAAAAAGTAAACAAAGAATAATTTGTTAGTATAAGTATGATTCAAATATTTCATGTAATACATTTATGTTAACAAATTATTTATTGTTTATCTGCAATTATAATATAACTGGATGTCCTGTATTTTACCTGGCAACCCAAAAAACAGAACTCAGTCTCAGCATTGTAGTTAAAAACAAAAGTTCTGAGCCAGAATTTTCAGAGCCAGAATTCTGGTCTTATGTATGATGCTGGGCAGTAATTTAACCTTTCTGTGCTCAGTTTCTTCATCTTTAAAACAGAGATAATAACAGTGCTTATGTTATGGGTTTTTGTGAGAATTAAATAAATACATATAGGGCTGGGGATGTAGCTTGGTAGCAGAGTGGTTGCCTAGCATGGGTGAGGGCCTGAGTTCTACTCCTAGCATCCCCACCTCAATATATATGAAACACTTAGAAAAGTGCTGGGTACAGAGTAGTAAGTACACATGTCAAAATGTTAACTAATTTGCTGGGAGGAATGAATGAGATGAGGTGTCTGATGGCACATAGCACGGAAAAATGCCTTGAAATTAAAGGTGTTAGATTAAGTAAATAGGTGTGAAATATAACAATAAGTATTGCTAAAATATTATTTTATAAGGGTAACTTGTTATTACTTGTTTCACTACGAAGTCCAACCTTGGCTATCCTCTGCAACTTCCTCTTTGCTATTCCCCAATCTGGCCACAAGAGGGCATCAGCAATCACTGAGAATATTCAGGCCCCCAGTGGCCACTTGAGGTCTCTGGTTGCACCTCCAGATGTCAAGGGGCTCTCAGCCCATTTATTGAGAAATGCAGCTTCCTGAGGGCATCAGGTTTCAGGGTGGAACTGGTGCAAAGGTAAGGTCAAGAGAAGAGCCTCAGGTGGATATCTATTCACCGAACAGGAATGAGGCAACCTCTGGACACATGTTGGGTGGAGACTGGGCTACTGCTGCAATGGTGGGTGACCGCAGTACAACAGGTCCATAATCAGGGTCCTCAGGCCCTCAGCTTCTGAACTCTTCAGAATTTCTTTTTTCTTTCTTTTTTCTCTTTTTCTTTGCTTTCTTTCTTTTCTTTCTTTCTTTCTTTCTTTCTTTTTTTTTTTTTTTTTTTGTGGTACTGAGGGTTGGAACCAGGGCCTTGCGCTTGCATGCTCTCCAAGTGCTGGACCACTGAGCCGCACCCCCAGTCCATTTTTTTACTTTTTGAGACAGGGTCTCGCTAAGTTATGCAGACTGCCTCTGGTCTCAAATTTGCCCCCTGCCTCCGCCTCCTGAGCCACTGGGATTATAGGCGTGTGCCACTGCGCCTAGCCTCTTCAGAATTTCTTCTGGAAACTTGTGCCAAGAAGGTTGAGGGGGGAAGAGAGGGAGAGTGAGTGTGCCTGTTTGCCCATTCTAAATCTCTCCAAGAGATTCCTAGCAGACCCACAAGCTGAGCTGAATTTGGAAAAGGCACACATGAGCCCGGTCCCGTGGCTGAAGCATAGTCTTCTTGTCTGTGAGTATGAGGGTTGTGTGTGGTGCATTTACAACGGCTTTGCTGTCTTTTGGATGGAATCACTTTATACTTCTATGCTCTAAATTTTAAGGTTTCAGTATTGGAGGATATTTTGGAGATCATGTAATTTACCCCCTTCATTACTGATTCAAGGAGGTCATGGTCTGACTATAAAGTGTCCCCCAAAGTTCATATGCTTTGACCTTGTTTCCCAACTGGTGGCCCAGTCTGTAGAGGCTATGGAAAGTTTGGGGGGATGGGATCTAGCTTTGCAGAAGTGGCTCTCTGGGAGCAGGTCTGTGGAGGCTTTTACCCTGGACCTACAGCCTAGGTCTCTCTCTGTCTCCTGCAGTGTGAGGTCATGAGGTCTTCTGCATGAGCTCTGCCTCTTGCCACTAGTAGGCCTGCCCACTGCCATTATGGACTGATCCTCTAAGTGAGAGCTTCCAATAAGGCTTTTCCTCCATAAAATTGTTTCGGTTAGTTTTTCTGCTGCAGTGACGACAGCTGACTAATACAGAGGATGAGTAACATCCTCAAACCATTGAATTGGGACTGGAGTCCAGGTCCCCTAACTCCTTCTCAGTGATTTCTTCATCCCTTGATGAGGATATGATGGATTTGGGGTCCCTCTTAGTGGACTATTAAGCAGTAAGTATTGTGCCTCAACTGTTGACTCATGAACAATTCTTCAAATTCCCAAGTCCCATTTTCTACCAGTGCTTTGTATTGCATGATTTCAAAATACATAGAAATCTTTCCTATTTTATCTCTTTTTTTCTTCTTCAGTACTAGGGGGTTGAATTCAGAGACTCACATGTGCTAGGCAAGTGCTCTTCCACTGACCTGCAATCTCAGTTCCTTTTTTATTTTTGAGACAAGGTCTTATTAAATTACGCAGGCTGCTCTGGCCTCAAACTTGTGTTTGTGCCTCAGTCTCCCAAATTGCTGGGATTAGATGTATGTACCATGGCACCTCATCTGTCTTACTTCTTGTTAGGAAACTTTCTTCTCAGAATGGGCACCTGAATCCATTTAGATACTAGCCAGGCTCTACTCCTTACCCAGTTAGGCTTCTGTTTGTGTAGGGCATCCTGTCTTGGAATGATCCATGTTTTACAACTGGGCTTCATGTGTTTGTCTTCCCAGGAGCCTACTCAGATACCTCAATTCTGTTCCCATGGCCTGCCCTCTGCCTTGGGACACCTCAGCAACCCATACAGAGGAAGTGAGTCACCACAAGGCAGGCCACACTTGGGGCACTGTGGGCGTGGCTATGCCAGCCCCTGGGGAGGGATGGGTTGGAAGGGTACTGATCATAATCTCCTGGTCCAGCCAGTGTAGGGTGTGTGTAGCATCATCCTGATGTTGACCTAGTGAGGCCAAGTTTCCCCTTCTCCATCCACTTTCTACTTTGTCTCCTGGGGGAGGGGTGCACCCTCTTATCTTTGTTTCTCAGGCCCTCATTATCCAGCTTCTGCCTCAAAACTCTCCACTGCTATGTTAAAAAAAAAATGTTAATGAATCTTTAGTCCACCTAAGGAAGCATTTTAAAAGCCTGGTGGGAAAAATAACAAAATAAACAAATAGAAAAAAATTAAAAATAAGAAAAAGAAAAAAATCAATAACAAAACCACCTGAGAAAAGAGTTCAGAAGCTAAAAAGGGGGAGACAATAGCTCAGTGGTGTGGAAAGGGGTTAAAGAAGTTTAGCAGGGTCCCAAACAGGATACACTGGATGTTGGGAAAGGGTGTGTGTGTGTGTGTATGTGTGATGAGGACTCTGGGAAGCAGACTTAAGAAAGGTTGAGGGAACTGTGAAATTGGAAGGCTGAAGGAAGGGGAGTCATAAGCCAGTAGAAAGATACAGTATAACATATACTAATAAGGGAGGAGTTCAGACAGGAGCAAAGAAATACAGAGTTGATTGGACTTGGAATAATCAGGCAGGTCTGGGCTTGTGAAAAGACAGGAAGGCCCTTCAGTGTGGGGCAGGGGAAAGACAAACTGGTCTCACTTCTCCTGTGGTAGCCTGGGCTGGGAGGTCCCACTTCAAGGAGCAAAGGAACAAACACGATAGAAATTGGTCAGTTCTGCCTCTTTGCCCCTCCAAAAAGAGACTTAGGTGAGGGCCAAGCTCTTAAACTGGATCAGTGGGCAGTCATACATAAGAGAACTGTCAAAACACTTAGACTTGACTAGATACTTTATGAAACAAACCACAGATTCTAACTGTGACAGTGTAAAACATTTCATGAAGGTAACAAAATTTAAAAGTATCTCTGTGGAGTAAACTGTAGCGCTTTCTGTAAACAAACTCAAGTGCGTCTTAGTCAAGCTCCGTCTATGAGGAGAGAAGGCCAGTATTTTCTGAAACATCACTTTCATCAGACTAAGAGGAAAACACTTTTTAATACACAATCGACCATGGATAAATGTGGTGTAGATTCAAAACTCAAAATATGTTTTGCAAAAGTTGGAGGATGGCTCTTTTGGACTCTACCACAGTCATGGGTGTGTGTGCAAGTAAGGGTGTGCTCCCCCCGATCCCCCGGGGAGGGTAGGTAGGCGCTACAGCCCTAGGATGGAAACACTGGGTTTTATAGCGGGGAGGGTTGGTGGATGCTGCCTCGGTCTGTCCACGACAGGCTTTCAGTCTCGGCGCGCGTGGGCCTTGGGCAAGACTCCCGGGTTGCACCCTCCGGCTGCCCGCCCGCCCCTTCTCCTCCCTTCGCTGCCCAGCCGGGCTGGAGGTGGAAGTGTGGCAATCAGCCCAGCAGAGGAACCGGGGGCCGCGCACCGCCGAGCTGAGGTCGTGGACCGCAGTTGGGTGCGGGCGGGGTAAATGCGACACCGCCCCGGGTCCGTGGGCTCCTCATTAATCTGTGTTGGGGCCCCGCTGAGCCACCGCTGTCTCGAGCCGCGGGGCCCGCGGGTCTGTGAGAGCCGCACGCTGCCTCCTCCATCCGGAGCTGCTGCGTGGGTGTCGGGACTGCAGTGGGCGCGGCCGAGGGGTGGGCGCCGCGAGGGCTCGATTCCGGGGATCCCGCGGCTCGCGGAGGCCGGGAAGGGGCGACGATCTGGAGCGGAGGGTGCAGAGGCCCTGCCCGGCCGCAGGCCCGCGCCCGGTGTCCGCGCTCCGGGCGCTGGTGGCCTCTCCGGGCTGGGCTCGGACTCTGCTCGGCTGGGCTCGGCGGCCGCGGGAGGAGGGGGGAGGGCGGGCGAGCGCGGCCGGCGGGCGGGCGGGCGGAAGGGGGAGGAGAGGACGGGGCCGCGCCAGGACCGAGGCCCCGGGGAGCGGAGGAGAGGAGACGGAGCAGCGGCTCCCGGCCCAGCCCGCGCCGCCTCTGCCGAGTGAGTCGGGGCCCGGCGACCGCGGCCCGGGGCCGCGCGCGCGGTGGGCGCGGGCTGGGGCTTCGCGGAGAAGTCGGGGGCGCGGGGTCCGCGCGGAGGCGGCTCGGCTGGGAGGGCGGCGGCCGGGGGCGCGGGTGAGGGGCTCCGGGCGGCACCGCGGGCGCAGAGCCGGGGGAGGCCGGGCGCGGGCGGCGGGCGGCGCGGGGCGGAGGCACGGCGCGCTCATGGCGGCTTGGGAGCGGCGGGCCGAGCGCCTGACGGGAGCGGCCGGGCCCCCAGGGCCGCCCGAGGGCAGCTTGGCCCGGCGCCCCGGCGTTCTCCGGCTCGCAGCCCCGGCCCGGACGAGCCCTGCCGGGCAACAGGTAGGGGCTCGGAGCGGGGCACCCGGGAGCTGCGCGCCGAGGGTCCCGAGCCCCTGGCGCCCCTTTGTTGGGGGAGCGTGGCGACCACGCGCGCGAGAGCCCCCAGCCTGGCAGGGCCCGCGGTGTGGTCCCGGCCTGGACGAGCCCTGGGGCTGGAGTGAGAGAGCAGAGCTGGACCTGCTGCTTTTTTTTTTTCCCCCCCCTCATTGGCCCGCTGTGCCCACCCCGGGAAGGGAGGTCAGAACGCCCATGTGCTTAACGGGAAACAGGAAAGAATGGCTCTGAGTGTCTGTCCCAGCCCCAAGGGCTAAGGCTCCTATACCGTTATAGGTTGTGTGTGGCTGGCTTGGGGAACAGCAGGTGGAACTGGCTTTCTGGGTACCGGCTTGCTAATGACTGGGTCAGAGGCTCCCTGGCAAGTGGGTTAACTGTCCGCGTGCGGCATTCATCTTTGGCCCCTGCTTTGAAGTTTCGATGGTGGAGCTGGGTTGCCTGGGTCAGGGCGTTCTGAGGAGCCTCAGATGTGGAGTGAGCCTCTCTTCCCAGAAAACGGAAGCTGAGAAGGCCTCCAGTAGGCAGTCACTCCTGTCTGTTAGAGCCGCGGATAGAGAGTTGCTGTCCCATACCAGAGTTGAGGTGATGGGGCCTGAGTGAGTGACTGCACTTGCCTTGGGGCTCTTAGGGATAAGAATTTGTCTGAAGCCTTGTCCCTTAGGACCTGACCCTGACTATACAGTGGCCTGCACAGTTTCCAGGGAGGGGTGGGGTGGGTGAGGGTCAGGTATCCTTGTCTCCCCTGGAACCCCACACCCCTGTCTCCTCACTGGGACCTCTGGCCAGATTTTGCCCTGGAAGGAAGGACTTCCTCTTTCCCCTGACACTGACTACAGGCTGGGTGGCCCTGTACTGTGCCTTTCAGCACAACCCCTCAGCTGCCTCTTCAACCTGCTGGCCTCTCTGTCCCTCAGGGCTATAGTCTTATGCAGTGTTTGGGTGGGTGTGGGGCTTTTGGTGGGACTTCCCACAGAAGCTGTAGGCCAGAGGAACCTTGAGGATCACTGTTAACTGCTGTCTCCCACTCTCATCTTTCCCAGAATCTGACCCCAAAATTTGAGTCTCTTTTGCAGCCTGGGCTAGTGACATACCTCTTGTTGACTTCACCCATTGCGTGCAGTCATATAATTCATGATCTGCTGTTATTTTAAAAGAAAGCTTTCCACAAGGAAGACTGTTCAGGACACCTTCCACCTCTTTTTCATAGTCACTCAGGCTTCACTGGAAGCTGAGAACCTGTGAGACCCTCTTTTTCTCTCTGTCTGCACTTGTTGGCCCCTTTATATTTTTCTTAGCTATTCCTCCAGACTCTGAGAGCCATTAGGTCTATAACCATTTTAAGTCTGTGCGAATGTTTTCCCTATAGGCTAAACTTCTACCCTCCCAGCCTTCTGGGTCTACAAGGTCCCATAAGGCTCCCCCTGTCTCTTTTCATCCAACTAGGAGGGTTTTAGCGGGGTCAGAGTTGGTGCAAAGGTTGGGGCTGCTCAGGTTCCTAGTAATCCAATGCTTGTGAAATCCCTGCTCTACTGGCCCTTCTCCAGCTTGAGCCTCAGAAAGTGGTGTCTGTGTTTCTGAGGCAGGTGTGTTTGTGGGGTGGTGAGGGGAGAGGGAGAGGCACAGGTGGATGGACTCCCCCATCTCTTGGTGTGTTGGGGCGTAATTTCTGTGAGTGGAAAGAATAGGTGTGATTTTCTCTGTAACAAGATCAAGAATCTGCCTTGAGGGTCAAGGAGGCTAGAAAGGCAGGGGCATCTCCGTACTCTATGTGCATATTACCTTGTTTTGTTTATGGGATGCCTTGTTTGGCTTGGTGTGCTGGTGCCATAAAGCTGCCAGAGCTGCCACGGGAGCAGACTCTGTGGTTCTATGGGGATGTGTAAGTGAGGCCAGCTCAGGCCAGCTCAGGTAAGTGAGGCACGCCAGTTGTCATCATTTCCCCTCCTGTTGAGTCAGAAGTCCTGACCCTGCTGAATCTGGTGCCTCTCCCTGCTGGAGAGGCATAGTGCTTCTTTGCTAATGGACGTCTAGAAAGGCAAAGGAGGGCTGCGGTCACAGAAAGCCTGAAACCCAAGTGTGAGAGAGTCGCCATTAATCTGTGTCTTTGAACTCCTGATACATCACACTTTCGCTCACATGCCTGCCTTTTACCTTCCTTGTGTGGAGAGAAGGGAAGAGCATGGATACCGCATAGGATACCATATCAAAGGGTTGAGATAGGTGCACTCTTCAGGTGCTTGGCTTTGACCATTCTCTGACACCGACTCTGCCCGGCTCCCTAGCCTCCTCACCTTTGTAGGGATAAGAAAGCCACAAGACATTCGTGGGCCCCCGAGGAGAGGCTCCACCTAACTTCAAGCCCTCCATCTAGCTCTTTGAGCCCTTAGCCCTCAGAACACCCCTGATGAGAGAAACATCCCTGCCAAATTCCACTGTTGGGATGGACCCCAAGGTCTATGCCTGTCTGCACATTTGGGTTTAGCTTTCATTGGAGGAAAAGTTGGGTCCCAAGAGACAGATGATTGGTTCCAATATAGTTCCCCACCTCTGATCAGGTTAAACAAAAACAAAAACAAAACAAAAAACAGTGAGAAGGAAGAGGGGCAGGTGTGCAAAGATATCTGAGGGTTCTACATTGTCCTTTTATTCAATTTTCTTTTCCTTATTTCTTTATTTTTTTCCTTTGCAGTACTGGGGATTGAACCCAGGGCCTTGTGCATTCTAGACAAGTGCTCTACCACTGAGCTACAACCCCAGCTCCTTTCTTATTTATTTCAAGTCAGGGCTCACTAAGTTGTGCAGGCTGCCTCTTGCTTTGAATTTGTGATCTTCCTGCTTCAGCCTGCTGAATCGCTGGGATTACAGGCATGCATCATAGTGCCTGACCTGTGTTAAAACTTCTACCCTTGTCCCTTTCTATTCAATTTTCTACTTTTCTCTAGGAAAAATGTGGGTGGGGAAAGTTCCACTGTGGACAATTATATTTAATTTTGTTCAGTTCAAAGGGCTTCCATCTCTTTAATTAAATATTTATTCTGGCTAAGATGGAGGGGGAAGGGGCAGTTCTCTGAGGCCTGGAATGTGTGTGAATGTGGTTGTGATTTCGAGCAGGAGAGGGAAGGTGGAGCTGAAGTTCCTTTATTGTCAGTACTGACCTCTGATTTCATCTCAGAGAGCAGTGACCAGGAGTGGGGACAAGAGGGTAAAGTCCTTGAGCTGGAATACTGACCCGTGACAGGCTGAGAGAGATTTCGCAAGTGCTTCTGTGAAGGGTGGGGGTGGAGCTGTCGGAGGAGGGGAGCAACAGTAGGATCGGCCCAGCTCAGCTGTGGATGAGGGTTCAGCCTTCTCTGAGTGGCACTAGTTGGCCTCCTGTGCCTCTGGTCACAGTGGACAAGCTCCTCTCTGTCTTTCCTCTCCAGGTGGGAGGAAACCACCTTCTTTCTGTCTCAGCTCCCAATCTCTAGGCCAGTCTGAATACCATCATCTTCTTCTTGGGAGGACAATGAGGGGTGGGGAAGCAGGAAGAAACTACCCTGGCCATCTTGCCTGCTGAGTCCTAGAACTGCCAGGTGTGTGCTGGACCCCAGCACCAGTGACCCTTCAAGGCCATCTTACTCCTCTCAGCTCCAAGCAGCTGCTGTCCCCTCCATGAGCCACAGACCATTCTTTTCCTCATCTGGGTGTCCAAGCAGTCACTGACACCCTCTTGTTTCTTTATCTTCCTTTTCCTTTTTCTTTTTATTTATTTATTTGCAGTACTGGGGAGTTGAACCCAGGGCCTCGCACATACTTTGTAAATGCTTTATCACTGAGCTGCACTTCCAGCCCTTGATTTTGAGAAAGGGTCTCGCTGAGTTATGCAGCTGCCTCTGGCCTCAAACTCATGATCCTCCTGCCTCCTTCTGAGTCACTGGGGTTACAGGTGTGTACCACTGCTTCTTTATCTTTCAGTGGAGGTAAAAGGGAGGTGTAAAGTGGCAACTCTTTCCTGGATCCACAGGTGTTTGTGATGGGGGTTCCCTCAAAGACTAGTATTTTATGTTCTGGATGAGCCTTTATAAGAAATAGCCTGCACTGGGTGTGGTGGTGCACACCTATAATCCCAGCACTCCGGAGGCTGAGGCAGAAGGATGATGAGTTCCAGATCAGCCTGGGCTAACATAGCAAGACTATCTCAAAAAAATACAAAAAGATTAGTTCCACTGATTCCAAGACCCTAGTCCCTGATTCTGTAGCTCTGCCATCACTTTTTTTTTCTGATAGGAGGCTTGGCAGGGAGTGTCAATCTTATGTGTAGTTGTTTGCTGTTCACTGACTATTCTGGAGCTCAACATCATTTGGGGACATAGTTTTCTTTACCCTGGCCTCTTCATTTTTCTCTATGGATCTGTTGCCTAGATAAGTTGTAGGGAAGAGGAAGCATTTGCCCCAGCCCTATAATCTGATTTTGGGCTGTCTTCCTGATCCCTGCCCTGGGGAAGCTTCTAGCTGTGGATTGGATCAAGAGTAGGGTGAAGAAAAAGTGCTTCTGACTTTAGTCAGAAGCTGTAGCTTCTTGTATTAGGTCTTACTTGTCTTCCAGATTGGGATAGCAAAATGATAAGAACCCAAGGTTCTTTATTGCAGGGAATTAGGGCCTCTGTGATGTCAGCATTACCTGAGGTTGCCATAAACAGTGAATGGTAAAATTGGAAAGTTACTATATTACAGATGAGGAAATGGGTTTGATCCAAGGCTACATTGCCAGGACCAGAATTCAGAGCTTGAGTCACTGCCTCCTTCTGAAACACCAAGAAAACTTTCATCACTCTCTCCCTTCCCCTGCAGCTGCTCCTCTTGACACCCTCTGCTTTTCCCCCTCTTCATTCAGGATGCTCCAGACCTTGTATGATTACTTCTGGTGGGAACGTCTGTGGCTGCCTGTGAACTTAACCTGGGCAGATCTAGAAGACCGAGATGGACGTGTCTATGCCAAAGCCTCAGACCTCTATGTCACACTACCCCTGGCCTTGCTCTTCCTCATCATTCGATACTTCTTTGAGCTGTGAGCATACCAGCTTACCTGCACACCTTCCCCAATTGCCAGCTACAGTCTCTTGGACTCCACCAAGTTTGCCTCTTGCTGTTTGGTCCTGGATCCTGGTGTTCTGGCTACCAAAGCCCCTGCCCACTGTGTACTCCCACCCCCAGGGCACCATTGTCTTCCTGAGGGCTCAACACCCCCGGCCCTTTCCATCAATGGTTATTTGTTCTCACTCGCCACCCTGCCTGGCCCCTAGTGAACACAGGCAGCTTTGTCAGCTGTGGGCAGCCCAGGAGGCTAGAGAAAAGGGGGTTGCCTGGAAACTGGGGAAACTGAGGCCCAGAATAAATTTGCCTGAGTTTGCAGTCTTTTCCTCTCCCAGCTTAGGGGTCGGGAGTGCTCCAAGATAGCTAGACACCTCTCCCTCATGTCCCTTCCCCAGTTACGTGGCTACACCACTGGCTGCCCTCCTGAATGTAAAGGAGAAAACTCGGTTGCGGGCACCTCCCAACGCCACCTTGGAGCATTTCTATGTGACTAGTGGCAAGCAGCCCAAGCAGGTATGAATGGCAAACTCTGCTCTGGCCCTGAGAGTTCCTGAATTCTGGTGGGGAGGAGAAGAAAAGGGGTTGGGTTTGTATGCTAGCCTTGGTAGGTGAAGAGATGAAGGAGCATGGTGCTGACTTTGGTTATTACTGGGAAAGGCCAAGAGAGTGTAGGCACTGATGATTCTGAGGTTGAATGTAGTGACTTCTTCATGTTACCCAGGTGGAGGTGGAGCTTTTATCACGGCAGAGTGGTCTCTCTGGCCGACAGGTAGAGCGCTGGTTCCGCCGCCGCCGCAACCAGGACCGCCCTAGTCTTCTCAAGAAGTTCCGAGAAGCCAGGTAGGGGAATTTGGGGCAAATGAAACTGGGTGGCAGAGGGAGGTCTCATGTGTTTGGCTGGGAGGGGTGTGTCATAGCTACATTCAGGGAGAGGTAAAGAGGTGAATTCAGTTATCGATGGTATGTGGAGGCGCTATCTGGGGGACATTGGGAAGTGTGGTAGGGCTACGCCATCCTCCCACCGAGCCAGTTCTGCTTCCTCTTGCAGCTGGAGATTCACATTTTACCTGATTGCCTTCATTGCTGGCATGGCCGTCATTGTGGATGTGAGTAGAGATTATTGGGAAGTGGGAGTACATTCTCTGGCAGAGTGGGGTGAGGCCATAGAATTTGGGTCCTTTTTCTTTTTAACCTCTTCTCTCTCTGCAGAAACCCTGGTTTTATGACATGAGAAAAGTTTGGGAGGGATATCCCATACAGGTATGAAATGGGCTCATATAGGGGTGAGGTAAGACACACTCTTGTGAAGAGATGGCTCTTTGAACGTGTGGCAGGGGCATTAATCATGGAACTAATAACCACCTCAGGGGCTAGATAGCTCTGGGTTTGGAGAGATGAGCTCTTTAGGGCTACTTGGTCTAGAGTCCCTTACCTCTCTCTCCTCTCCCAGAGCACCATCCCTTCCCAGTATTGGTACTACATGATTGAACTTTCTTTCTACTGGTCCCTGCTCTTCAGTATTGCGTCTGATGTCAAGCGAAAGGTAGGTGAAGAGGCTGTGCAATTAAGCCCAAGAACCAAATGAGGCCCTGGCATGAACAGCCTTTTTTTTTTGATTTCTGGGGTTTCTAGATGGAGCTGCTGGGATGTGAAGAACAAAAGATAAGGGGGAGGAAGAAGGAATAGTAGGGGCTAGGGAACAGGGCAAAGTCCCCTAGGGCCTGCATCTTTTCTGCAGGATTTCAAGGAACAGATCATCCACCACGTGGCCACCATCATCCTCATCAGCTTCTCCTGGTTTGCCAATTATATCCGTGCGGGGACTCTCATCATGGCCCTGCATGACTCTTCTGACTACCTGCTGGAGGTTAGACTTCCTCACACTAGAGGCCCCAGTGCAGGCTCCTCTATTTTGTCTTTTTGGCGGTGGAGTGGGGTGGTGATAAGGTGGTGACATTCCTGGGACCAAGGAAGGTGGGGTACACAGCCAGGGCTGCTGAGTCTCCATGAGTAGACATGGAAGCCTTAGGAGCCCACAGTGATGGATGGGGGCTATTTATGCAGTCAGCCAAAATGTTTAACTACGCTGGATGGAAAAACACCTGCAACAACATCTTCATCGTCTTTGCCATCGTTTTCATCATCACCCGACTGGTCATCCTGCCTTTCTGGTGAGTAGGTGGCCAGGCTCTCTTCCTATTCTCAAGAACCCAGAGGTCTTGCCTCTCTCTTTCTCATTTATTTGCCCTCCATCTTTATCCCCTCTCGTCCACATTTACACTTCTGTTTTCTCCCCTTGAATCCTCAGGATACTGCATTGCACCCTGGTGTACCCACTGGAGCTCTATCCTGCCTTCTTTGGCTATTACTTCTTTAATGTCATGATGGGAGTGCTACAGACGCTGCATATCTTCTGGGCCTACCTCATCTTGCGTATGGCCCACAAGTTCATAACTGGAAAGGTGAAGGCTCTGTTCCCATTTTGTAGGCCTTATTATTGTCAATTCTATGACTCTCCAAATTCCAGCAACCCTTTAAAAGGCCCTTTAAGGCCCAGGGGATACTAGGAACCAGCCCTTGGAGAAAGGCAGTCCTGTGATACCATGTAACCCTTCTTATCCCTTTTCCACAGTTGGTAGAAGATGAACGCAGTGATCGGGAAGAAACAGAGAGCTCAGATGGGGAGGAAGCTGCTGCATGGGGAGGAGCAAAGAGCCGGCCCCTAGCCAATGGTCACCCCATCCTCAATAATAACCATCGTAAGACTGACTGAACCACTGTCCCAGCTGGCTCTCACATTAATGCATAAAGCCAAGGAACTAGCCAACCTTCCCTTGTAGGGTCACTTTAAGCTCTGGGGAGAAAGGAAAAAGGGAGGAGACTTCTTCTCTGTGTCCTTCCTCCTTCTTTGTCACCCAGCTGCCTTTAAACCAAATTCTAACCAGCCTATCCCCAGGTAGAGAGGAGGTTGGTTATATCCTTTTTTAGAGGGGGAATGGTCTTATTTTCCTCTCTATCCTCCAAGTTAATCCCTTCAATTACTTTTGAGACCCTTCCCTAGCTCTGGGGGTATGGCGAGGTCACAACTCAACATTCCTTACTCTTGAGAATTTGGCCCTAGCTGTTTGCCTTTGACTCCCTGACCTTGAGCCAGGGTTGTGCCTTACTGTCCCATCTGTGGGCCTCATTCTGCCAAAATTGGACCAAGGCTCACCTTTCTAAGCTCCTTAACTTGGGCCAGAAACCAAAGTTGAGCTGACTTTTAACTTTTTCCCTCCTAAGACACAAATGAATATAGTGTAGGAGGGTGTAAATGACCCTTACCCTACCTCTGCCAAAAAGTGGAGACTATACTGGGGACTGCTCAGGTGGTCTTTGTGTTACTTTTCTGCTAGCTATCCCTGTAGCCACAAGTCTCCTTTTTCTGGCCTCTTCCCCTTCCTCTTCTCTACAGCTAGACTAGCTGGTTTGGAGTAGAATGGCAACTAGTTCTAATTTTTATTTATTAAACATTTAGGGTTTCAATTTTAAAGCCAGAATTACAGCTAGCACCTGGCCTTTAAGCAGAGGGACCATTTCAGATCAAAATGTGCTGTTAATGGTTTGGTGTTTTGTTTTTTGTTAATTAAGATATAGTAAAGGTTAAATAAAACATGGCAATGTGTCAGACCATTAAGAATTGAGAAAAGGATGAACTAAATAAACTAAGAGAGTCTTTTTATGCTTTCCTTGCAATTATGTAACTTTTTTAAAAAATTCACATGGCAAATAAGAAAAGGTACAAGATTAATGATAGCTGCCAACTGGGAAAAATGAGAGGAATAGATCTCTTTTTGAAAGATCCAGGATAGGGGTATGGGGACTGAAAGCGAGAAATCAATCACAGTCTTAGTTTTACCATTTTGTTAAAAAGACTTTCAAGAAACAATACAAACCAAAGAAAGTACATACATAGTCCCTGTTCCAGGAATAAACTGTATTAGAACCATGAACACTTGCACAAACATGGGATGAGAGGGATATCAGACCTAGGTTAGAGAGGTAATCTCTCCCCATCCTAGTGCCCTAGAAAGTCAAGAAGGGACCCAGCCTGCTAGCACCATATTGGAAGAACCCTCCTGATCCAGAATCCCCATTTCTATCTAGTAGGAACTGGGGAGTAGCTAGACCAGAGACTTGGGGTCAGAGTTCAAGTCAGGAAGAACCAATTCCTGAGGAGAGGACAGTTCAAGGGTTCTGAAGGTGAGGAAGAAGGCGCTCCTCTAAAGAAGACGCCCTCTGCATTCGATGGCCCCACAGCAGCAGAGCAGTTCCTTGCCTTCCACACTGCCCACCTCGTAGTTATAGTCCCAAGTAAGTTCTGTCCCAGCCCGGATTCTCCTGAAGAGGAAAAAAAAGCATGGGGTATGGTGAAGGACTGTGTAGGTAGAGCTGGACCATGGATAGAGAAAGTAGCATTAGAATTTCAATTATCCTTGCCCCTCCCCAAACATCCCCTCCTGATTCCCTCTTACTTGCTGGCAAAGAAGGCCACCCAGGGGAAGCGAAGATCATGGGTATCCACGAAGACATTCTGGACAAACAGGTTGGGGCTGCAACTGTGCTGTAAGTTTAAGGACAGCATTGACTCAGAACTAGGGAAATAGGATTTGGGTTTGTAGGGTGAGAGTTGGAAGAAAATTATATTATCTGACCCTCCCTCCCATTTATAGCAGATATATTTTGAAAGAAAGCTACCTGTTTAAGATTCTTTGAAATCAACTTATAATAAGAGGTACATTTATATAATATGTTAAAAGAACTAGAAATTTGAGGATTATAGAATAATCCAGCATCTAGAAGTAGGGGAATGGGGTCTCACATTGAGGTAGCGGCCGAGGTTGCCTTCAAGCTTAGCATCAATGATGTAGCAAGACTCTTCACCATCATAGAACTGGCGTGTATTCTTACGAACAGGTGCAGTCTCTCCCTTGTCCACAGAAGCCATATTGGTTGATTTAATGGCAATCCCATGGGTTGATTTAAGAGCAAAGCCTCGGGTTGATTTCACTGCCACCTGGCGCTTCACTGGACCTACACAGGAGGAAAATGGGGTCAGAACCCATCACAACTCATGACTGGACATTCTACCCTCACCTCCATTCCCTTTGAGACAGAGTCTTGCATGTAGCCCACACTGACCTCAAACTCCTTCTCCTGCCCCAGCCTTCTGAATGCTGGGATTACAGGTGTGCTACCACACCTGGTTTCTACCCCAACTTTTATCCCACACACTGCAGCTCAGGAATATCAGTAAGCTTGGTTTCAGACTGAGAGCCTAAGTGGGAGTGTTTCTGTTGTTTTGTTTTTTGGGGGTTATTTTTGTTTGTTTTTAAGCAAGATTAGTTCTAGACAAAGGAGCTGAGGAAACGAGCAGGGAACAGGAAAGGAGAGAGGAAAGGTGTATGTCAAACAGTATGAACAGTTTAGCTTAGAGTAAGGGAGTTCTCCCAGAGATGCCTTAACTCTTAGGATCTGAATTTTTTTCCCCCTTTAGCTTCTGTAAAAAAAGTTCTATCCCTACTTTACTACTGTTTCTTCCTATGACTCTCCAAATTCCTCCAGATTACCAGATGTGTTCTTCTTGTCCTCAAAGTCATCCCCTTCAGAGCCAGAGGAGATGGTCTGGATATCATCACTGTCAACTGCTGTGGCTGAAGTCTGACCAGCAGTGGGCTTTCGGCTGGTCCCACTTTCCCCCTCACTTTCTGTGCTACTGGACAGTGTAAGGACATCCTGGGGAAATAGAACGGTGAGAACAAGGAAGAGTAAATGGAAAGGTGGCTTCAAGTCCTTGTCTTTAGTTATGATTTGGCCAAAGGGGCCAGGCTGCAGCAAGAGGGAGACTAGATGCTAGGTGAAAGAGAACAAGACAGGGAGTTAAGACCACAAATCAAGAAGAGACCCAATAGTAATTATAGTGAAGGACTTGAGGTAAGACTGTTCCATGTTCCTTTACTTAGACTTTGAATAAAACAGAAGGCTACATAAGGTATAGCTCAAGCAGCTCACTCACATCAGGGTTGGACTGGGCAGAAGCCATGAGTCGCCGACTCTGATGCATACTAGTCTTACTGGGTGGGCGGCGGAGTCCTTCAGGCTTCATAGGAGAAGGATTGTAACCATAATTCCGACAGCTTTCAGTAACTCTGATGGGAGGGGAAGGAATGAGAGAGTAAGGTTATTGGCTGTTTCTTAGGCTGCTTTCATAGGCTTGAGAGAAGGCAGACTTGCAAACAAGAGAAAAAAGATAAGCACTTACACTGACATCTTGTTTCGGTCATCAGGGTCCTGGGAAACAGCAAGTGAAGAATTAAATGCTCTCATGGTCCAAGGTAACAAATCTAATAGACTCTATTTCAAATGACATCCAAAGACAACATTAGCCAGTGAGAGGTACACTATCTAAATGGAGTGGTGTGGGGAAATCACTCTGCAACTTGACAGCAACAATCATATTTTCATCATGAAACTCCCCGGACAGGATCCTGTAACTTTCCCCAATGAAGGGACAATGCTCATGGGAAGAAAGCCAGAAGCAGTCTTATGGACCCAGGACAGTTTACTTGTAATGCTGAAAGTATAATGTGGAATGTTTCAATATCATCAAAGATTTACCTAAAAAAAAAAATTTTTTTTTTTCCTCTGGAGACAGGGTCTTGCTATGTTGCCCAGGCTGGCCATGAACTCCCGGGTTCAAGTGATCTTCCTGCCTCAACTTCCCTAGCAGCTAGGACTACAGGTGCATGCAACTGCACCCAGCCTTGAAATCAATTATTTCTCTAATAGAAGTGAGCCAATGATGCAGACAACTTGAAACACCATTAAAAAACAAAACAAAACAAAACAAAAAAAACACTTGTAAATCATTCACTTTGAAATGAATCAGATACTCTTTTTGTTCTTTAAATACTAGGAATTTACTGGGTTGAAGGAGAAGATAATCAGGTTGCGATGCAAGTATCAATTATTTAAGGAACCTACATGCAAAGACTGGTGGTGAAACTGCATTAATTTTGTCACTGCATCACTGGAGCTTTTGGCTACCTCTTACCTCTTTTTTAGCCTGCTTGATGTCTCCTTCATCCTTGATGCCCAATCCTGAGGTGGAGGCCTTCTCAGCTTCCCCTCGGCCTCCTCCAGGTCTGCCCTCCCCACCTTCACTAGTCTTGAAGGATGAACGGCTATCAGAGTCAGCAAAACCACCTTCACTGACACTATTGCAGCTCAACCATGAGGCCACCTTGTTCTTGGGTGTTTCTTCGGAGGATGGTGGGTTGCAGCCCCCTATAGGGATTGAGGAAGGGATGGGAATATGTGGGGGCCCAAGGTCTGGGGGGCGGGAGTCCTTGGAAGTTGTCTCAGATAGTCCATTCTCCTTCTGGCCCCGGGTCTGCCTCCGGGTAGCATAGCTGCGCCACACTGAGCTGGTGCTGAAGTCCTCATCCTTACAGAAGTTATCATCTGAGCTATCATCATTGGACTCTTCAGGGTCCTCTGTACCACTGTTGCCATCTTCCTGGTCCTTCAAGTCTACACCACTGCTGTCAGAGGAACAGGGGACATCACTCTCATACCCTTCCTTGAAGTTCTCCACACTCTCAATATGGTCCAGATTTGCGAAGTATTCATCACCCATTTCCAGGCCTTCCTTGTCTGCAAAGTCATCTGTCAGGATTTTGCCTGAGAATGAAGAGAATTAAAGGCCTTCTAGGGCTTTGGGGACCTTTTAGAGAGCATAATGGTCATTTCATTAATACCCCATACACCAGCATAGAGTCAAAATGCCTACATTATGGCCTCTTATTTCTCTTGGATGATACTACCTCTGTATCTTTTGGGGTGTTTTTTGAGACAGGGTCTCACTATATAAACCAGGCTGGCGTTGAATTTGCATCAATCCTCCTGCCTAAGCCTCTTGAGTGCTGGGATTGCAGGTGTGTACCATCACATCTGGCTTCCACCTTTGTGTCTTAACTATGAGAGTATGCGGAAGCTTACAGTAGTTTTTAACTTTGCCCTTCTGCCTTTCTATTTCTTCTTTGTTTATTTAAAAAGAGCTCCCAGCTACATTAAAAGATCTTTGGGTAGAGTAAAATAGGAGAAAATGATACAATGGGCTCTAAATTGTGTCTTTCCTCTTAAATGTGTCTAAAAATTTTATTTTTCATTTAACATAACATTATCTCACTCCATTTTATTTAAGATTTTTTCTATACAGTTAGTATAGGAAAGCTGTCTCTATACCATAGATAAAGGTCAGTTATAAAGATAGACGGCACATTCAAAGAGAAAAAAGGCTTGATATTTTTCTGATTCCCTTTAAACAGCACCTCATTCTCGTCTTTATGAAATATTTTTGTCCCTCTCTGTTCCCCCTACACAGGCACATCACTCATCATGTTTTTTGTAGAAGAAATCCCTACCTCCTTTTACTCCCAGTTCAGCTATCACCCACTTTATTCTTTTGTGGTGCTAGAGACTGAACACAGGGTCTTTTGCATGCTAAGCATACCAAGCCCCCAAGCACTTTTTTTCTTTTCCCCTCCCAGTACTGGGGGATTGAACCCAGGGCCTTGCAAATGCTAGCCAAGTGCTCTACCATTAAGTTACAGCACCCAACTCCTTAGGCTGGCCTTGAATTCTCAATCCTCCTGCATCCACCTCCCAAGTGCTAGGATTACAGGCATGAGCTACCACACCTGGCTGGCACTTTATTCTTATATTCAACTTTCTGGTTCAGTTCCCCATAATGTCCCAAAGCCAGAGAGTAACCCTTTTATTTCATCACCAACCTGCATAAATACAGACAAAAGAGCCTTTGGCAATGTCATCCAAGCAGCGGATACCCCAGCCCTTGTTCTGTGTTTTAAATAGCTGTAGCCGAACCTGTAGTCCATGCTGCACCAACCGATTTGTACACATATTTGGGTCACACTTGCAGCGTTTGTTACACTCATAAACCCTGGGAGGAGGTTAAAATAAAATCAATGAAACAATCACTAGAGCACTAGAAATGCACAAAACGTGTAACAGATAAAAATTACAAATTAGGTAATGACTGAAATGAGTGGATTTACAGGAAAAAAAATTTTTTTTTTTGGGTACCTGGGGGTTGAACCCAGGCCCTCACACATACTTTGCAAATGATCTATCACTAGGGTGCTCTCTCAGGCCATTTTTAAATTATTTATTTTTATTTATTTTTTTGCGGTACTGGAGGTTGAACCCAGGGCCTTGTGCCTGCATGCTTTGCAAGTGCTGGACCACTGAGCTGCGCCCCCAGCCCATTTTTTTTTTAACTTTTTGAGACAGGGTCTCGCTAAGTTTCGCAGACTGCCTTTGGTCTCGAACTTGCGATCCTCCCGCCTCTGCCTCCCAAGCAGTTGGGATGACAGGTGTGTGCCACCACGCCCCGCTAAATTTTTTATTTTGAGACAAGGTCTAAGTTGCACAGGCTGCCTCTGCCCTCAAACTTGTATTCCTCTTAGCTTTGCCTTCCGAGTCATTGGGAATACAGGCATAAGCCACCATGCCCAGCTGTCTATGTTCTTGAACTCATTTGGGAGTATAGTCCAAGGAAGCAATTCAGAAAGGGGAAAACTGATTTATAAAGATGTTTAGGCAACTCACTCTTGAGAAGCCCACACATGGCCCTTGGGTGTGTACAATGTCTTTTTTTTCCTTAGGTAGGTATGTCTGTTTCTCCCTCTCAGTGCTCCTGCTTAAATCTATGTTAAAACCTTTTCTTAATACATTCCAATTTTGCTTCATTAAGAAAAACACATTTATAATGATATAATACATAAGTTTGAATGCCAGAATGTCTAACAAACAATGGTGTGATACAGACAGCAGGGACATTAGAATAAATATACAGACTATCAATTTACAGAAATAGGTGCATAAAATAAAGACATATGATAAAGGTAGAAGCCAGTATTACAAATACTGAAAGGAAATAAGGGACACACGCTGGGAGTTTATGGGTTTCTTTTTTCTGGTGTTTTTTTTTTTTTTTTTTTTTGGATAAACTTGATTTCTTTCAGTAAACATGTATTAAACAGCAAACTGTACAGAATATGGAATATAACAATGAGAAAGGTCATAATCTCTACCTTTAAAGAGCTCATATTCTTAATTTAACAACTTATTTTTAAAATAAACTATTAATCAGGATCTAGTAAGTAGCAACATTAAAGAAAGGCAATAGTTATACTGAGAAAACCAATAGTTTCGGTTTTCAATGCTTCTGTTCTATCTGCTTTAGCTCAAGGTTAGGATTTTACTTCTTTTTTCCTGGTATATAAATTTAAGGGAGGCATTTACTATTGGAAAGATGACAACAGTAAAATTAGTTCACTGATGACTTTGGTCATCTCTCTCTGGCTAAAGAGAAGCTTCTATTTATTGAAAATATACTTTGTGTTTGAAATTCTGTAAATGCTTTAAATACACTTTTTATTCTATCTTCTGCAGCCTTCTAAAGTTTTGTTTTGTTTTGTAAAAGGATTATTGGGGCTGGCGATGTAGCAAAGTGACAGAGCACCTGCCAAGCATGCATGAGGCCCTGGGTTCATCCACAGTACCACCAAATAAAAAAATAAAAAGGATTGCTGAAGTGTGATATATATATAGAGAGAGAGGAAAATACACATACAGGACTATAGCTCAATGAATTTTCACAAACTGAATATACTAGGTAACAGCACCAGATCAGGAAACAACCTTATGGAGTCCTTTAACACTCTACTGGGAATGGAGGCTGTTCATATTAATATCCTCTGTTCACACCTGATAAAATAGATCAGCTAGGAAGGGGTTGGGGGCCCAGAATTAGAACTCAGGTCTATATGAACCACATGAAACTTTTACACAGTAGCTACACTGAGACTCATTCACTCATTCCACAAAATTTGTTACAGTGGTTACCATGGACTAGGCATTGTACTAGGATAGCTGCTAGTTAAAGAATGGTGTGTAAGACAGACAAAAAGACAGAGTATGCACCCAGTCCTCAGGACCTTGCATTCTAATGGGAAAAATAGAACAAAACCAAGTCAATAAATAAAGTTGTTATAAATAAATACTATAAAGAACACAAACATGGTGCTCAGTTAGAGAACTAATTTAGTGGAAATTCTACTTTTAGAGTGACCAAGGATGGTCTTTTTGAGGGGAGATTAAGGCTGAGAGTCAAGGTTAAAGAAGACAGACACAAAAAGAACAATGAAAGGATGCCAAGAAGAAGGCACAGTGGGTACAAAAGCCCCAGAGGTAGCATGGAAAACATGGGGTGAAGTGGATCCAGAAACTGAAGATAAAAGTGTAGCTGGAACAACTCTGGAGGGTAGGAGATAAGAAGGTGCCAGACAGTAGAGTGCTTTATAACCCAAGGTTAAGGGTTAGAGTAAAATCCAAGTGCTGTGGAAAGCTATTAGTTTTAAGCAGGGGAATGACATTATTTGTGGTTGAAAAGAAAAAAAAATATTTTTTTTGGAGACAGTGCCTTGCTATGTTGCTCACATGACCTGGAATTGTTTTTGTAGTCCAGGCTGGCCTCAAACTCAAGTTTCTCCTGTCTCAGCTTGTCTCAAACCCCCAGCCACCTACTGTCCCCCCTCCCCCTGCAATTTTTTTACAGGGTTAGGGATGTAGGTCAATGGAAGGGCACTTGCCTAACATGTGAAAGGCCCTAGGTTCGATCCCCAGCTCTGTAAAAATAAATAAATTAAATAAAAAATATACATGTACATATGTATATAAAAACATTTTAAAAATGTAAAAAACGATATATGAACGAACATTCATATAGCTGCCACCTAGCACTATTAAATCTAAACACTGTTCAGGCTCAAAACCGTTTATATGTTTATAATTTAAACATAAATGGTAAGAGTAATGCAACTAAAGTTAATAACTGTCTTTTTTTTTTTTTTTCCCCCAGTACTGGGGGTTGAACCCAGGGCCTTGTGCTTGCATGCTCTGCAAGTGCTGTACCACTGAGCTGCACCTCCAGCCCATTTTTTGACTTTTTGAGACAGGGTCTCACTAAATTACGTAGACTGCCTCTGCCTTCCAGGTCACTGGGATTATAGGCATATGCTACCACGCCCAGCTGTCTTTTCTTTTTTTCTTTTTTTGAGACAAGGTCTCGCTATGTAGTACAAGCTGATCTCAAACTCACAATCCTCCTGACTCTCCGAGTGTTGGGTAACAGGCATGCCTAGCTCTTTCTGCTTAATTTCCTATGTATTCAATACAAGTTCATTCCCTGATTATCTCCAGTGGTCTCAATATCCTCATCCTTGGAGATGATCAGACCCATCAGGTTCCCTATCAAACCCATTTTCCAAAAAAGTTCCTCTTACAGTCATCCACCCTGCTCTAGTATTGACTCTTCTTTTTCTACATCGGCTACATCTACATCTACATCGGTGTACAGCACCAGCCTGGAAGCCCCCTTCACTTGGCTTTTAGGTTAGATCCTCTAACTCCTGGATCATATGCCTTTCTCTTTCTTGGCTGTCCCCCACATTGTGGTAAACATTTCTAGTAACTTTCTGAGAAGGGGAATAATGAAAACCTTTGAGATACTAAATATCTAAAAAATATCTGAAACACTTGACAGTCTGCCTCAGTTTAGAATTCTAGGTTTTAAGTAATTTTCCCTTAGAACTCTGCACAGACTGCTCAATTGCCATCAATCTTGCAGCGTTATTTTAGGAAGGCTGAAGTCTTTTCAAGTATTTACTTTTGAAAATGTGATTCTATTTCTCTTCTCTAGAAGCTTTTAGGATTTTCTCTTTGTCCTCTGTGTTCTGACATTTTATGACTGTATCTCTTAATGGGTATCAATTTTGATTTATTATGCTGGTAGTTTAGTGGCCTTTTTCCCCCTCTCTTCCCACAGAGCTTGGGATTGAACCCAGGGCCTCAAACATGCTAGGCAAGTGCTCACCCACTGAGCTACACTCCTAGCCTAAGGAGCCCTTTCAGTTTGGGAGAAGATCCCTCAACTATGGGAAATTTTAGATTATTTCAGTGACACTTTTCTCTTTTCCTCTTCTGTTAATTATGGAATATTGAGCGTATTAGGTTTGTTATTTCACATTGTTCATATGTATCAGTTTACCATGCTACATTCCACTCTCCTTGTCCTCTTCTCTCTCTGACCTGTCCCCCTCAGTCCCATGTGCTGGTTCAACCTCTACATGTTGGAGCACCCAGGGACTGCTCCTGCATCCCTTCAGTATTATCAACATTCTCTCATTCAAACTTTAGAATATTACTTCTATGCTGACAATTCCCAGGTCTTTATGTGTAGCCCTTACACTTACTACCTTTGTGCCATCTTTTTTTTTTTTTTTTCTTCAGTACTTGGGGGTTGAACCCAGGGACTCACACATACTTTACAAATACTCAACCACTAGTCTATACCCCCAGCTCATTTTTATTTCTTTTTTTATTTTGAGACAGCTAAATTATACAGGCTGCCTCTGGCCTTGAACTCAGGATCCTCTTTCCTCTGCTTCTCAAGTCACTGGAATTACAAGTGTGTACCACCACTCCTGGCTTGTCATTTGCACTTATATTGCCTATTAGGCATCTTGAGCTTAATATGGCCAAAACAAAAACTAACTTTCCTCAAACTTGCAATCCCTTTGATTTTCTATCTCGATAAAAGCACCAACATCCATTAGTTGCCAAAGCTAAAAGCTGAGGAACTGTCCTTGAGTATACACCTCTCCTCCTATTCCACAGTCAGTGCACCAAGTTCTGTATGTAGCACTGTCTCCTAATGCAGCCCAAATCTTTTCATGTTTTTTTTCCTTTCTTTTCGATCCCTTTTCTATTTCTTTTTAAATATTTAAAAAATTTTATTTTTTTTTGCTAGAGATTGAACACAGGGTCTTGTGCGCTCTAAGCATGTGCTCTACCATTGAGCCCTACCTCTAACCCTATCCTCTTCTGACATCTCCATTCTAGTAGAAGCCACAGCTACAACTACTTCTCTCATCTATATTCCTGTAATTATCTCCTAACTGGTCTTCTGAATTCTGCTTTTGATGCTCTAAGACCTATCCTCCACAAAGAATAGTAATCTTAATAAGGCAGGCCATATCTTTTATTTGCTTAAAACCCTCTAACTGCTGCTTAATGCACTATAAATTTGATTCTAACTTTTCTTTCTAGGTTATAAAACCCTACAATAATTTGTTCTTTTACTGCTCCACTCTGAATACATTTCACTTGCTAGAGTAAATCATAATTAGTACGTTCATTTATATCCATCTCTCTTACATTTTTCTTGCTTTTTTCCATACTGGTGGGATGAACTCAGGGCTACACACATGCCAGGCAAGTGCTCTACTACTGAGCTGCACCCCAAGCCCCTTTTTAACTTTTTTGAGACAAAGTCTCACTAAACTGCACAGGCTGCCTCTGGCCTTGAACTTGTAATCTTCCTGCCTCAGCTTCTTGAGTTGCTGGGATTACAGCAGCATGATACCTGTCTTACAACATTCACATAGTGATTTTTTTTTTTTTTTTTTTGAGACAGGCTCTTCTACTATAACCCAGGCTGGCCTGGAACTTGAGATCCTCCTGCCTCAGCCTCCCCAGGGCTGGGATTATAGGCATGCACTATAACAGTTGGCCTAATTTATATTTATTTATAGTCTTTTTATTTATTTTTTTTTTGAGACAGGGTCTCAATGTGCAGCTCAGGCTGGCCTGAAACTTGCTACCTAGACCAGGCTGTCCTTGAACTCACATCACTCTTCCTGCCTCAGCAGTGGGATTACAGATGTGTGCCACCATGTTTGGCCTGTAGATTATGATGGTTCCTACAAGCCCAGAAAAGCATGGACACACTCCTCAGCCTCTGAGGTCCCTCTTCCATACTCTGACTACTTACCCTGTGGGTAGACACTCTTCTAGTCGCTTGTACTGGTAGCCAGAATTAGGGTTGATTTGGCCCCCTGGGGTACAGGCTGTAGCCTGGATAGTCAGCTGATGACAAGCACACTTGGACCTGTATAAGATAGAAAGGTATGACAGCTACAGCTGTGAGACTATCTTTAGAAGCAAGAAGTATCAATAAAAGAATGGGCACAAGGTAATGAAATATATATATATGTGTGTGTGTGTATATATATGTGTGTATGTGCATATACATATACTATATTATATATAATATATACATTATATATTATATATATATATATATATATATTTTTTTTTTTTTTGCAGTAGTTAGGGGTTGAACCCAGGGCCTCACACACAGTTTGCAAGTGTTCTACGGCTGGGCTGTACTCCCAGCCCATTTTTTATCTTAAGACAAGGTCTCGCTAAGTTGCGCAGGCTCCCTCTGACCCCATACCTGCGGTCCTCCTGCCTCTGCCTCTCAAGTTGCTGGGATTATAGGCATGAGCCACTGCGCTCAGCTCTTTTTTCTTCTTTCATATGTATAAATGAAAAAGGAAAAGAGCAAGACTAAGACCAAGTGAGACTAAGAGAGGTGGAGAATGAAACAAAGTGGCACTAAAAACATCATGGACAGAAGCCAAGGAAAAGGGGGATGGAAACAGCGGAAAGCAGAGAGGATCACAGAAAGAAATAACATTAAGACACATGTACCCAGGGTGACTCAGTGGGGCTACATCAGACTTTGGCCTCCCTTCCTCATAACGTTCATGGAGGCATTACAGAAATTCTAGCTGAGGGAGGAGGTAAAGGGAGATGGAGAAAGCAGTACAGATATAAGGCAAAGGAAGAGGTGAAAAGAAAGGCAATCATAATAAAGGTGGAGACAGGGGTGCCTCCCCCACCACCCCCAACTCACTTGTCTCGACACCCATCCTTGCAGTCACAGCCAACTAAAAATTCAGGGCCTGTGTTAATGAAAACGCCCTTGCCCGGGATACGCTCCTTGCTGTAGGCCACCTGGGGTGGGGGAGTTGTGTCAATCTCATTAACACAGGATAGGGGAACATCTTCCTTGCCATAGGTGATGTCCAAAATATAGTAAAAAGGCTTATATGGCTGAAACTTTCGGTCCACAAGAACATATGGATCCAAACAGAACATCTCCAGGAAGAGGAAGTCACAGCCAGTCTCAAAAAGGTAGCGTTCAATCTCCTGCATTGTCCGAAGGCAGAGGCCACAGGGTGTCTTATAGATAACATGAAAACCCATCTTGCGGTTAACTCGGCGCCGGGCTGTCATTCTTCGGAAGTCATATAGTAGTGGGACTAACAGAGGGTTCTTGCCTCGGTACTGCTCATTCCTCATAGGTCTAACTCGAGACAGGCAAGTATAGCTGCAGACATGAGGTAAATAGAAAAGCTTTTCCATGGGGGCACGGTAAGAAGGCTCTGCTGGGGCCCGCTCCAGCATGCCATGGAAGGCTGGAGGGGCTGGAGGGGCTGGAGGACCTGGAGGGGCTGGAGGACCTGGAGGACCTGGAGGGGTTGCAGGTGCTGCAGTAGAGGTTGCTGAGCATAGAGGTGATCTGCAAATGAAATGCAAGAGATTAGAAGGCAACAAAACCTCTGCTATGTAATTATCCCTCCAGCTAGCTAAGCCATTTCTCTCATTTAATACATGGCTGTGATTTCCCTTTCTCTTTCTTTTTTGGAGACAAGGTGTCGCTATGAGCCCCGGTTGACCTCAAACCCCAAATCCTCCTTCCTCTGGCTTCCAAGTGCTGGGATTACAGGTGTGCACTACCACACCCAGCTTGCTGTGCTCTTGAAGCTAATGACACAAGAGTCAGATCCCTTGCCTTACCAAAGTCAGACAATGAAATTCCCTGCTTACTCCTCACTAACTGGCAACTGATAATATCTCTACTTCAACACTATACCTTTCCTAAAATGTGGTTGCTAAGGAATTACTGAAGTAGAACCTAGACTTCTACAATTTTTGTTTTTTGGGGTTTTTTTGTTGTTTTTGTTTGTTTGTTTGTTTTGGTGCTGGGGAATGAACCCAGAGCTTTGTACTATGCAAGCATATGACCACTGAGCTGGAGTACTTTTTTTTAGTTTTTATTTTAAGACACATCTCTCTAAGTTGCAGACTGCCTCTAATGTTGAACCTGTGATCCTTCTGCTTTAGCCTCCCATCATTGGGATTACAGGTGTAAACCACACATCTGGCTTTACCAATGCTTTTTGTCTGCTATGTAATGCTTTTTGTCTGCTATGTATTGTACAGATGTCCTTACTAATGGCTAGGATTCAAGGAGATAGATGGTGCTGTCTCTTATCTATTGAAGCAATCATGATACCATGTTTGATGAGAAGTTTTGACAAATGACTTTCTGGTGACACTGTATTTCTAGGCATCCAGTTTCTAATTCAATTATTCTTATTTTCTGTTTCTAAGGTTAAAGCTTCCTTTTCACGTCCAAGTTTCTCACTATTATAACTTTAACACCCTTCAGAGCCAAGGAGCTTCTCCTATGCGTGACCATTCAGTCTACTTTGCCAACCTACCCACAGAGAGCCTGAGATTATCTCACCTATATGTCTGATTGATCCCAGGTTTCCCACCAGGAGCATTTTCACTGAGTGCAGGGGATGTCGGGGAGGAATGACCAGAGCCCACAGATCCTGGTCGAAATGATGTGCTCTTTTTGGCTACCTGCTTCCGTGATTGAGCAAGCTGGGTTTCCAAGCTCCTAGGAAATTTGAGAAGAGATCATACAGTAAGAGATGCAGAAAATATGTGGGGGGGTGGGGAACTGAAGAGAAAAGAATGAATAGCACTCACTCATTGTCACCTGCTTGGGGAGAAAGAGGTGGAGCAGGTGGGGCAGATAGGGTTATAGGCTGTGGGGGTTCCACTGGCTTGAACTGGGTTCCAGTACTGGTCAGATCCTGTGTGTATTGGACAACAGGGCCCTTGCTCCTCACAGCACCTATTGTTAAAAGGAATGTAACCACTTGGAAGATAACAGCGGTGTCAGTTGTACTCATTCACAACTCTGATCCTTGACTTATGCAATATAAAAAAGGGGCAATGGAAACATTCTGAGGAAATGCTAAGACTGTTAGGTCTTTTTATTTATACCAATAAGAGGGGATAGTAGCATATGCTGGTTTTGAAAAGACTTTTATCTACCCTTCTCAGACAACTTCATTAATTGTTACACTTTGATGCATATTTTGAAAATGCATTCTTTGATCAACTGGTGGGAAAATATCAACCAGAAAGTATGATAGGAACATGAAGAAATGACTAAAACTAGTCTAGGCTTTTAAAAAATTGATCACTGATAACACACAAAGCAGACAATTTTCTTGTGGATAACAGGGTAACTATTATCACCCTAACTAGTCCAGTTGTTTCACATTTTTGTGTGGCTTTTTAGAATGAATCAGAGGTGTAACAATGTGAAGGCGGCACCACAAATCCATCACCACTATTGGAAACAACTCAGGGCACACATTCTGTTTCTAAAAAGTTAGTAGAGTCACCACAGTGAACAAAGGATAGTCACTGTACATAATCTTCTTTGCTGATTTGCCCTGTCTCTTCCCTCCCCCAGGTATCTTTCGAGACATACCCATATTTGGACGTGTCCTGAGCTGCCCTCCTTGCTTCTTCTCCAGTGTCGAGGCTGAGGATGTCTTCATGCTGAACATTGGCTCCAGCCGTGTAGAGCCTCGATAAATCCACTCACATCTTTTGTCATCCTAGAGGACAAACAGAAAAGGAGGACACAGGAAAAAGGAGGACAGAGGAAAAGTTAGACTATATCCTGTCACTTGTGGAGAATACACCCCATGAGCTACCTTTGGGAAATCTAGCTGATGATCCATGAACTCCTTATCTATGCAACAAACTGAGGCATTATACTCCATGGTAGGTATCAAGAACATAAAGCAAAAAACATATAATCCTTGATTAAGAAATTACAGGAATGACAGATGTCTACACTGAGTATAAGAAATGTGACAAAGATCATAAGGTCTTAGGAACAAAGGGTAGTTACAACATAGAAAAGAGTATAATTCTCCAAGCACCTTGATGCACATCTGTAATCTCAGGTACTCAGGGGGCTGAAGCAGGAGGATTGCAGGTTCAAAGCCAGAAGCCAGCCTGCACAATTTAGTGAGGCACTGTCCCAAAACAAAAAATAAAAGCTGGGCATGGTGATGCACACCTGTAATACCAGCGACTTGGGAGGTGGAGGCAGGAGGATCACAGCTTGAGTAACTTAGCAAGACTGTCTCAAAATGAAAAATAAAAAATGGGTTGGGGGTACAGCTCAGAGGTAGAGTGCTTACAAAATTATGCACTGAGTTCCTGGGTTCAGCCCCCGAGGACCATGCAAAAAAATAAAAATAAAAATGGGGCTGAGGGTGCAGCTTGGTGGTCGAGTACTTATCCAGAATATGTGAGGCTCTGGATTCCATCCCTAGAACTAGGGGTGGGGAAAAAAAAGTATAATTCTTTTTTTTTTTGGCAGTACTGGGGGTTAAACCCAGGGCCTTGCGCTTGCATGCTTTGCAAGTGCTGGGCCACTCAGCTGCACCTCCAGCCCAGTTTTTTACTTTTTGAGACAGGGTCTCGCTAAATTATGCGGACTGCCTCTGGTCTCGAACTTGCGATCCTCCTGCCTCCGTCTCCCAAGCCACTGGGACTAAAGGCGTGTGCCACTGTGCCTGGCTTTAAAAAAAAGTGTAATTCTAAGAAGACGGGTGGTTGGCGCATGCCTGTAATCCCAGCAGCTTGGGAGGCAGAGGCGGGAGGATCGCAAGTTCGAGACCAGAGGCAGTCTGTGTCATTTAGCGAGACCCTGTCTCAAAAAGTCAAAAAAATGGGCTGGGGGCGCAGCTCAGAGGTCCAGCACTTGGAGAGCATGCAGGCGAGAGGCCCTGGGTCCAACCCCCAGTACCGCAAAAAAAAAAAAAAAAAAAAAAAGAAGAAGAGGGGAAGAGGGAGAAAAGGACAGGTAGAAAAGATCTCAGAGTTATATTGTGTCTTAAAAGATCGTCAAGACCTCCATTTCTTTAATCTGTCATCTGTGTCCCACTATAGTTCTAAAACTCTAACCCTGGAAAAAGGAACTCACTTCTTTGTTCCTACATACAATGTGAATATTCCTAGAGAAAAAAATAATCAAAACCATGCAGATTAGTGTCATAGTTAAATTCAGGGAATTTGTTTTCAATATAGGAACAAAAAGGACAAAATAAGATTTGACCAAAACAGTAAGACTGGAAGATAAGAAAGGAAAGCTATGGAACGTCTATGAAATCTTCTTCATTATTACCTCTTTCGCCTGCCCCTCAATTTTACTCCAACCCCTGCCTCCAAAATTCTAGGGAAGAAAGGTACCAGGAAAAGGATCCTGACTAGGCTGCCATCCACCTCCTCAACACGGGATTTCCACCATGTGCCTTCCCACTCAGTCTTGATAAGCTGGCCACTCTTGAGCAGCACCATGGGGCGATTAGGGTAGGCAGTGATATATTCCTCTATGAAGTCTCGGCAGGAGATGTCTTCTATGTCCTCCCAAGTCTTTTTCACTGTCCCAAGGAATAAGCAGAACTGAGAGAGGGTAGGTAGGACACATCTTGATAGGGAAAAATGGTTGACAAGGAGACATTTGGTATTTTTCAAGTTGAGAGAGAGAGAAAAAAATAAATGAAGAAATCCTAACCCCAAGGGAAGCAAAGCCAAGATCACATAAGTTTGAACCTAATATGTAAATGCACACATAAATCAAGTAAATACTAAATAAAGTAATATACAGATATAAGTGATTCACTCATTTCAAATAGGTATTTCTTATGGAAATGCAAATTCTTGCTAACTTGTTAACATAAACAATTATGAAATTAATTTAAAAAACTGTCCTTGGGTTTTTTTTTTTGTTAGTTTTTTTTTCCTTTTTTTTTGAGATCATTTTAACTATGGCCTTTTTTACTCCCTTCTTTTTTTTTTTTTCAGCGCTGGGGATCAAACCTAGGGCCTTGTGCATGCTGGGTAAGTGCTCTACCATTGAGCTGTGCCCCAGGTCTTTCCTTCTCATTCTTTCTTGTTTTTAAAGGACTCCGAAAGTGTTAACTGTCATGTTACATGGATATGCAGCAACATTATTTAATTCCGCAACTAAAATGAGTTGCTTCTGCAGAAGCCTGTCTCCAAATCATGGTAAGTACAGGAGACAGTATGAAGCTTCATCTAACACAGCTTCTGTAGGAAGCACTATGCAGACCATAGATGTATACAAACGTTAGGGTGAAACATTAGACATAGAAAAGAAGTAACATATTTTCTTTTTCTTTTTGTGGTACCAAGGGTTAAACCCAGGGCCTCACGCTTGCATGCTGGACCACTGAACCGCATCCCCGCCCTTTTTTTTTAAATTTTTTTAATTTTTGAGACAGGGTCTCGCTAAGTTATGCAGACTGCCTCTGGTCTTGAACTTGCAATCCTCCTGCCTCCGTCTCCTGAGCCACTGGGATTACAAGTGTGCGCCACTGCGCTCAGCAGAAACAACATATTTTCAACCTAGACCACTTAAAAGATCACCTACAAATGAAATCAAAACACATCTACAAGATGACCAGTCTACCTCAGGTGAGTCATGATCTTCTAGTGTCTCATTCTTTGGTTACAAAGACCCACTGAGTCAGCCAATAAAACTGTTATCTTTCAAAAAACATCAACCAAACTTAAACTCTTCAAGACTGGAGCACCAAAAATGTTAGGGGTTTTCAACCGAGCATGTTAAGAAGAAATACAAGACAGAGGAGGGAACTAATTGAGCTAAGGAAGAATGGAAGGACACTTACGTGGCCGGCAAATGGGATACAGTTCTGACTGTGTGACATAGGAAGCATAGCCATCATCAAAGAAAATGAGAAATCTGTAAGGGAAGAGTGATGGTAAAAAGATATGGGAGTTACATTTAATATGACCTACACAGATTATTTTATCATAGCTTCATTCCTCTGGATCATAACAGGCTACACTCCAGGGAAGACTTTCCAGTCTCCTTGCTTTCTTCCCACCCTAAGAATTAGGAATTTTCCTTTAATCTAACCAACATATCCACATCTTTTCAAAAACAATTTATTCCTCTATATTTCTATGCTGCCAATTATTTAGTTTGACTTCATTTCGTCCTTCTATGTGAATTCCCTATTATTTCCCAAATCATTAACCAATCTTGATTACTCTCCTAGTTTTCTCCTTAAAAAAAAAAAAAAAAAGAATGGAATCATCCACATGACTCATGTGGCAAAGAGAAAGGGCTTCTGGCCACTAAAGACTAAGAACACAAAAGCTAATTGTGAAATCTTCACTATGGCACAAACAGGGAAGGCACTGTGCTGGCTTCTACTCCCTTTACAATCCCTTGTCCAGGTACCTGAGCTTGTTTTTGACGTTTGGTGTCTCTGCTACAATACCAGCATAAAGCCAGACCTGATTCCCATCTTTGTATTTGGCCACCACTCGACTGCCCACATACAGCTTGTCAGCAGGAGGGTGGTAATCATAGGCAATATGGTTCCCAGACAGCAGACTCTTTCCTTTGTTGTCAAATTTCACCTTGTATTTCTTCCCTGGCCCTAAGTAAAAGGAAGACAAACAAAAATTTTTAAAAACTGTTAGTTTTTATGTAAATCTTGGCTGCTATATGATAGACAAAAAGGAAAGGCTGTGGGGAAAAGAAACAATCAGCAGTGGAGACCTACAGGTTGCCTTTTGTTAGTCCTTCCTCTAGCTTGAACATACCAACTGTCTGGATGGCAATAAGCGTGCCTTTGTGCCATGTCTTTGTTCTCTTCTTGCCCAGAATTCGCATGCTGACTATCAGGTCACCATCTTTGCTCAGTTCTCCAGACATCTGACTCAAGGTTCCTATGGAGGAAAGCAAAGTTGTTCTAAAGAGTGAAGCCACAGATTGGGCAGAGAATGGAAAAATAAAAAGGAAAGTATGATAATCAGGGAAAACGAGGTAAATAGTGACCCTCAAACCACTTTTGCTGCACTTCTGGCCAAAGGCAGAAACACAAGACACAAAGAACTATTTATGCTAATAGGAGAAACCTGAATGAACAAAGTTCACATGTTATTTAAGTACATCTCACTTTAACCCAATGTTTCCAACTCCTTATTAACAACAATAGTAAATTATTATTTGTAGGTGCCATTGAATCAAGCCCAACTCAGTGACCCTATGTACAACAAAATGAAACATTCCCCAACACTGTGCCATGCACACAATCTTTTTTATGTTTAAGCCCATTGTTGCAATTTGTCAATCCGTCTAGTTAGGGGTCTTCCCTTTTTTCATTGACCTGCCATTCTCCGAAACATGATGTCCTTCTCCAGGGACTGGTCCATCCTGACAACATGCCCAAAATGCGTAAGATGCAGTCTAGCCATCCTTGCTTTCAATGAGCACTCTGGTTGCACTTCTAGGATAGTTCTGTTGGTTCTTCTGGCAGTCCACGGTATATTCAATATTTGTCTCCAGCACCATAATTCAAAAATAGCAATTCCTCTCCTGTCCCCCTTATTCAAAGTCCAGCTTTCACAACCATATGATGCAACTGAATATTCTATGGTATGAGTCAGGCACATCTTCATCTTCAGTGTGACATCTTTTCAAAACTTTAAAGAAATTTTTTGCAACAGCTTTTCCCAATGCAATGAATTTTTTGATTTCTTGACTGCTGCTTCCATGAGTGTTGACTGTAGAAGCTAAAGCAAAATCTTGGACAACCTCAATCTTTTCTCCATTTATCATGAAGTTGCTTACTGACCCAGTTGTAAGGATTCTTGTTTTCTTGATGTTAAGGCGAAATCCATACCGAAAGCTGTGTTCTTGGATAGTAAATGTTGTTGTTAGGTGCTGTCGAGTCAGTGTCCAACTCACAGAGACACTACGTACAACAGGTGAAACACTATCGTCAGTGCTTCTTTGCTATTCATAGGGTTCTCAATGGTGGACTGATTTTTGGGAGTGGGTTGCCAGATCCTTCTCCCAAGCCTACAGCACCTGGTTGTTCCAAGGTCGTCTCCCATCCAAGTACTAACCAGGCCTGACCCTGCTTAGTTTCCGAGCTCTGATGGGATAGGATGCCACAGGGCTACAGCTGCAGGCTGGATAGTAAATACCCAGTCACTAAATGCTAAGTAGCATTTATAAGACATTTTCCCTGTTCTACTAACAATGCTTCCCTTAGACCTCTCTATAGTTGTTTGGGTTAGTCTCTTCTTCCTAGTCTCTACCTGGAAGTTCTGAGATGCTGAACCAAAGCTAATTATTCATGAAATACCTGTAAGAATCCACCTCCCATCTATACCTAGTATTTCTTGAACCTAACCTTTATGTAGATCCTGAGAACTGCTCTTCTTGTTGACAGCATCCATGAACTTCTGGACATCTTGAGCTGACTTTCTTAAAGCAGCCATAGCTTCACGGAGCTGTATGAGTGATTGAGGGAAAGAAATTTTAGTAGCATGAATTAGAAATAACTTGCAAGAACATGGGACGTAGCTCAGTGGTAGAGTGCTTGCCTAGCATGCACAAGGCCATGGATTCCATCCCCAGCACTACAGGGGGCAGAAAAACAAAGAAAAAAAAAAAAACAAACCTGAAAATAAGAAATAACTTGTCCTTCAAAAAACAAACTGCAATCATTTATATATTTTTTTTGGTGATACTGAGGGGTTGAACCAAGGGCCTGGTGCTTGTGTGCTTTGCAAGTGCTATATCACTGAGCTGTGCCCCCAGCCCATTTTTTTACTTTCTATTTTGAGACAAGATCTTGCTAAATTACGCAGACTGCCTGTGGTCTCAAACCTGCGATTCTCCTGCCTCTGCCTTTCAAGTTACTGGGATATAGTCATGAGCCACTATGTCTGGTGCTTCTGTTTACTTTTACTTTATCAAGCAAAAATTGCCCTTTCTTTTTTTTTTTTTTTTTTTTCCGGTACTGGGGGTTGAACCCAGGGTCTCGCGCCTGCATGCACTGCAAGTGCTAGACCACTAAGCTGTGCCCCCAGCCCATTTTTTTTTTACTTTTTGAGACAGGGTCTCACTAAATTACACAGACTGCCTCTAGTCTCGAACTTGCAATCCTCCCGCCTCTGCCTCCCGAGCAGCTGGGATTACAGGTGTGCGCCAGCGCGCCCGGTGCAAAATTGCCCTTTCTTACAAACTTGATTCAGAAATCAACTTTAGAAAGCCATTTATTGATTGATTGATTGATTTAGTTTGCTTATGGCATGAACCAAGGGCCTCATGCATACTTTGCAAACCCTCTACCACTGAGCTGTATCTTCTAGTCCTTTTTTTATTTTGAAACAGGGTCTTGCTAAATTACGCAGGCAGTCTCTGGCCTTGAACTTCAGTTCCTCCTACCTCTGTCTCTCAAGTCATTGGGATTACAGGTGTGCATCAGGCTAGAAAACCTTACTTGATTAATCTCCTTTGGCTGAACCCAACTCAATTTTACTGTCACAAAGTATTCAGTGCATGCATCTCTCTTTCCTTTTTTTTTTTTTTTTTTTTTTTGCGGTACTGGGGGTTGAACCCAGGGACTCGCGCCTGCATGCTCTGCAAGTGCTGGACCACTGGGTTGCACCTCAGCCCATTTTTTTTTTTTACTTTTTGAGACAGGGTCTCGCTAAATTACGCAGACTGCCTCTGGTCTCAAACTTGCAATCCTCCCGCCTCCGCCTCCCAAGCCGCTGGGATTACAGGTGTGTGCCACCACGCCCGGCCTTTTTGTTTTGTTTTTGAGACAAAGTCTCACTGTGTAATACAGGCTGTCCTGGAACTCGCTATACAGACCTGGTTGGCCTTGAATTTACATCAACCCTCCTGCCTCTGCCTCCCAAGTGCTGGGATTACAGGCATGTGCCACCATGCCCAGGAGGTACATGCATCACTTGGTAACTTTTTTGTGTGTGTGTGCAGTACATGGGGATTCACCCCAGGACTTCATATATGCTTTGCAAGTGCTCTACCACTGAATTGTACTCCAGTCCATTTTTTATTTTATCTTGAGATAGGGTCTTGCTACGTTATGCTGGCTGCCTCTGGCCTTGAACCTACAATCTTCCTGCCTCCACCTCCCAAGCTGCTGGAATTACAGGCATGAACCACTGAATCCAGCAATAACTGTGTGTGTGTGTGGGGGGGGTGGCACTGGGGGGTAGAACCACAACTCTCATTTGTTTTATCTTTGGATATAAGGTCTCATTAAACTGTACAGGCTGCCTTTGGCCTTGAACTTGCCATCCTCCTTCCCCAGCCTCCCAAGTAGCTGGGATTACAGGTCTATACCATTGAGCCTGACCTCATGGAAACTTCTTTTTACCTTCTTACATCTACTTGAGGACCACCAACCATATGGCTGATTATAGGGCGAATACACTGACTGGCCAAAAGTTTCTCTCATTTTCAAATTCATGTGTCAGCCTCCCTTACCCACCCCAACTCACTTTCTGGTCTTTTGGAGTTCTGCTCCCAGCATCACCTATAGAAAAGAAGAATTTTAATAAGCATGAGAGACTTATATACAGGAACCTCCAAGAAATCAACTAAATGACCAAAAAGTTTGGGAACTGTTCTTGTTTTTTGTTGCTAGGTGCTGTTGAGTTTGACTCATAGTGACCCTATGTACAGCAGAATGGAATACCCGATACTGCCATGCACTTAATCTTTTTTTTTATGTTTGAGCCACTGTTGCAACCACTGTGTTTCCTCTTATTTTGAGTTGTGCCACATCAACAAATGGAGATCCTGGGGCTTCACTCCATTCTCATCACTAAGGTTGACTCTTCTTTGAGAAGGCACCTTTTCCCCAGTCATTTCTTGTATGCCTTTAGGCCGGGGCGGGGGGGGGGGGGCGCTCATCTTCTGGCACTATATTTGACAGTGTTTCTCTGCTATTCACTGGGTTTTCAATGGTTAATTGTTTCGGGAGTGAGCTGCCAGGTCCTTCTCCCTAGTCTGTCTTCAATCTGGAAGCTCAGCTGAAACCTGTCCCCCATTGGCCCTGCTGGTTTCTGAAATACCAGTGGCATAAATTTTAGCATCACAGAAACACACAAGCCCCCACAGCATAACAAGCTAACAAGACATGTGGGGGACTGTCAACTGAAAACAATCTAAATAAATATACATACATATATAAAAGTACTCAAAGGGGTCTAGAGAGAGAAACAGCAAATGGTTGACAGTACTTGCCTCTGGATAAGGTAGATAAGGTACTGAGTCAGGTGGTGGTCTATGGGATTTGGAATCTTCCCTTTATACTTGAATTTTTATAGCAATAACTTATGAATTATTTGTACAATGTAAAAAATAAAAGATAGCTAGTGAATTTAAGCAAAATGTTTATTCTCAAGTAGCACTGTGCAACAGAACTACCCATGACAACAGAAATGTCCTACAACTACAATGTCCATTCCATTAACATTTGGGTATTTACTGAACATGAAATGGGGCTAATGGAACTAAGGAAATTAATTCTAAGTTTCATTAAAATATTTTAGTTGAGATATATTCATATTCCATAAAATTGACCCTTTTAAAATGTTGTATATAGTTTTGTGGTCTTTAGTACATTCATTAGATTGTGAAAGTATCATCATTATCTATTTCCAGAACATTTTCATCACTCTATACCCATTAGTAGTCATTCACTTTCCTCCTTCTCCTTAACCCAGGCAATCAGAAATTTATTGTCTGTCTCTAAAGATTTGCCTATTCTGGTCATTTCATATAAATGGAATCATATAATACAAGATCACATACAAGGCTTATGTATGTTGTAGAACATTATCAGTACTTAATGCTTCTTTATGGTTGAATAAAACTCCATTGTATGTATATACCATATTTGGTTTATCTACTCATTAGATGATGGACATTTGTGTTTCTACTTTTTGGTTATTATGATTAATCCTGAAACAAACATTTGTATACATGTTTTTATGTAGGTTTATGTTCTCATTTCTCTTGGGTATATTGGCTAGGACCAGAACTGCTGGGTCACAGTAATTGTATGTTTAACCTTTTAAGGAAATGAAAAACTGTTTCCCAAAGTGGCTACATTATTTTATATTTCTATAAGCCATTTATGAGGGTTCCAATTTCTTCGAATCCTTGTCAACACACGTTATTATCTGTCTTTACTATAGTCATCCTAACAGTTATCTATGCCTATAGCCCTACCACTGTCACATCTGATCCCATCAGATCTTGGAAGATAAGCAGGGTCAGCCCTGGTTAGTACTTGGATGGGAGACCGCCTGGGAACACCAGGTGCTATAGGCTTGGGAGAAGGGCCTAGCAACCCTCTCCAAGAAAAAATAATCTGTCATTGAAAACTCAGTAGCAATACTGTCTCGCCTGTTGTACACAGGGTCACTATGAGTGCGACACCTACTTGATGGCACCCAACAACAACAGTTATGAAGTGGTTTCTTGTAGTTGTTTCTTTTTCCTCGAGACAGGGTCTCACTGTGTAGGCCAGACTGGACTAGAATTTGCTATGTAGTACAGGCTGGCCTTGAACTTATGATCCTCCTGTCTCAGCCTCTGAAGTTCTGGGATAATAGGCAGGAACCACCACACCTGGCTATAAAGTGGTTTTGATTTGCATTTCTCTCAATGATTAATAACGTTGAAATCTTTCAATGTATTTATTGACCATTTACAAATCTTTGAAGAAATATCTATTCCAACTCTTCGCTCTCTCCCCTTTGTAGTACTGGGTGGTTGAACCCAGCATCTTGCACATATTGGGCAAGTGCTCTACCACTAAGCTGTCCCCCAGACTTTTTTTTGAGATAAGGTCTTGATAAGCTGTGCAGTCTGTCTCAGCCTCCTGACACAAGGGATTACAGGCATGCGCCACTGTGTTCAGCTCTTTGCTTATTTTTATTTCTTTTTTTTTTATTTTTTACTTTTGAGATAGTGTCTTGCTAAGTAGCTCAGGCTGGCTTCAAACTTGTGAACATCTTGCCTCAGTCTCCCGCGTACAGCAATTACAGGCGTGCACCCCAATGCCCAGCTTTTGTGCCCATTTAAAAACTGGACTGTCTTTTCATTGTGTTATAAAATCCTTTCAGTATTCTAGATAATATTACACTCTTTAAATTTCACATAGTTTAAATCTGAATAGCCACATATAGCTAGGAGTTACTACATCAGTGGTCCTGAATCTTTTTGGCACAAGGGCCTGGTTTTGTGGAAATTTTCCCACAGATTTGGGAGGTGGAAGATGGTTTCAGGATGATTCAAGCACATTACATTTATTGTGTAGTTTATTTCTATTATTGTTGCATTGTAATATATAATGAAATGATTATAAAACTCACCATACTGCAGAATCAGTAGGAGCCCTGAGCTTGTTTTCCTGTAACTAGACAGTCCCATCGGGGAGTGATGGGAGACAATGAGACCTGAAGTATGTTGCTTACATCCAGTCTACTCTATAATCTTGTTTTGGTTGCTGTCACTGAAGAAAAAATCCTGCTTCACGAAGACAGGATGTTTGAAATGGAAGCAGGCTTTTCATTGTTTCTCAATTAATAATCTCAAAATATTAATAATCTCAAAATATTTCACTTTGACTTTAATTCAGAGTGCATGGAGATTTGAAGTTGTCTCAAACATACTTTGAAGGTCCCCATCATTTGCTATCTAAAGACTTTGATTCTCTTCTAGCAAAGGCAAAGTCAATTCACCTGGCTTATTCACAAATGGGTCACAGATCCATTCCTTTTCAGTTCAGGGGTCTTTTATGGTTGCAAAGTAATGTTCAAACACTTATGAAAGTTGAGACAGGTGGTCATGCACCATCTGAGAGAAAGAAGGCTTTGCTCAGTCTCTTTCAAAATCTTTGCTAATGTTTCAAACATGTCAAAATCCCAATGTTCATTCCTTGCCCCCACAACTCTAGGTTGACTTTGAATGCAGCCACCTTATCTGTTGGGAACACAGTTGTTCTCCCTTGAAGTAACAGACTGAGTTTACTGAGCAAGCTGAATATGTCACAGAAGTAAGAAAGTTTTGTGATCCATTCTGTCACTGAAATGTGCTGCTAGTGGTGACTATTTTTCTAAAAGGAATCTCTGGAGTGGCTCTCATAACTCAAAAACTCCAGCCAGTGATCTACCTTTAGAAAGCCATCTCACTGCCAGGCATGGTGGTGTAAGCCTGTGATCCCTGCAAAATGGGGGACGGAGGCAGGAAGATTGCAAGTTTGAGGCCAGAGGCAGCCCGTGTAACTTAGTGAGACCCTGTCACAAGATAAAAGAGTAAAATAATGGGCTGGGGGTGTGGCTCAGTGATAGAGTGCTTGCAAAAGCATGCACGCATGAGGCCCTGGGTTCAAATCTCCAGTATGGAAAAAAAAAAAAAAAAGTAAAAAAGAAAGCCATCTCACTTCTGTGAGATAAGAACTGTGTGCTCTGCATCAATCTCCTTGCAGAGCTGCACAAACAGATGCAAGTTAAGAGCATATACTTTAATGTTTTTTTTTTTTAAAGTATTGGGGGTTGAACCCAGGGCCTCGTGCTTGCACGCTCTCCAAGTGCTGGACCACTAAGGTGCACCCTCAGCCCATTTTTTTACTTTTTGAGACAGGGTCTCACTAAGTTACGCAGACTGCCTCTGGTCTTGAACTTGAGATCCTCCTGCCTCTGCCTCCCAAGCCGCTGGGATTACAGGTGTGTGCCACTGTGCCCGGCTAATGTGGTTGATATTTTTAAACACACCCCGCAAAATGCTCAAGTGACATTTTTCAGCTAGCCAGTATTTCTCCATAGATGACACTGTGTCGACTCACATTCATAATCGACCTCTGACCAGAGTACAGTGAAAACCAGAAAGTCATCCTGTCATGACAGCTGTTCCATCCATGCATATAGCGACCCAAAATGAGCAAATGAGTTTTCCTGATATGTAATCATTCAAAGACTTGAAACAGTTCCACAGCTGTGAGGTTGGTTGGCAACAAAAGCGCATATAACGTATTCTTGTGACTATCCTCCTGAAAAACACATTGCGTAAAAACAAGCCTTGTTGTCAACATTGGTAGACTTGTCAACCTGGATTGTGTACCACAATGACTCATTAATCCTAACAATTATGCCTCAACATCCTCTGCTATCTCATCAATTCATCTAGTTATCATGCTAGCCCAAAGTGGAACACGTGCCACCTTCTAACACCTGCAGCCTCTCCTAAAAGTTCATGATAAATTTCCTTAGTAGCAGACAGGATTAACTCTTCACCAGTAGTAAAGGGCTTCTTAGCTTTAGCAACACGGTTAGCCATTAAGAATGATGCTCTCAATGCAGACATGTTTGATGTGGCCTTCAATAATTACTTCTGTTCTTCATGTTCACCTTTTTTTCTTTTGAATAACTCCAAAGGCTTGTGGGTTTTTTTCTTTTTTCTTTTTCTTTGTAGTACTTGGGGAAAGTGAACTGAAGGCACTCCACCACTGAGCTGCAATCCTAACCCCTTTTTTGTTTTTTATTTTGAGATAGAGTCTTGCTAAATTGCATGGGCTGCCCCCAGCCTCAAACTCACAATCCTCCTGCCTCCAACTCCTGAGTTGCTGGGATTATAGGCATGGACCATGGCAACCAGCTCAAAGACTTGTCTTTTAATGCCAGGTGCTTGGTCTCCTTGTGGCAAAGCAGTTGTGAAGGCTTCATGGCTTCCTTGGATAGCTAGTTGTAACATATTATACAAAGTGGGCTCAGAGAATGTGAATCACCTGTTGCAATGAACCCATAATTTAAGTAGAACTCTTGACATTTTCTTTTAAATGCAGCTTTTTGTTGGCAGTCTTAGAATCTTCTGCTGTCCTATCATTGAGTCCCTCTCCCTTTTCTTTTTTTCCTTTTCTTTTTTTTTTTTTTTGGTACTGGGGGTTGAACCCAGGGCCTTGCACTTGCATGCTCTGCAAGTGCTGCACCACTGAGCTGTACCCTCAGCCCATTTTCTTACTTTTGGAGACAGGGTCTTGCTAAATTACTCAGACTGCCTCTGGTCTTGAACTTGAGATCCTCCTGCCTCCGCCTCCCAAGCTGCTGGGATTACAGGTGTGCGCCACCACGTCCGGCTCATCCTTCTCCCTTTTCAAAGCGGCTCTCCAGCAATGCTTGTTTTTTATTCATTCTGGCTAGGGTTAGTTTGTGGGCTTACCAAAACTTTGAGACAAGTGTGCAGTGTGGGAAAGAGGCACAGATGGAAGTAGTAAACAAAACAACGGGTAGAACACTTGTGGACTAAAATACATGTTGGATTCTGACTTAAAGCCTGCCACCAGATGCAGCTGTACAAATGAAGTGCATCAAGCTACTTGCCACTATAAAACCTGCCACCAGATGCTGCTTAACTGTTGCTTGACACTTACTGATAAGGTTTTGATATGAGTCTGCAAGCAATTGATTTATTATGGTCTCTGAGCAGTCAAACCTCTTTGGTAATGTTTATCTGTATTTGCAGCCACTCCCCAGTGTTAGCATCACTGCCTCAGCTCCACCTCAGATCATCAGGCCTTAGATACTCATAAGGAGGCAATCTAGATCCCTTGCATGGACAGATCATAGAAGTATTCACACTCCTAGGAGAATCTAATGCTGCTGCTGGTGACAGGAGGAAGAACCCAGGTGGTAATACAAACTACAGGGAGTGGCTGTAAATACAGATGAAACTTTGCTTGCTCGCCACTCACCTCCTGCTGTGCAGCCCAAATGGGGATCCTTGCACTACATTAGACAATGTAGTTTTTGAGAATTAGAATATTTATTTAAAAATAGAAGTCCACTGAGCACAGTGACACATGCCTGTAATCACGCCTCAGAAGGCAGAAGGAGGAGGATCACAAGTTCGAGGCCAGATGCAGCCTGTGTAACTTAGTGAATCCTTGACTCAAAATAAAAAAGAAAAAATGAGCTGGGGGTGCAGCTCAGTGGTAGAGAACTTGCCAAGTATGTGCACAGCCCTGTGTTCAACCCTCAAGAACTGCAAAAATAAATAAATAAGAATAGAAGCCCATGGGCTTAGTGGTGCACCCCTATAATCCTAAAACTTGGGAAGCAGAAGCAGGAGGTCCCCTGTAAATTCAAGGCCAACATGGTCTACAGAGTGAGTTCTAGGCTAGCCGAGGCTACACAGAGAGATCCTGTCTCAAAATAAATAAAGTAAAATAAATAAATTTTAAAATAAATAAAATGGAAGCTCAGGTGATGGCCCATGCCTGTAATCCCAGAATTTAGGAGGCCAATACAGGAAGGTTGTGAATTTTAGGCCAGGCTAGGCTACACAGCAGGACTTTGTCTCAAAACAAAGGAACAAACAGCCGGGGGCATGGTGGCCAACTCTTGTAATCCCAGCGGCTCTGGAGGTGGAGGCAGGAGGATCGCAAGCTCAAGACCAGAGGCAGTCTATGAAACTTAGTGAGAACCTGTCTCAAAAGGCAAAAAAAAAAAATGGGGGCGCAGCTCAGTGGTCCAACACTTGCAAAGCATGCAGGTGCGAGGCCCTGGGTTCAACCCCCAGTACTGCCAAAAAAACCCAAACCCAAAACCAAAACCAAACCAACAAAGGAACAAACAAAAACAAAAACAAAGGGGGGGCTTGAAGTATAACTTAGTAGTAAAGTGCTTGTCTAGTATGTGCCAGTGTCTGCATACAACCCCACAGTACTGCAAAAATAAAAAACAAAACAAAAAAGCCAGTGTGGCAGTTTCTTAAAAAGTCAAATATACACTCACCATAATACCCACACAAAGATTTATACATAAACAAATGTTCATAGCCAGTATTACTCATAATAGTCAAAATTGGAAATAATCTAAATGCGTATCAGTTGGAGACTGGATAAAATCACATGGTACATTCACATAATGGAAAATTATTCCACCCAAATGAACCAAACTACTGAAACATGCAACAACATGGATGAACTTCAAAAACATTAAGTGACAGAAGAATATATATTGCATGATTCTATTTCTACGAAATATCTAGAAAAGAGAAAGGCAGAGAGAAACAAGGCAGATGAGTGGTTATTGGTTACCATGAAGACTGAAGGGAAACAGACAGGGAACTTCTTGGGGTGATACAAGTATTCTCAAATTGGATTACTATATAAATGTAGTAAAATTCAAACCGTACAATTAAAATGGATACATTTCATGATAGGTAAATATCTGTTTTAGGGGGAGGGGGTACTGGGAGGCTAAACCCAGGGCCTCGTGCATACTTTGCAAGATCTCTACCACTGAGCTGCACCCTAGTCCCCTTTCCTATTTTTTTATTTTTTTGGTTTTTTGAGATAGGGTCTTGTATAACCCAGGCTGGCCTTAAACTCATGTCAGTCCTCCTTCCTCAGCCTCTCATATGCTGGGATTATAGGCATGTGCCACCACATCAGGCTCCCTTTTCTATTTTTTATCTTGAGACAGGGTCTCACTAAGTTCCTCAGGCTGTCTCTGGCTTTGAACTTGTGATCCTCCTGCCTCTGCCTCCTGAATCACTGAGATTATAGGTGTATACTACCACACCTGGCTGGTAGATAATATCTTAATAAAAACAGAAATAGAAAAAAACCAAAAAACTACTGTTATGGGGTACACACATATGTACTAATGCCACCTATAAAGAAAAGCAAAAAATTTCAGAATGGTGCTTACAAAAAATAAGGAGAAGATAGTATAACCAGGGTATAGCACACAGGGAATATCTATGGTACTAACAATGATTTTCTTTTCTGTAATAAACCCAGGCAATTTGGAATATGGAGTTACTAACAATGGTTTCTCTTCTCTTCTACTATCTTCTATCTGCTCATCCTCCACTATTGTACCTTCAATCCTGAAACTTTACTATCCAAAGCCTCTTCTCTTACCTGAATCAATACTGAGGACATCATCATCTTCATCAGGAATCTCAATTATTTCTGTAGGCCGGGAAGCTTCATCCTCAGAACTACTATCATGATATTGTAGTCCCAGTTTAGAGTAGAAGTCCTTCACCAAAGACTCACAATTAGTCACTGCCCTAATATTGGAACACATGTAGAAAATGTCAAAGCCAGTGGAGGAAGCAGAAATGTAGAACCCATTAAAATTTATATACTTAAGGGTAGACTATTCTCAATTTAAATGGGCCCCATATATTCCAAAGTGTCTCTATTCAGAATGCTTTTGCCATAGAAAAATAAGTTTTTGGGTTTTTTTGGCTTTTTTTGAGACAGGGTCTTGTATCCCAAGCTGGCCTGGAACTCACAATTCTCCTGCCTCAGCCTCCAGAGTGCTAGGATTACAGGCATGTGCTCCCACACCTAGCTTGAGAAAAATGTTTTTAATGGTAGTTTGGTTTCCCAGCGAGTTATTCAAACATCCATAATAAGGTTAAAGTACTTTCCATCACATCTCATTATTTACCCCTGTTATTTGAAACTATATTCTAAATGACAACTAGGGCATAAGAAACAAACTTTCTCTGGGTTTAGGAACTTATTAATGCTCTATAGTTAAAGATAGCAACTTTACAATCCCCTCTTTGGATGATCTTACTAGGGAAACAAAGCAATTGTTCTTAAGCAGAATACAGAAGGAAGAGATGAAGGTATTCAAGACTCGAACTTCTCTACTGTTGCTCATATATTAGCTTCTGATAAGTGAAAATTTTACACACACACACATACACACACACAGGTGATAGTGAAGTCTGATTTTGGACTATAAACTCTGGAGGAAGAGTAAGGTTCCACACAACTGTACTTTGTAAAGTGTAAAGTGCTTGGTATAATGTCATGAACAATTACACTTTAAAAATGTCTTCCAATGGAGGTATTTCCTTCTGTTTCCCATGTATTCCTCACCTGGATGCATCATCAAAGAGCTGGTCAACATGAGCCACTTCAGATTCTTTCTGTATTACCCATGTCTCCAACTCTGCTAGCTGCTTCTTGCGCTGCTGTATACAATCCATCTTTTCCAGTTCCTCATCAATGAATTGTCGAAGTTCCTCCATAGAGATACCCAGCTCCTCAACCACTGCCTGCTGCAGCTCAGCAATTTCTTCAGACTCCACTGCAGCTGCTGCTGCATCCAAACCAATGCACCCAGGGAGGGAGGTCATGCTTTTTTCTTCTGCACTATACAAGAAATTAAAATTACTTTGGAAATATTATAACAACACCTAAGAGAGAACTTCAGTCTCCTAATTAAACTCATTCCTACTCTGCTGTTATTCAAACCGTCTTTCTTCTCATTATTCAGAATCTGATGCTGAGATTTTGTGGAGTCCTCATCTTCTGAGAGAGACTAACAGGCCTGAGTGAGACTTAAAAGTTTCAGTGTACTTGGAGAAAGAACATTATGCAACAGGGAGTTAATGAAAATAATGCTTTAGGAAACTGAAGAACCAACCTAAGATGTTTCTGTGATCTAATGTGTTTCTTAATTGACAGATCTGTCTCTATGTTGTGCCTAATTTGAACACGCACGTCCACCTGGGGAGGGTGTTGATCTATAATTTGCTAATTTGGTGTTTTTTACTGTTTCTTTCTTTTACATTACTTTGTTTCCATATGGAAAATTTGTTTTTTAAAAAGTCTACCATGCTGCGGGTGTAACTCCTGAGCTTAATTCTCACCACCAAAAAAAGGGGGAAAAAATCTTTCTCACGCACATAAAAGCTTGCAGCAAAAAGGTTTCTCCAAAGAAAAGAGAAATAAAAGCAATTTGGGAATACAATGTGGCTACCTAGTATCTGCAATTCAAATAATCCACATTAGGTTTCACTGCCTTTTTGATCCGTTAAAGTAACACCGATGCCAGAATGTTCTCGGACCCCAATCCCAGTTCTTAGCACCTCCGTTTTCCCTTTGCTCACACAGCCGCCCACCTCGTTCTATCCATTTCAGGGGTGCGTCCCTCCCATAAGCAAACCCAGCTCAGCCCCGCCCCCGCTCGCCTCCAGGGGAAGAACTTTCTTCACACCCTGGCCCGACCGACCGCTTCCCACAGACAAAACATCCCAGATAAGGCCGTGGTCTCTAAATACCTCAATTAGCCGTATTCCCCACACCTCCCTGCTTCCAGCCACAAGAGCTCTTTTTCATCAACCCAACCCCAGACTCACGACTCAGGGGTCGGCCTAGAAACGAAAGACTAAAACCAAAGGGAAAAAGAACCGGGGGAGGGGAGGCAGCGTGAGGGAAGGAAGAAGCAAAAGGGAGACCCGGAAGCAAACATCTTAGTGCCAGTCTGGTCACTGCGACGGTAGCCTGACGGGGTCAAATCCAAAGCTACGGGGCTTCCTTAGGAGGCCATTAAAAAAAAAAAAAAAAAAAAACAACTAACGCGACTACGCATGCGCTAATGCAGGGCCTTCTCGAGCACTCAGGAGAAAGCGACTGGTTGGACAAAGTAGGCGTGGCCAAGAGTTTATTACAAAAGCCCCACACCCCCAGTAGTGTCAACAATGCTGCGTTTGTTGTGTAAGGAGCAGGTCCCTGAAAACAGATGGGTTTTGACTTTTTCTTTCTCAGTTTCGCTTGAGTTTGTTTTTATTACGCGAGTCCTACAATCGTAACGGATATGAGAGCATTTCAAGATGTGGGCTGGGAGTGTAGCTCAGCAGAAGAGTGCTTAAGTAGCGTGCCTGAGGCTCTGGGTTCGAACCACCTATCACTGCAAACAGCAACACCTAAACCCATATCATTATGTAGTAAGAAAGTCATAGTAGTGTCTTCTCCTTCCCCCTCACTTACCATCTTGCTCCTTTGAAGGTAAAAAGCTTAGTTTTCTAAGTTTGTGCTTAAAGTCTTTGTATATAGATTTTTTTGTTTTGTTTTCATTTAATGTGGACATCAATGAAGTCAATAAAAAAGAAACTATTTTCTTCACTGCTAGGGCTCTAGCAAAGGACCTGACATATGCTAGGCAAGTACTCTATCATTGAGCTGTATCCCCAGTCCTAAAGCTTTTTGGTAGGTGCATAGTACTTCGAGGTAGAGTTAAACCATAGTTAAAAATTTTGCTTGGTTTCCATGTCCCCCCTCTCCCCGCCCCATGGAGATTGAACCCCAGAGCCTTGCACATACCTTGCAAGTGCTCTACCACTGGATAGCACCCCCGGCCCATTTTTTATTTTTTATCTTGAGACAGGGTCTCTCTAAATTACACAAGCTGCCTCTGACCTCGAATTTGCGATCCTCTTGACTTCACCTCTGGAGTTGCTGGGATTACAAGTGTGAGCCACCACACTTGGCCTTGTTTTCCATCTTTAGGCACTACAAATAATGTACCAATAAAAATTAACATCCTTTTGTTGGGCATGGTGGCTCACGCCTGTAATCCCAGTACTGGGGAAGCTGAAGCAAGAGGTTGATATGTAGCCAGGCATCATGGGGCACACCTGTAATTCCAGCTACTTGGGGGGCAGAGGTAGCCTGTGCAATTTGGGGAGATGCTGCCTCAAAATTTAAAAAAAAATTTAAAGTGGCTAGGGGTGCAGCTCAGTGGTAGAGCACTTGCCTATGTGCATATGAGACCCTGGGTTCAATCTTCCAGTATTGAAGGGGAAAAAAAAAAAGATTTAATAGGTGTTAAAATAGTATCTATATCAGGGTAGACTAAATTATGTTGTAGGAACAACTCCAAAGTCTGAGTAGTTTAAGACAAAAAAGGTGTATTTCTTGCTCATCTTGTATACTCATCTCTTGAATTATTGACAGTGGAGCTCTGCTCATGATAGTTACCCTAGAATCCAGACTAGTGATTTATTAGTTGTCCCAGTGGAAGAGAATGCTAGAGGGCCTTACATTGATAATTAAATTGACTCAAGATACTTTCCTGTACAGCTCATTGGCCCAAATGAATCATACGGTCCCACTCAATCTCATAGGTGTCAGAAGGCATATTTGATGAATCAGCACTATTAAGTATGACAGTATCTTATATTCTTTTAATTTGTTCAACTGTCTTCCCACTAACTTACTAGCTATTGTATCTGAACACCTAGTTTCATTTAAAATGTATAAACCTGAATCTTATATGTAAGGCTAGATTCCAGGCTCAAGCAGCCAGGACCATTGAGACCTTCAAATTCTTTCCTGCTGAACACATTTAACTGTATTAACTTAACTTAGTAGTTTCCTGGCGCTACCCTAAGTGCCTGTTTCTAATTGTTCAGGCGGCAGAAATTGAGGTACAGCAAAGGGTTCATAGAGATATTTGAAGTTTAGCCTGTCCAAATTCATCTTACTGTGCAATCACCTTCTAACCTGAGCTAGAAATTTTAGCCATACTACTCCTATAAAGCAAATATGACATTTATTGAATGCTTGCTATTTACAAGGTACTGTATTATGCATTTTATAGTTATTAATTCATTTAATCTCCATAATAATCCTGAGGTAAGAATTATTATTAATCTCTCTCTCTCTCTCTCTCTCTCTCTCTCTCTCTCTCTCTCTCTCTCTCTTTTGCAATACTAGAGGTTGAACCCAGGGCCTTGTGCCTGCATGCTCTGCAAATGCTGTACCACTGAGCTGCACCCCTAGCCCCCCCCCCTTTTTTTGTTTTCACTTTTTGAGACAGGGTCTCACTAAATTACACAGACTGCCTCTGGTCTTGAATTTGTGATCTTCCTGCCTCTGCCTCTCAAGTCGGTGGGATTACTGGCGTGTGCCACCATGCCCAGCCATTAATCTCTTCTTTTAATGGATGAAAAAACTGAGGCATAGAATTAAACACATTCCCCAAAGCCACAAAGCTAAAAACTGGCAGAGCCTACCAATTTGGCTGTTACAGCTGATAATCTTGAACCACTAGTCATTATAGTTTATTTATCCTAGTTTGGAAATGCTTAATATATCTCACCCCTCCCCGCATTTTACTCCCTTTGTTTTGCCCTCATTTCTTGCCAGGACAAAATAGCACCCCAATTGGTAGATCTTGTTGTAGATCAAGCCTACATGTACTTTAAAGTTATGTGCTTGACACAGTGGTGCATGCCTGTCATCCCAGTGACTTAAGAGGTTAAGGCAGGGGGATCATGAGTGCAAGGCCAGAGGCAGCATGCACAATTTAGCAAGATCTTGTTGCAAAATGAAATACAAAAATAAAGTTATGATCATATTACATGCCCCTGCTTTAAAATTGCTTTTTCTTTATGTCTATAAACTAAAATTCAAACTTCACAGTATAAAATTTGAGGCTTTTCATGAGGCAGGTTGGAAAGACAGAGAAAATTAAAAGGACATGTCCCTTACTCTGGGATCTGGTTTAAGTCTTTCTGGCTGAGAGTCAAGCGTTTTGACCAACTAACAAAATCACTGTCAAGATTGCCCATCTAGAGACATTTTTTGAGAGATATTTCAAACAAAAATGTTAATATAGCAATGAACCATGTTTATGTTCAAAAGTATCTAACATTTAAGTTTAACCTTATTCCTTTCTCATCAGTAATCCTGTAATTTTCTGAGGATCTCACAAACAAGATTATGGTCCATAATCGTATGCCTTGACTTCTTTGTGACTATGTGTAGTAACAATTCCTTTGACTTCTTTAAATCTGTGTTTCCATCTTATTGGCACTCTTTTCTCACCTATAAACCTATGCAATGCACCTCTGGACCACTTTATAATCCCATTTACTCAAGAAAAGTTCTTTAGATAAAAATAAGTATACCAAAACATTTTACTTAGTCTTTAAAATCCTTTGGACAATGTAACTTCAAAAGCCACCAAAATCATATACATAACTGTTGTTAAAGCACTTAAAATGTGACTTTCTGGAGAAGTTCACACTTTTTCTTAAATCTTTCTGGTAAGCATGTCTGTCTGTCTGTCTCTCTTTCCCAATGCTTACATCCCTATTAAAACATTTTATTAATAAACTCCAAGTTTGCTTCATACTGACTCATCCTAAAATTCTTTTCTGCAGCATCTATCAAGCATCCTGGCTTCACTTGAGTGACATTCTCTGAAAAGAATTCCTTAGTCTGCTACAGACAGCAGTGTTGGGCTACATTTCCCATTGCCACTGACATTCATAATCTGGCGCCAATTTACCTCTCTGGTCATATTTCCCATCCCTCCCTTCACATTCTTGATTATATACTGTTTCTTCAACATGTTTATATATTTCACTTTTACATCTCCATACCTTTATTCACTGAGTCTATTGCCTAGAATACCTTTCCCCTTCCTCTGCTTAGTAAAACATTAATTATCGAAGGTCCATCTCAAATATCTTCCTTGTGAAGTTTTTCTAGTCTGGCAGTTGATCAACATTAACCTGTATCAGAATCATACCTGAATGGCTTGTTAAAACTCAATTTGCTGTCCCACCATCAGCACAGGAATGGGTCTGGGTAGAGTATGAGAATTTAGATGTATAACATTTTTCTTATTGGTGTCCCTGCTCCTGGCCCTGGAACTATAGTCTTAGAATTCCTGCCCTGGACCATCATTATCTCCTGAAGAATGAACTCCTGTGCTTCCTTTACCTTAGTTCACTCCACAGGTGAATTATCAGTGTATGTCTCTGTTGCCTCTGCTGTTCTAGGGACAACTCAAGGCTGAGATCCTGACTTAATCATTTTTGTTTCCATTGGCACCTGATATGTAGGCCCTGTGTAGATGGTGTGCCATAGTGTACAGTGAAGGAGAGGGGGATTTTTGCTCTTCTCTGATTGAGTTCTATTTTTATTAGACAGATTCTTTCAGTTTTCCAACATGGGGAAATAAGGGATGGGAAATGTCAAAGGGAAACAGGATGCTATTTTGGAGCACCATCTTCTAGTCAGATTTCTTCATCATCCTGAGAAGACTGAAGTGGCCAGTCCTGCAGAAGTCAGCAGATGGACTCAGGGGGTGTCTCCTAAGGCTTTGTTACTCAATGAGCAATGAGGAAGCTTGTTACAAAATTTAAATCTTTGATTCTACTCTAGAAACACTGAATCAGAACCTAAATTTTATTTTATTATTATGATAATAATTATTACTTTTTGCAATGCTGAGGATGGAACCCAGTGCCTCACACATGCTAGGCAATCCTTCTACCACTGAGCTACACCCTTCAACCAGAATCTGAATATTATTGTTGTTGTTGTTGTTGCTGCTAGTATTATTATTATTATTATTATTATTATTATTACTACTACTACTACTACTATTTTGTATTTTTGAGACAGAGTCTTGCTGTGTAGCCCAGGCTGGGCTCAAACTTGCATCAATCCTCCTGCCTCAATCTCCCAAGTGCTGGAATTACAGGCATGCACCACCATGCCTAGCTGAGTTGTGTGATTTTTTTTATAGGTTAGGGTCTTATAATTAGAAAGCCAAGGTATGCTTTTCTTCCTTTAAGGTCTAAAGACTAATGCTCATCAAAATTGATCAGGTCTTGCTGAGTGTGGTGTTGCATACCTGTAATCCCAGCATTTAGGAGGCTGAGGCAGGAGGATCTTGAGTTTGAGGCCAGCTTGGACTACATGGTGAGACCTTGTCTCTAAAAAAAGAGAGGGAGAGAAAAAAAAAAAGAAAGAAAAAGAAAAAATAAAAAGGAGATCAAGCCTTGACATGAATGATTCACATTATTAAAATTTACAAATTACTGTATTTGACAGGTTATTGCCATTATTAATAAAATAATAAATATTGGTATTACAGCTGGAATACTGATGCTAGAATGCTCAGCACATTCACTCCTATAATCCATTGTTTGTTGTTGTTGTTGTTAGGTGCCGTCGAGTCGGTATCCGACTCATAGCGACCCTCATAGGGTTTTCAATGGCTGACTGTTTCGGGATTGCCTTGGGAGTGGATTGCCAGGCCCTTCTCCCATTTTTGTGGTGCTGGGAATTGAACTCGGGACCTCAGAGACTGCAGAGCAGCGCTCTACCAACTGAGCTAAATCCCAGCCCCATAATCCATTGTATACACTAGAAAAATCATAATCATACTTGACTATGTCAAGTGGCACAAGGATGAAAACATTGGAATGTAAATGATCCCCTTTTCCTGCAGACTCAAGGCAAAGTAGATCATAATCTGAAGACTGTTGAGTGATCTCAGAATCCAAAGTAGTTTTGAGGGTTTGAAAACTCAAAGTTTTGCAGGCATCAGGAAAGTAATGTAAAAGAGCAAAGTGGAGCAGACAAGGACTGTAGTCACTTAGAAAGTATAAGTCTCACCTATAGGAAGCAGTTCCTACTTAGGCTCAGCTAATTTTTATCCTATGTTGCGAGCTCTTCCCGTTTCCCAAATGAACTTAAAAATGCATATTTTGTATGAAAATTTCTGAGTTTTAAATGTGAGTAACTAATTCAAACACTTTGTAAATTCTGTAAATCTTGTAAATTTTTTAAATCAGTGCTCAACTTCTAGGAATTAAACTACATACCATTGAAATTGCCTACCTTTGAAATAATATAAATGCTAAGTTATCTTCTGCGAAATTAATTGAAATAGCTAAAGATGCCAGGCACCACAGGGCACACTTGTCATCCCAGTGACTTGGGAAGCTGAAGCAGGAGGATTGAGAGTTCAAGGCCAGAGGCAGCCTGTGCAATTTAGTGAGACTCTGTCTCAAAATAAAAAATAAAAAAAGGGTTTAGGGTGTAGCTTAGTGGTAGAGCACTTGCATAGTATATCCAAGGCCCTGAGTTTAGCCCACAAGTACTGCAAAAAAGAAAAAGAAAGAAAGGAAGGAAGGATGGAAGGAAGGAAGGAAAGGAGGAAGAAAGAACAGAAGAGAGGGAGAAGTAAAGAAGAAAAAAAGAAATAGCAAAATATTTGGAAACAGTGTGGCTTTCTGTTTTCGGAAGGTGGTAAAATCATGGCATACTCTTCAGTCCTGTTTAAAAACAAAACAAAAACAAAAACCTGAGGAAGCCAGGCGTGGTGGCATATGCCTGTCTGAAGTCAACCTGGGCTATACAGTGAGTTTGAAGCCAAGCTGGGCTAGTGAGTTCCAGGCCAGCCAAGGCTACGTAGTGAGACCCTGTCTCAACAAAAACAAAAAATAGGAAGAAAAAGAAGGAGGAGGTGGAAGAGTAGGAGGAGGGGAAGGAGGAGGAGGAGGAAGAAGAAGAAAACCACAGAAGTTCTTTGCATTTTTTTTTTTTTTTTTTTTTTTTTTGCGGTACTGGGGGTTGAACCCAGGGCCTCGTGCCTGCATGCTCTGCAAGTGCTAGACCACTGAGCTGCACCTCAGCCCATTTTTTTTTTTTTTTTACTTTTTGAGACAGGGTCTCGCTAAATTACGCAGACTGCCTCTGGTCTCGAACTTGCGATCCTCCCGCCTCCGCCTCCCGAGCCGCTGGGATTACAGGCGTGCGCCACCACGCCTGGCCCTGTTCTTTGCATATTGATGTGGAATGATATTCAAAATATAATACTAACAGCACTCAGGAGGCGGAGGCAAAAGAATAGTGAGTTTGAGTCTAGCTCTGCATATCAAGACTCTGTCTCAAAAAAGAAAAGATACAATATTAAATGAAAGATACAGATGTAGAACACGTATATAGCATGGTATTTGTGTAAATAGTAGCAAAAATATACTTTTTTACATATACATAAAATATGACCAGAAATATCACAAGAAATTATTAACATAGGCTTTCTCTGAGAGGTAAAATGGAAGAAGGCTAGAAGGGGGAGTATAAGAATTGTCATAGTGCATCACTTTGTATATTTTGAAATTTGAAACATTAAAATGAATATTCAAAAATGTTATATTAAAGAAAGAAGAGGAAAATGTTTCAAGAAGATATACATTTCTACAAAAGCAAACTAATATCAACAACTTTTGGAAGGAAGAAATGCCAGACAAGGCATTGATCTAGGACTTTTTTTTTTTTTTTTTTGCAGCTCTTGGTGGTTGGACCCAGGGCCTTGCACATACTTTGCGAGGCTCTACCACTGGACTGCACCCACAACCTGTTTGTTTTGCTTTTTACTTTGAGTCAGGATCTCACTAAGTTACACAGGCTGCCTCTGGTCTTGAACTTTGCAATCCTCCTGCCTCTGCTTCCTGAGTTGCTGGGTGGGCATGACTGTGCCTGGCTAACTTTTCGCATTTTTATCTTTAGGTGATGTTTGAAAAAAAATCTGTTTTTGAAAAAAACCCTATAGTGCTATAGCAGCAGCCCCTAATCTTTTTGGCACCAGAGATCAATTTAATGGAAGACAATTTTTTTCCATGGATTGGAGGCAGAGCTCAGGTAGTACTGAGAGCAGTGGGGAGCTGCTGTAAATACAGATGAAGTTCTGCATGCTCATCTCCTGCTGCGATGCCCAGTTCCTAACAGTTGTACTGGTCCACAGCCTGGGACTTGAGGACTCTTGTACTATAGTTGGATATTAAAGGCCTTTCAAGGACCCATGTGTTGAAGGCTTGTTTCCCCAGCCTGGGGCACTATTTCAAGGTGATGGAACCTTTAGGAGGTGAAGCCTAGAGGAAGTAAGTTAGGTCATTGGGGGCATGCTCTTAAAGGGGATATTGGGACTCTGGCCCTTCATCTTTCTCTCTTTCATTTCCTGGCCACCATAAAGTGAACAGCTTCTTCCGCCATATCCCCTCACCTGAACATAGGCCCAAAAGCCACAGGCTAATTTATCATGGACTGAAACTTCTGAAACTGTGAGCCAAAATAAACCTTTCCTCCTTCTAAGTACATTATTTAATGTATTTTTTTCACAGTGACAGAAAGCTAGCTGGCACAATGTGCATGTATTACTTTTAAAATAATAATTCAAAAAGGTTGGGGATATTGTCCAGGGATAGAGCACTTACCTAGCATATGAAAGTCTTTGGGTTTGCTCCCTAGCACCTCAAAAAAAGTTTGTTTTTTTTGTTTGTTTGTTTTTTGTTTTTTTATGTTGAATCAGAAAACAAATATAGAGCCCCAGCACATGCCTGGGACACTGGGAGTATTCTGGCCCAATACACTTTCTCTGAAGACCAATGGAATGTGTAAGCCACCAGTTTGAGGTGTGTGAAAGGAATGTTTAAGAACATCAGATTCACAGAGATAATGTGGGCAGTAAAATCAGACAGACTCAGGGTCTGAGCTGCAACTCTAAATCTCCACACCAAGGACCATTTGGCCAGTAGGGCTGGAAATACTCTACATCCATTGGCTATACTGCCCTCTTTCCTGAACAGCATTTTCATTGGCCCTATGTGAGATTCCTTGAGGTTGCTTCTCTTTCTCTGCTTGCACAGATAAGTTACTTCTGACTGATGCAATATTTTTCTTAAAGAAGTTACTGGAGAAAGTCAGATAATTGTTAAACCTGTGGTTCTTTGGTAACTGGATACTGATGTTCTTACTAATCATGTGTCTGTTTTATACCTTATTTTAAGAGGTGGGAGGAGGGTTAATTTCTGAGATCCTGGAGAGAACACATTGCAGATCTCAAATGCTGACCTCAATCTTAATCTGCTTTTACTTGACCAGCACCTTGCCCTGAGTTTCTTTTCACCAAATCAAGATCCCCATTTTCTTCTGCCATTTAACCAATACAGCACCCTCTTAGCCTTTGTTCAGGTATGGGCAAGGTGTAGTATCTTCCTTGACAGGTTGTGATTCTCATGCTCCCATTTTCGAAGACTCATGGGGGCTTACTAAAGCTAAAGAAAGGAACAGTCTCCTATTTCCAGCAGTCAGAAACAGAGACAATTATGAAACCTCTGTTAACAGTGCATGGCTAGAGGGGCACAGTAGTGCATGCCTATAATCCCAGCAAGTCAGGAAGCAGAGGCAGGAGGAGGATTGCAAGTTCAAGGCTAGAGGCAGCCTGTGTAATTTAGTAAGACTTTCTCTCAAGATTTAAAAAGTTTAAAAAAGGGGCAGGAGAAGTTGGGGAGAAAGACATCGAAACCCATTCCCAAAAATCAATCCGCCATTGAAAACCCCATGAATAGCAGAGAAGCACCGACAATAGTGTTTCGCCTGTTGTATGTAGGGTCACTGTGAGTTGGATCAACAACAACAAGGGGATGCAGGTCAGTGATAGAGTGCTTGCAAAGTATGGATGAGGCCCTGGACTTAGCACCCTAGTACCACAAAAACAAAACAAAACAAAACAGTGCATGGCTAGAGTTGTATCTCCATACCATGTGGTACACTTGTTCTTAGGTGCTGTCAAGTTGGTGTCTGACTCACAGTGACCTTGTGTAAAATAGGCAGAACACTATTGTTAGTGCTTCTCTGCTATTCATAGGGTTTTCAATGGTTGTTTCTTGGGAGTGGGTTGCCAGGTCCTTCTTTCAAGTCTACAGCATCTGGTGTTCCCAGGCAGTCTCCCATCCAAGTACTAACCAGGCCCAATCCTGCTTAACTTCCGAGATCTGGTGGGATCTGATACCACAGTGCTATGGCTGTAAGCTGTGGTACACTAGTTTCCCCTTATCAGCTGGGGATATGTTTCCAGACCCCTAGTGGATACCTGAAACTCCAATAGTACTGAACCCTATGTATGCAATATTTTTTCTATATGCACCTGTCATAAAGTTTAATTTATAAATTAGGTACAGTAAGAGATTAACAATAATAACTAATAATAAAATAGAACAATTACAATAATATCACAATTTCATGGATAGAAGATTCACTCTTGCTAAGAGATTTTAGCAACCTTGGCATATGAAGTTTTTTCTTTCTTAATTAGTTGAGAACTTTCACCTTTTCACGTAAAGCATTTTGCAGGGCCGGGGATGTAGCTCAGTGGTAGAGTGGTTGCATCGCATGTGCAAGGCTCTGGGTTTGATCCCCAGCACTCCAAGGAAAAAGAAAAAAAGAATTAACCTGGCCTTGTCTTCTTCTATCCAGACTCTTATAATGGCCCACCACTCCCAGATACTGGGCATCTGCCTCCAGTCTCATCCATCCCCAAAAACTGCAGTCAAATCCTTTAGGCTGGGTAAGTTGGGTGGGCAAGGTGGTGCATGCCTGTAATTCCAGCACTTGGGAGCATTATGGGTTCAAGGCCAGCTGCGCTGAGGTACATAACAAGATTCTGTTTAAAAAACAAAAACAAAAACAACGTGACTAATCTTGAGCTATGGGGCCAGTATTATATAAAACAAGGATTATTTGAGTGCAAGCATAGTAAGACAGTCAACTACTGTACTCACAGGTAGTGTATAAAGGTTGGGTGATTTACATCACCTGTGGAACAAAGCAGGAAGGTGTCAGATTTCATCACACTACTCAGAATGGCATGCAATTGAAAACTTCAGGATTTCAAAAAATTTTCCATTTATTATTTTTGGATCAAGGTTGACTGAAACCTCAGGTAGGAAACTGAAACCTCAGAAAGTGAAACAGTGGGTAAGAGGGGGGGCAATACTTATTCCTCAGTATACATGGAGAATTGGTTCTAGGACCCCCTACAGACATCGTAGGTCAGTGCTCACCAACCTTTTTGGCACTAAGGACTGGTTTCATGGAAGACAATTTTTTCACGAACTGAAAGCAGAATAAGGCAGTAATGTAAGCAACTATGAGTGGCTGTAAATACAGATGAAGTTCACTGGCCCACCTGCTTCTACTGGACAGACTCCACAGGTGCTCAAATCCTTTATATAAAATGACATGGTGCCAGGTGCGGTGGCGCATGCCTGTAATCCCAGCGGCTCAGGAGGCGGAGGCAGGAGGATCACAAGTTCGAGACCAGAGGCAGTCTGCGTAACTTAGCGAGACCCTGTCTCAAAAAGTAAAAAAAAAAAAATGGGCTGAGGGTGAGGCTCAGTGGTCCATCACTTGCAGAGCATGCAAGTGCAAGGCCCTGGGTTCAATCCCCAGTACCAAAAAAAAAAAAAAAAAAGACATGGTATTTGCACATACTTATGCATGACCTCCTGTATATTATCAATCATCTGTAGGTTATTTATGGGCTGGGGTTTAGCTCAGTTGGTAGAGTGCCACTTTGTACTCTCTAAGGCCCTGGATTCGATCCCCAGCACTACAAAAAACAGGAGGACATGGCAGCCCACACCAAAAGTAATCTCAAAACTATCAGCCATTGAAAATCCTCTGTATAAGTATATAGAGTCGCTATGAGTTGGACCCGACTCAACAGTACCTAACAACAACAGATTATTTATAATACCTATTACAATGTAAGTGCTACATAAATAGTGGTTACACTGCATAATTTAGGAAATGACAAGAAAAAAAATCTGTACTTGTTCAGTAGAGACACAATTTTTTTCTGAGTATTTTCCATGTGCAGTTGGTTCAGTCTGAGGCCGTGGAACCTGTTGACGCAGAGGGCCAACTGTATTGTGTTGCTGTTAAAATCTGCCCCAGCATGGCCCCCACAGATATATGTATTCTCTGAAGTGATTCTTGCTGGTCAGAGTCCCTGCATATGCCCAGGTGATGCAGCACACTTAGATTCCAAGGTTATGGCTCTTAGTTCACATTCACATGATAGTTCACTGTTGTTGGGGTCTCCAACCTCCTGACCATAGACCAGTACAACTGGTAGAAACTGGTCTGCACAGCAGAACCCAGCAGCACTGCAAGAGGTGAGCATTGGGTGGGGCCAGTGAACTTCATCTACATCTACAGCCACTCCTAACTGCTTGCATTATCACCTGACTCTGCCTCCAGTCCATGAAAAAATTGTCTTCCAGGAAATCAGTCCCTGGTCCCAAAAAGTTTGACGACCACAGGCCTACAATCTCTGGCCAGCACGGCTGGATGTGATAGCTTTAATCCTGCATTACCTGCTGTGATAGAACTGGTCCTCTTCAGACTAACCGTCATTGAGCTTTGATCAGCAGCCTAGGTGCCCCTTTTCAGTCAGTGAATTCCCTTGTGGACTTTCCTGCCAGTTGGCCTATAGCCCAGTCTTCAAAGGTTTTTTTTTTTTTTTTTTTCCCACAGACCTTGAAGAGTAAAGACTGTGATTTCCTTTCCTTTTCTCTTAAAAGGTCTCTGGAATAATGATGATAATCATCATTATGTATTAGTTTCCTGTGATTGTCATAACAAATTACCATTTTAGGTGGCTTAAAGCAACAGGAATTTATTCTTTCACAGTTCTGAAGACCAGAGGCCACAATCAAGGTGTTAGTGAGGCCCTGCCACCAAAGATTTAGGAGAGAATCCTTCCTTGCCTCTTCTAGCTTTTGGTGGTCCCAGGCAATGATTTCTTGGCTTGGCTTGTGGCTGCATGACTCAAATCTCTGCCTCTGTTTTTACATGGCCTTTCTCTTTGTCTCCTTGTGTCTTCTCCTGTTCTAGTCTTTTTTGTTCTCTCTCTCTCTCTCTCTCTCTCTCTCTCTCTCTGTGTGTGTGTGTGTGTGTGTGTGTTGCTAGGGATGGAACCTAGGGCATCACACAAGCTACACAAGTGCTGTTCTACTCAGCTATACACCTAGTCCCTCTTCTATTTTTCATAAGGATACTTGGACACTTGTCATTTGGATTTAGGGTACAAATAAATAAACTTCGGATTCTTAATTACATTTGTAAAGAGTCTTTTTCCAAATAAGATCATATTCATATGTTCCAGGGGTTAAGATGTGAACATATCTTTTGGGGCCTCATTCAAGCCACTACATATTATTTTATAAATGAGGAAATTTTGGCCAAAAGAGATTATGTGATTCAACCAAGGCAATTTAGTTCTCTACCACAGAGCTCTGCCTACTTGGGAAATAGAAGATTTTGTAAAACCTTACACATTAGAAAGGTCTTGTTAAGTGGGGCACAGTGGCATATGCCTATAATCCCAGTGACTTGGGAGGCAGAGGCAGGAGGATGGTAAGTTCAATGCCAGTGGCAGCCTACCTAATTAAGCAAGAACCTGACTCAAAATAAAAAATAAAAAAGGAGCTGGGGTGTAGCTCAGTGTTGAGTGCTTGCAAAATATGCACAAGGCTCTGTGTTCAGGTCCTGAGTACCCCCCCCCCACACACACACACAAAATCTTGCCAAAATTAGGCACTACAGCAAACGCCTGTAATCCCAGTGACTCAGGAGACTGAGAGAGGAGGATTGGGTGTTTTCGGCCAGAGGCAGCCTGGGTAATTTAGTGAGACCCTAACTCAAAATTTTTAAAAAATAATTTAAAAAGGGCTGTGGGGAGCAGTGGCGCACGCTTGCAATCCCAGCGGCTTGGGAGGCAGAGGCAGGAGGATTGCAAGTTCGAGACCAGAGGCAGTCTGCATAATTTAGCGAGACTCTGTCTCAAAAAGTAAAAAAAAAATGGGCTGAGCATGCCGCTCAGTGGTCCAGCACTTGCAAAACATGCAAGCGCGTGGCCCTGGATTCAACCCCTAGTACCACACACACACACACACAAATTTTTAAAGGGGTTGGGGGTGCAGCTTGATAGGGAAATCTGTGAGGCAAGGGTACACAGACACAAGGGAATCCTGTAACCTATAGAGGAACATGTTTTATTGGGAACAAGTAAAGAAGGGAGAAGGGATGGGAAAAGGAGTTACTTGGCAGTGGTGTCAGAAGGGAGATGAGTACGGCTGTCATAAACTGAGGTGAGGCTGTAAGTTATATAGGACTGGTGAGGGGGCCTATGTCTTTTTGGAGGGAAAAGTTTCCTTGTAGCTGGGAGGAGGCAGGAGGGTTAGGATGTTGGAATTTCTCGAATGCTGGACTTGTCAGGTGATCTCTATTATCTCTGGACCATGGAGCTCTGTCAGGGGAGGGGCACTTTTTCCCCCTCATAGCTCAGTGGTAGAGCACTTGCCTCGCATGCTGGAAGCACTGGGTTCAACCCCCCAATACTTGTTAGGTGCCTTCGGGTCAGGTCCAACTCATAGCACCCCTATGGACAACAGAATGAAACACTCCCGACACTGTGCCATGCCTGGTGCTGTCAGTGCTTCTTCGCTATTCATAGGACTTCCAATGGCTGATTGTTTGGGGATTTCTTCGGGAGTGGATTATTATCACGTCTGTCTCCCATTTTTCCTTCTCCCATTTTTGCAGTGCTGGGGATTGAACCCAGGCCTCAGTGACCACAGACCAGCACTCTACCTACTGAACTAAACTCCAGCACCCACCCCCTGTACTGGGGAAAACAAAAATAAAGAAGATCTTGTTAGACTCTTATCTGCTTACTTTACATTTGTATAACTAAAGGAACCATTCAAGTCTGCCACCTTAAAGTGAGTGTCTAGTTTCAGATGGGCCTTACCAACCATAATATTATATTACATCATACAGTTATGGTATTGTCTCATCCTAAGGACGTTAGACCTTGGACAAGTGAAACCCATGACCTTATTCTAGCCAATAAGTCAACTTTTCTCTGTTCTACTCAGTAATCCTTTCTCTAAGAGGAACAACTCCAACTGGCTTGTGTTTCATCTCTTATTATTCTCAACTCACTCTCATGGGCCCATTGTGAAATACAAGAGTGAGAAGAAGGCTGAGAAATAGAGATGAAATAATATAAAGTCTGGATAAAAGATTTTGAATGTCTTGTGACGAGGAGTTTATCAGGTTTTTCTTACTTCAGCTCAGAGATGTTTCTGTGTTTGTGGAGCTTGCCTCGTAGGGATTCTTCACCAACCTGGCACACCGAAAAATCATCACCATTAGGAATACAAACAGAAAAACAACAAAGGCAATGGCAAAGCCTTTGTCCACATCAATACTGCTGGACAAGCTTTTCTCATCCATGGGGACATGCACCTCTAACTGTTTTCCAGATGCAGCTACCTCTTCAGGTATATCTTCAGACTTAGCATATTCCTAAAAAAAAAGAACATAAAACAAGTTTTTAGTTTGTGTTTGGATATATGTATGTCCTTAATATTATGTGGAAACCAAAAATGGACCAAGGGCTGAAAAAAAATCATTGAGATTTATTTAAGAGGCAATTATAAAACTGATAAAGGTACAACAACAAAAAAGAAGCTGACAAAGTTAACTGATAAATTAGATCTCACACACACACACACACACACACACACACACACACACACACACACTATCTAGAGAATAACACAAAGGCAAAACACAGTGCTGTGGTTGAGATGAGAGTCCCCAAAGGTCTATATATAAAGGCTTAGATCCTAGGGTGGTAGATTGGGAGGTACTGTGGATCTTTAAGACCTGAAGCCCTAGTGGGAGGTTCTTAGGTCATTAAGGTTATGCTTTTTAAAGAGACTGTGGGTGCTCCCCCAATCCCCTTTCTCTTTCTGCTTCCTGGCTTGAAATATGAGCTTTCATTCAAATATGCACTCCTGGCATCCTATGCTGCCCTTGCCAGAGGCTCAAACCAATAAAGTAATCTAGTCTTGGACTCAAAATGAACCTCCCTTTATTTCATAAGTAGTCTGAATTAGGTATTTCATTATAGTGATGCAAAGCTGACTAATAGAACAAGAAAGTATATATAACTCAGAAATCAACTGGAGCTTCTTGCCCAATAAGATCCAAGTAAAAAAAGTGATGTAATTGTTGCATAATGGAAAAAGCCAATGCTGTATTACACTGTACCCCACCACTTACCAAGAAAGGGAGAAAAAAAATAAAAAATAAAAAAGGTCCAGGTAAAACTACCTTGAATATCCTAATTTGTGTTATGTTTAAATCCTTCTCCAAGGTTTCTTCAAATTCCATGAGTACTTATTGTACCTAATTTTTTGTGTGATCTTAACTCATTGGACATGAATATAAGATAGTTTTTTTTCTAATCATTATGTTTACTGTGCTATCATTCTAATCTCTGAATGAAAAATCAGTTTTAACCCAGAAGAAATCAATTTCAATTTTTTTTTTCCGGTACTGGGGGTTGAACCCAGGGCCTCGCGCCTGCATGCTCTGCAAGTGCTGGAACACTGAGCTGCACCCTCAGCCCTTTTTTTTTTTTTTTTTTTTCTTTTTGAGACAGGGTCTCGCTAAGTTATGGAGACTGCCCCTGGTCTCGAACTTGCGATCCTCCTGCCTCTGCCTCCCAAGCCTGTAGGATTACAGGCATGCGCCACTGCACCCGGCTCAATTTCAATTATTAAAACATAGTCCATAGTCTTCTTTTTTGAAAAAGAAGAGCAAGGTAGTAGGACAATACTCACTTCCAAATTACAGAAATCAAAACAGACTGGTACTGGCATAAGAATATGCATATAGATCAATAGTATAGAGGAAAATGAATAAATCCATGTATTTATGATCAAATAATTTTTCAAGAGTAAGGTGCCAAGAATGTTTAACAGGAAAGGAAAACAAGTGGTGCTGGGATAACTAAACAGCCATACACAAAAGAATGAAGTTGGACCCTTACTTCATATCATATAGAAAAATTAACACAAAATGGGTCTAAGACCTAAATGTAAGATCCAATGGTATAATACTCTTAGAAGAAAATATGGGGGTAAATAATTTTGATATTGCATCTGGCAAAGAATTCATAGTTATAATACCAAAAGTATGAGCAACAAAAGAAAAAAGATAGCCAGAGATGTAGGTCAGTAGGAGAGTGCTTGCCTAGTACACACAAGGCCCTGGATTTAATAGCCAGAACCACAGGAAAGCAAGCAAGCAAGCAAGCAAGCAAGCAAGCAGGCAAAGAGGGAAGGAAAGCAAGCAAGCAAAGAAGGAGGAAGAAGAAGGAGGAGGAGAAGAAGAAAAAGAAGGAGAAGGAGAAGGAGAAGAAGGAGAAGGAGGAGGAGGAGAAGAAGAAGAAGAAGGAGAAGGAGAAAGAGAAGGAGAAGGAAGAGAAGGATAAGAAGGAGGAGGAGGAAAGAAGAAGAAAGAAGAAGGAATAGCTGGAAGAGAAGGAACAGGAACTTAATTTGTGGTGCACAACTGTAATCCCAGAATTCTGGAGGGTGAGGCAGGAGAATCATGAGTTCCATGTAAGTCTGGGTTACACAGTGAGACCTTGTCAAAAGAAAAAGGAAAAGTAGAAGAAAGAAGAGGTAGGGAAGGAAACAAGGGGACCTGAGAATGTAGTTCAGTGGCAGAGCTTGGGCTTACTACATACATGGTCCTGGATTCAATTCCCAATACCAAAAGACAAAACAAAACAAAAAACAAAACCCAAAAGAAAAAGGAGATACATTAGGCATTACCAAATTTAAACTTTTTGGACTTTGAAGAATATTATCAAAAAAGTTAAGACAATCTACAGAATGGAAGAAAATTTTTGCAAAATCATATATCTAATAAGGGAATTGTATCTAGAATATATAAATAATTCTTGTTGTTAGGTGCCCTTGAGTCAGGTCCCACTCATAGCGACCCTATGTACAACAGAATGGAACACTGTGCCATGCCTAGCACTATGTCAGTTATCGATGGCTGATTGTTTCTGGAGTGGGCTGCTGGACTCTTCTCTGAAGCCTACAGCACCCAGTATTCCCAGGCAGTTTTCCATCCAAGTACTAACCAGGCCTGACCCTGCTTAGCTTCAGAGACCTGATGAGATCAGATGCCAGGGTGGTATGGTTATAGACATCCAAGATATAGATTGCAGCAATATCTTTCCTTATTGTGGCCAGTAATAATCCATTGTAAGGACTTACCATATTTTGTTTACCTATTCATCAGCTGATGGATAGTATTGTTTCCACTTTTTGTCTATTATGAAGCATGATTATAAATAATACTTCTATCAATATTTTTGTATAAGTGAGTGTAGGGAAAAATTGAGAGGAAATTGGCAAAAACTCCCAAGCTGGGAAAACAGCTTTTGAATATCCGGTTTGTAAATTAGAAATCTAGGGAAAAATGAAAGTAACTTGGTTGCACGTTTGTACAAAACCCTTCCTGATTGGACAATTGGACTGAAAGCTGATTGGCTCAGGCCATTCCATGGGTGAGCTATATAAAGAGCTGTGCTGCGGCAGCTCCACCTTTTTTTCGTCTCTTGGCCCACACCATCGGCTAAGCAAGACCTTCTTGCCCGTTCCTGCCTGGACCACCGATGAGGAAACACCTCTCCCGCTCCTCTCCCTGGGACCTTAGATGAGGAAAGAACGCTCTCCCGTCACAATCATCAACAAGGAAAGAACCTGCTCTCCGTCTGATCACCGACAAAGCAATAGCTGTCTTCTCTTCTGTCTCCTCATGACCACAGAGACGACCAACACAGGTGTTTGTCCCTGGAAGGCAAAAGCGCCTGAGGCTTTTCCTTTCTCCCATCTCCTCCGGGGTCCCAAGGGCCACAGGAGTCTGCGCCCCTCCCCCGAGGGTCCCGAGTGAATTGTGTTATCTGTGTGTGTGTGTGTGTGTGTGTGTGTGTGTGTGTGTGTGCAACAGCGCCGCCCATCCGAACCTCTGGGCCGGCCGGACCGGGAGGCGCACGCCCCACAAGTGAGGATGTATATTTTCATTTCTTCAAATCTACAGAAACAGAGAGCAGATTAATGATTGCTCAGGGCTGGAAGTGGGGATGGAGTCAAGGAGTGACAGCTAAAAAGTATAGAGTTTCTCTCTGAGGTGAGGAAAAAGGTAAAATTGTGGTGATAAATATACTAAAAGATCACTGAATTGCACATCTTAAATGGTTGAATTGTATGAGAATTATGTAACTATAATGCTTTTTTTTTTCAGTACTGGAGGGTTGAACCCAGGGCCCACTTATGCTTGTAAAGCATTCTGTCGCTGAGCTGCATCCCCAGCCCATTTTTTACTTTTTGTTTTGAGACAAGGTATTACTAAGTTGCCTCTGGCCCTGAACTCGGGATCCTCCTGACTGTGTCTCCCAAATTGCTGGGATTACAGGCTTGCACCAGTGGGCCTGGTTTATAAAGCTATTTTTAAAAAGTTAGTCTTGCTGGAGATGGCTGCACATGACTGTAATCCCAACACTTGGGAGGCAGAGGCAGAAGGATAGCAAGTTTGAGGTCAACCTGGATTACATAGTGAGTTCCAGGACACCCAAGCCTACATAGTGAAACCCTGTCTCAAAAAAGCAAAAATAGCTGGGCACGGTGGTGCATGCCTGTAATCCCTGCGGCGCAGGAGGCGGAGGCAGGAGGATCACAAGTTCGAGACCAGAGGCAGTCTTCATAATTTAGTGAGACCCTGTCTCAAAAAAGTAAAAAAAAAAAATGGGATGGGGGTGCAGCTCAGTGTTCCAGCACTTGCAAAGCATGCAGGTGCGAGGGTTCAACCCCCAGTACCGCCAAAAAAAAATTAATTTTCAAAATAAATTTTAAAAACTTAGTTCTGTGTTACACAGGATTCAGAGTTCTCTAGCTCTTCTCTTAAGGGTAAATCTATGATTTCTGAGTGAAGGGTGTTTGTCATTTATTTGAGTAGAGTTTCTGTCATCGAAGACCCCTTCAAATGATGCTGCCTAAGCAGATCATGGTGGTGCACATATGTAATCCTAGCACTGGGGAGGCTGAGGTGGGAAGATTGAGAGTTTGAGGCCGGCCTGGACTCCATGTGTGAGACTCTCTCAAACAACAACAAGCCCAAATGAAAACCAAATAAAAAATGGTGCTGCCTATTGCCTAGTCTCACATCCTAAACACAGGTTCGATGTCCCTCCTCGCATGTCCCACCACTCCTGCTCCTTTCAAGACACCTGGAGTTCTTCAAGGGGAGTTGCCAGCCTGGAGTAAGTTAGAAAGATTGGCCACCTTTTCTTCTTAGGTATACTTCATCAGGTACATATAAACTCTACTGGCACAGATTATCCCAGTGGGCTTTTTACCTTCAGAAATCTCTAGCCAAGAAATTGACTAGGTCTCACGTTTGCACAAGTCAAATGTTCATACCACACATTACTCAACCCTGACCTGATCCAAATGGATTGTCCAATCCTGCAGCCTAACAAGAGGCCGTTTAAGGAATGAAATGCCAGTCTTGCTGGTGCCACCGACCTTACCAATGTGTTACTTGAATGCCTTCATCTTTGGCATTGGAAAGCTTTGGAGATAATTTTCCCATTTTCTGGCTTGGTGAGGAAACTAAATATTCTCTCACCATAAATACTGTATATCCCATAAGGTCAATGATGACTACTCCCATTTACCTTCCCAGTCCATTATTTCCTCTCTATTATTATTATTATTATTATTATTATTATTATTTCTTGTGGTTTTGAGGATTGAACCCAGGGCTTTGGGCATGCTAGGTACATATTCTACTACTCAACTACAGCCCCAGCTTCCATGCTTTATATATACTCTGGTGGGGTGAAGAGTAGGAGTTGATAGATACATGGTTGAAAACACCTCTTCTTCATAAGATTTGGAGGAGGTTCTCCTCCTGTAGTTATTGCGACTCCCTTTAGAATATGAGAGACACTTACTGCCTTTTATTTTCATTTTGGGATTTGACCACAATTCTGGGACAAGAGGGGAAGTTTCATTAAACATCTTTTACATTGGGTTCCCATGGCCACCTCCTGGGCTAATGTGTAATAGGGAGAGGACAGATATTTTAAGTTCCTGATAAAAGTGTGGATTTAAAAAAAAATAATAAAGGATGCAAAGAACTGGGGTGGGCTGGGATTTAGCTCAGTTGGTAGAGCGCCACTCTGCAGTCTCTGAGGTCCCGAGTTCAATTGCTAGCACTGCAAAAATGGGAGAAGGACATGGCAATCCACTTCCGAGGCAATCTTGAAACAATCAGCCATTAAAAACTCTACAAGGGTCGCTATGAGTCAGATACAACTTGATGGCACCTAACAACAACAACAGGAACTGGGGATATAGCCAAGTGGTAGAAGGCCTGCCTAGCATACATAAGGTTTTGTGTTTAATCTCCATTAGCACAAAGGTACACAACAATGTACGCATGTGGAGTAGTACTCTATCAACTGACCTAAACCCCAGCCCACAGGCATACGTGTCTTTTTTTTTTTTTTTTTTTTTTTTTTGTGGTCCTTGGGAGTTGAACCTAGGGTCTCACATATTTTGCAAGTGCTCTACCACTGGGATGCACCCCCAACCCATATTTTATTTTTTTATTTTGAACCAAGGTCTCACTAAGTTATACAGACTCTCTCACCTCAAATTCTCAATCCTCCTGCCTCCACCTCCTGAGTTGGTGGGATCATAAGCGTGTGCCACCACACTTGGCAAAGATGCTGTTATGATAATCAGATTTTTCTAACAAAATAAAAAAAAATGAGTCAATTGAACAGTTATAACAGTTTATTAAAATGGGACTCTGTCTCAGTTACAGGTATGGTATAAAGGCCAAAATTAAACAAGCAAGAGGTCTTCGTTGCAAAGAGGAAACTCATAACCAGGCATTGCAAACCAGGTGGATAAAGATCATTTTTGAGATCTTTAATTCAAAATTCAGCTTGAGCATGTAAACAGCATTGAGAGTGAAGAGGCAGTGATTTATTTATTTATTTATTTATTTAGAGAAAGCTGTTGAGCCAGCCATGATGGCACACACCTGTTATCCCAGCAACTTGGAAGGCAGAAGCAGAAGGAAGGTGAGTTTGAGGCCAGAGGCAGCCTGTGTAACTTAGTGAGACGCTGACTCAATATAAAGAAATAAAATATGGGCTGTGGGTGTGGCCGAGTGGTAGAGCAGTTGTGAAATATGTGTGAGGACCTGGGTTCAACCCCCAAGTACTCAGAGAGAGAGAGAGAGAGAGGGAGAGAGAGAGAGAGAGAGAGCTGTTGAAATGTTGGTATTTTCCCTCTGTTCCCTGTGGAGAAAAGAAACTTGTGGACTGCTTTCTCTTCAAGACTGACATTTTTCCTATAGTTTATGGGACATAGTAGTCTGTTTTTCTGTTTTGTCTTATTTGTTTTCCATTTTTAGAGTTTTCCTCCTGTTCTTATTGCATATTTTTAGCATGTGCAATATTAACACAGTTATCAGCCAGAGCTATAAAATATATAATCAGAGAAGTGTCACTCCTTTCCCATCATCTTTTCCATTCCATCCCACCTACATCCCATCCTTTCCACCCCATTCCTGTCTCCTTTGTGAAGGTAAAAAAAATCTTTTTAATTTCTAGTTTATACATCCTATGTCTTTTGTACAAGTAAATAATTTTTTATTTTTCCTTTTTTCCTTATACCAAGAATAGGTTACAGAAACTCTTGGATTCTGCTTTTTTCATTCAATAATATACCCTAAGATTCCCTCCTAATCCACAATGATATGTTCATAGGATCTTCTGCATTATTATTTCTTTTACAACTTCAGAGCACTCTATTGTGTGGATAACCACATATAGACATTTAATTATTTCCAATAATTTTGCAACTATAAACAATGCTACCATGTATATTCTTGTATCATGTATTTTCATGTGGAGGTGTGTCATTAACATAAATTTCTATAAATGGATTTATTGAGTTGAAAGATAAGTGTATTTGTAGTTTTAGCTAATTCCCCTCCATAATGGTTACATGATTTTTGCATTCCCACAAACCACCACTGAGAGTGCCTGCTTCCCCATAGCCTTGCCAACAGAATGCGTTGTTTCTCATAAATTAAAATTTTTGCCAGTATAGATAAAACATTGTCATGGTTCAAATCTAAAATTTCCCTCACAGGCTGTGTGTTTGAACACATGGTCCCCAAGGGCTGGTGCTGTCCTAGAAAGCTATGGAACTTTGGTAGATGGGATCCTAGTTTTGTGGAAGCAGGTCTCTGGAGGCAGGCCTTTGCAGGATTTTACCTAAACCCACCACTCTCTGCTCTCTGCTTCTGATCACCAAGATGTGAGATTCTATATCAGCCCTGCCACTATGCTTTCTATCTCTATAGAATAAAATCCTCTAACCATTAGCTCCTCCCAAAATATTTCCTCCTATAAGTTTGCTTCTGTCAGTTTCTCTGTCACAGCTACACACCAGCTCAGTAATACATAAAACTGATACTGAACAGGGGGGTCATTATTGTTTTACTCTGTGGTTCATAGGCTGTTAGAGCTTGTTTGTGGGAGGAGTTTGGAAGAGTTTGGAGGTGTACTCAAGAGAAGCCTTTGAAAGCTATAAACAGCTTGAGAGAAAGTTCTGGTGAACATTTGAAAGATCAGAATGTGGATGGAACTTACAGGGTTTCAGAGGAAATTGAGGATTTTTATCAAGAACTAGACTAGTTATATTCTAGCAAAGAGCTTATCTGGTGTTTGTACATGTCCTAAAGATCTGAGTGAAGCTGAATTAAAAAGCAATGGACTGATTAACATGGTGGAAAAAATATCACAAGGGCAGCATAATAGTGAAGCTATATGTTGGTTGTTGCTTGCTGCATTTAGCCAGATCTATGAAGAAAAAAAAAATGGAGCAAGAGGCACAGAAAAGAGATTTGAAAAATGTGCAGTTTAAAGAGGAAAAAAAAAATAAAAAACAACTCTAACTTGTCTAAGGTTACTGAAGACAGGGTTGGTTTGGGCAAAGAGACCATAATTATTGAAGAGAGAAACTCCATTAAGGAGAACAATAGAAGAAATACTCCGGAGCATAGAAGGAGTCAGTGGCCAGATCCCTCCCAAGTGACTCCATGGTGTGAAACTAAAAACCTATTTGAAGGGAGAGTGTCTGAAAAGTGAATGCCTTTGGGTCACTCTCCTGCAAGGGGGCTGCCCAGGGAATTTGTTTCTTGACCTAGGCATACAGAAGCTACCACTGCAGCTGTGATTCCTAAGAGTGAAGCTACCTCTCAAGCTAGCAGCAAATATTGACATCATCCACATGGTGCTGGTTTTACAGGCATGAAGAATATATGAGTTAAGGGATTATGGAAGCTGCCACCAAGATTACAGAAAGGAAACTTGCCTGCAAAGCCAGGCAATGTGTATCAGGGAAGGGTTTCCCTATGTAGAATCCCTGAAGGACTGATGTGTGAAGCTTTGAGGGTGGAGCCTAAGCAGCAATGGACACCCCAGGATGTTGGATATGCCAGCAACATGAAACATCTGCTGAGGGAAGCTGCCAGCAACAAGTGGAGCCAACCTATGAGGGCCATATGTGCTACAAATGGGAGAGCCGTGGGGTAGGAGCAGCCAAAATCCATTTGAACTCAGATAATGCTAGCTGCCAGATGCCAGATGATGTCATGTATGCCAGATACCAGATATGGAGCCATAGGATTTGCTTGTGTAGCAAGTTATTGGTCTGGCTAGGGACTGATCTTTCCTTTCTGTGCCCCCATTCCTCCATTTTGGAAGGAGAATGCTTACTCTGTGCCACTGTATGTTGGAAGTATGTAACATATTTTTCATTTTGCAAGGGGCCACAGCTAACTTTGTCTTGAGTCTCAGTAGAGACTTTGGACTTGGACATTTAAACATGGTGGAGGCTGTTAAGACTTCGAGGACTGTTGAAGTTGGACTAAATGCATTTTGCATTATAAGATGGCCATGAGTCTTTGGGGGCTAGGGGAGGAGTGTTGTGGTTTGAATCTAAAATGTCCCCCAAAGGCTATGTGTTTGAATCATAGCCTTTAGCTGGTGGCACTGTTTGTGGAAGTTATAGAACTTTGGGAGGTAGGATTCTAGCTTTGCAGAAGCAGGTCCCCGGGGGGCAGCCCTGTGGAGGATTTTACCTGAACCCATGGCTCTCTGCTTTCTGCTTCCTGATATCCAGGATGTGAGGTTCTGTGCCACAGACCCCATCATACCTTCCTTGCTTGCTATGCCTTCTACCTCTAGGGACTAAAATCCTCTAACTGTAAGCGCTCAATAAATATTTCCTCACATAAGTTTGTTTTAGTCAATTTCACTGTCTCAGAGACATACCAGCTAACTAATACAAACATCATATATAGGTATATATAGGCATAGTTTTTCTTTTTCTTTTCTTTTCTTTCTTTTTTTTTTTTTTTTTTTTTTTTGAGATAGGGTCTCATCATGTACCCCAGGCCGCCCTGGAATTCACTATGTAGCTTGGGCTGCCCTCAGATATGCAATCCTCCTGCTTCAGCCTCTCAAGTGGTGGAATTAACAGGCATGTGCTACCATGCCTGGCTTTGGGTTTAGTTTTAATTTTCCTTTTATTGTAAGTCATATTGAAGTTCTTTTCAAACATTCAAGAATCACATTTATCTCTCTTTTTGGTACAGCTTTATTGAGATGTATTTCACATACCACACCGTTGACTCTTTTTTGGTTCTTATTTTTGAGACAGAGTCTTGCTATGTGGCCTAGGATGGACTCAAACTCATGATCCTCCTGCCTTGGCCTCCTGAGTGCTGAAATTATAGGTAAACACAACCACTCCTGGATATAAATCACTTTTTAAAAAGCGTACAATGCAGTAGTTTTTACTGTATTTACAGAGACATGCAGCCATCGCCTAAATCAATTTTCCCCTTAACTATCACCCACCTTCCCATTATGCCAGGTCTAAACAACCACTAACCTACTTTCTGACTCTGTGTAATTTCCTCATTATGGATCTTACAAATGCAAAAATGTAAGACATTATGCACATGTATATGTATTTTGTAATAGTCTTCTTTGATTTAACATAATATTTTTATGGTTTATCCATGTTATAGCATATATCAGTACTGATTTCTTTACTATGGATGAATAAGATTTCACTGTATGGATATACCATATTTTGTTTATTGATTCATCAGTGTATGGAAATTATTTTTCTACATTTTTGCTATTATGAATAATATTGTTATGAACATGAAATTTTTATTAGGCCATGTGTTTTAATTTATTTAGGGTATATACTTAGGGATGGGATTAGTGGGCCATATAGTAATTCTATGTTTTACCATTTGAAAACTACCAGATACCATTTTGCATCCACTAGGTTGGCTAGACTTAAAAAAAATCAGATAATAAGTGTTGGTGAGGATGTAGGGAAATCAGAACCCTCAACAATGCCGGCTGGAATGTAAAATGGTACAATTACTTTGGAAAACAGTCTTGTAGTTCCTCAAATGGTTAAGTACAGAGTTATTTGCCCCCCCCACACAAACACACACACACAAATAATAAAAGACCAAGTTACCCAATGATGTGCAAAAAGAATTCCTATTATCCTGTGGGTTGTATTTGCACTTTCTTGATATTGTCCTTGGAAGCACAAAAGTGTTTATGTATTTTCTCTTTGGTGCTTGTGCTTTTGGGGTCATGTCAAAGAACCCATTGCCAAATCCAAGGTCACAATGATTTATCCCTATGTTTTTCTAAGAGCTTTCTAGATTTGGCTTCTGCATTAAGATATTTAACCTATTTTGAGTTAATTTTTGTGTATGGTGTGATGTTAAGCATCCAACATTCTTTTGCATGTGGACTTCCAGTTTTCCCAGTGCTATTTACTGACAGAATTATCTTTTGCCCATTGAATATTTTTGACTTCCTGGTTGAAAAATCACGTGGTCACATATACATAGGTTTATTTCTGAACTCTCAAGTCTATTTTTTTGATCTCTATGTCTATGTTTATGCCAATATCACACTGTCTGGATTTCTGTAGATTTTTTGGAAACTGGAAAGTGTGCGCACTCCAACTTTTTGCATATAAGAATGTTTGGTGGCCGGGTGTGGTGGCGCACGCCTGTAATCCCAGTGGCTCGGGAGGCGGAGGCGGGAGGATGGCAAGTTTGAGACCAGAGGCAGTCTGTGTAACTTAGCGAGACCCTATCTCAAAAAAAAAAAAAGTAAAAAAATGGGCTGGGGGTGCAGCTCAGTGGTCCAGCACTTGCAGAGCATGCAGGTGCGAGGCCCTGGGTTCAGCCCCCAGTACCGCAAAAAAAAAAAAAAAAAAAAAAAAAAAGGATGTTTGGTTATGCAGGGTCCCTTGAGTTTCCATATGAATTTTAAAATCAGCTTATCAATTTTCATATACAAGCCACTTGGGATTTTGGTATGGATTGCTTGAATCTGTGGATCAACTTGGAGAGTTGATATCTTTTTTGGTTTGTGTTGCCCAGGCTGCCTCTCGCCTCAAACATGTGATCCTCCTGCCTTGGCCTCTTGACTGCTAGGATTACAGGTGTATGCCACCATGCTCAGATTTATTATCACCATTTTAACAATATTAAGTCTTCTGATTCACAAACCTAGGATGTCCTTCCATTTTCAGATCTTTCTTTCTTTCTTTTTTTTCTTTTTCTTTTTCTTTTTTGTACTGGGCAGCTGAACCTAGGGCCTCACACATATTTTGCAAGTGCACTACCACTAAGCTGCACCTCCAGTCCCTTTTTTACTTTTTATCTTGAAATAGAGTCTCACTAAGTTATACAAACTGCCTCTATCCTCGAACTTATGATTCTCTTGCCTCTGCCTCCCAAGCTACTGAAATTACAGGCTTGAACCATTGTGCTTGGCTCATTTGTAGATCTTTTCAATTTCTCTTAACAATGTTTTGTAGATTTCAGAGAATTTTGTACTTCTTTCATTAAATTTATTCCTAATTATTCTATTAAATTAAATTAACTTGTTTGTGGTGCTGGGGATTGAACCCAGGGCCTCACACATGCTAGGTTAGTGCTCTACCACTGCTCTGCACAACCAACTATATTATTACTATTGTTCGGAAACAAAGTCAGTGAATTTATAGAGATAAGTGATAGTACATACTTTAGATTTAAGTATAGGTGTTTGAAGGGAAAGAGATGCCTAAGAAAAACAGTAACAGTACACATCCAAGGCATAGATGTGGGCTTTTCAAGAAAGAGAGATGCTGCCTTATGTTTTGTTTTTATTTTTATTTTTTGTGGTACTGGGGGTTGATTGAACCCAGGGCCTCACATTTGCATGCTTTGCAAGTGCTACACTACTGAGCTGCACCCTCAGCCCATTTTTTTTTACTTTTTGAGACAGGGTCTCGCTAAATTACTCAGACTGCCTCTGGTCTCAAACTTGTGATCTTCCTGCCTCTGCCTCCTGTGACACTGGGATTACAGGTGTGCGCCACCATGCCCAGCACCCTATGTTATTTTAAGTGGAATTGTATTCTTAATCTGTTATGTAAATTGTCTGTGCATACCTTTTGATTTTTTTTCTTTTAGGTTTTCAGTTTTTCCTCTCAGTTTTTATATATTGTTTACATACTAGGGATATTAGCCCTATGTTGTGATATATAATGCAAATGTTTTTCATAGCTTGTCAATTGTTGTTTTTGTTTGTGGTGGGCTTTTTGCCATGTTAAGTATTTTTGTTGCTGTTGATTTTTGGTTTTGGGTTGTTTTGTTTAGGCTTTTAGTTTTTGTTTTGTTTTTTGTTTTTTGATAGAGCCTCACTCTGTATCCCAAGCTAGCCTTGAATTTGTGATCCACCTGCTTCAGCCTCCCAAGTGCTATATTACAAGCATGCGTCACTGCATCCAGGTTTTTTTTTAACATTATGAAAATTATCAATATATTTTATTATCTCTGAATTCTGAGTCAGAATTCTGAGTCACTCAGTTTCTTTCCTATTGTTTATATGGTTCTGTTTTTTCTATTTAGATCCTTGACCATGTGAAATTTATTTTAGTGTATGGGGTGAGGAATGAGGAATGTTTGCCAGTTGGTGGATTGGTTTCAATTCACAAGCTGAAAAGTGTTCTAGAAAAGAGTATGGCTGAGCTAAGTGAAGTGGCACAAGTCTGTAATCTCAGTGACTTGAGGGGCTGAGGCAGGAGGATTGCAAGTTTGAGACCAGAGACAGACTGCACAATTTAGACCTTGTCTCAAAATAAAAAAATTTTAAAAAGGAGCTTGGGTTGCAGCTCAGTGGTAGAGCACTTGCCTAGCATGCATGAGGCCCTGGGTTCAACCCCCAGTACTGAAAAAGAAAAAAGAAAGGAAGGAAGCTAGAAAGGAAGGAGGGAAGGAAGGAAAGAAAAGAAAAAAGAATTGGCTGAAGCAACGTGTAGCAACACAGAAGTGGGCAGAGTTGGGACTGAGCTGAGCATGGGGGATATTTTCTTCTTTAAAAAAATTTTTTTTTGTTTATTTGTTTGTTTGTTTTTGAGACAAGATCTCACTGTGTAGCTCAGACTGTCCTGGAATTCTCTATGTAGACCAGGCTGACCTGAATCAGGGTTCTCTTGATTCATCCTCCAGAGTGCTGGGCTTATAGGTGTGTGCCACCACGCCAAGCTATTTTCTTTTATCTTGAGGTGTGATATAGACCCTTTGGATAAGATTCAGATAAGGGAACAAGATCCCACCCAAAAGGGTTTCCTGCTGGGCTGAAGTTATCATAACATAAATGGCTGGAAGTGAATTTGCATTCAGCATTTTTAAACTTATTTATTTGGCATACTAGAAGGTGGAACCCAGGGCCTCATGCATGCTTTACAAGTGTTCTACCACTGAGCTGCATCTCCAGCTCATTTTTCATTTTATATTTTGCAACAAGGTCTCATTAAGTTATGCAGGCTGCTTCTGCCTTTGAATTTGTGATCCACCAGTCTCAGCCAACCTATCTGCTAGGATTATAGGTATGTGTCACTTCATCAAGCTTGTATTCAATATTTTAAAGACATCCAGAGGAAAGACATTGGCTCTGAGGGATCTGCAGTGAGATAACTCTAGTGGAGGAATTTCTTTTTTTTCTCTCTCTCCCTCCCTCTTTCTTTCTTTCTTTCTTTCTTTCTTTCTTTCTTTCTTTCTTTTTATGGTGCTGGTGGTTGAACCCAGGGCCTCGCACTTGCATGCTTTGCAAGTGCTGGACCACTGAGCTGCATCCCCGCCCATTTTTTTTACTTTTTTTTTTTGAGACAAGGTCTCGCTAAGTTACGCAGACTGCCCCTGATCTCGATCTTGCGATCCTCCTGCCTCCGCCTCCCAAGCCACTGGGATTACAGGTGCCCACCTGGGTAGTGGAGGAATTTCTGAGGAATCATAAAAAGCATTAACATGAGAGAAAGATTCAAGAACATCATCTAGGCCTGGAGAGAAATAAATGCCAAAACACGTGTTTTGAAAATCATTTAATGGGCCTTTTGGTTACACATAGGTAAAGGTAAAATCTTATTTGGTAAAATAGTAGTTGAGATGATGAGGAGCTAAATTGCTCTGTAAAACAATATCAAGAGTTGTGGTCATTATGGACAGCTATATCTTCTCGGATTTAGTGTAGTTGGTAGAACGCTGCTCTGCAGTCTCTGAGGTCCCCAGTTCGATTCCCAGCACCACAAAAATGAAAGACGGACATGGCAATCCACTCCCGAGGCAATCCTGAAACAATCAGCCATTGAAAACCCTATGAGGGTCACTATGAGTCAGACAAGACTCGACAGCACCTAACAACAACAACAACATATCTTCTTAGGGTATTGCAAGGATGTGGTCCTCCGATTTAGGATGAGAAAAACTGGTCTAGAATTCCTCCTTATGGCTGGAAAATGCAGGAAGATTGTTAGAGACCTGACTACCCTTAAAATATGTATGTTATTTAAAAATATACCATGTTATTCATTTGTCCTATCCTTTCTAAAGGGCTTTTTTTTTTTTTTTTCCTTTTGTCTGGTCTGGAACTCACTATGTAGACCAGGCTAGCCTCTAAGTCACATTAGTCCTCCTGCCTCAGCCTCCTGAGTGTTGGAATTACAGGCATGCACCAATATGCCTGGCCTAAAGTGCTTTTTCAAAGCAAAGTCATACATGTTTTTGTGTTCTTGTTTTGGCTTTTCACTCCCTATACCTATTAATTTGGGCTTACTGCCCAAATCTCTCTCAAATCAATTCTCTTCTCTTTATCCCTACTGCTACCACTGTATTACAGGCCATCAGATTTCAGACTCTGGTAAATACTCTATGATTTCCTGAAAATACTCTTACTCCTCTCCAAACCACAAAGTGATCTTTAATAAATGTAAATTTATCAGTTCTCTGATTAAAATCTTTCAGCAGCTTCCCACTGTCTTCAAATCTCTTAATGGGGCAAAGCTCCTCATAATTTAGTCTAACTTTGTTTCTTGCCATTTTCTCTCCCTTGTATTTTTTGACCTTGCAATGCTGGACAACTCAGAGTTCCACAAGTTTTGCATGATCCCCCTACCCCTGCCTCCAAGTCTTTTCTACAATAATCTCTTTGCACCATTCTCTTCCCTCTATATGCAACATTTAGGCCTTAGCTTAAATATTGATTTCCCAGGGGGATCTAGTAGCAATCACTATAGTTTATTATAACTAGTGTTTGTATTCTTTGGTCAAATAGTAATCCTATATGAGAGTAGAGACTATTTGTTTAATCCTAAAAGTCTGGGATATATTAGATGCTCAATAAATACCTGTTTAATGAATTCATGTAGAGCAGGGCATGGTGGTACATGCCTGTAATGACTTGGGAGGCAGAGGCAGGAGGATCATAAGTTCAAGACCAGAGGCGGTCTGGGTAATTTAGTGAGACTCTGTCTCAAAAAGTAAAAAAATGGACTGAGGGTGCAGCTCAGTGGTCCAGCACTTGCAAAGTATGCAAGCGCAAGGCCCTGGGTTCAACCTCTAGTACCACAAAAAAAAAAAAAAAAAAAAAAAAAAAAAAATTCATGTAACATTATACTTTGCTAAAGTGGCCTTGTAAAATATTTGTTGAATAAATGAATAAGCTTGAGATGTGGCATTGGCATTGAATTAAGATAGGAGATCATCACTGGTGATCTAAAAGGAAATAGCGTTAGCAGAGTAGTAAAGAGGGAATCCAGCGCTGGGTGCAGTGGCACATACTTGTAATGCCAGCAACTTGGGAGGCTGAGGCAGGAGGATTTCGAGTTTGAGCCCAGAAGTAGCCTGTGCAACTTAGTGAGACTCTGTCTCAAAATTAAAAAAGTAAAAAAAGTGGTTGGGGTGCAGCTAACTGATAGAGCACTTGCCTAGCATGGGTTCAATGCCCTAATACCACACACACAAAAAAGAACCCAGACTTTAGTGGATAAAGCAGGAAAGAGTAGAGAGGAAATAAAGAGATGAAGATTCTAAATCATTTATGAAAAATATAACTAGGAAAGAAAAAAGAGACATAAAATAGCAACTGAAAGCCTATTGCAGAATGAAGTGAGGGTTTTTTTTCAAAGGCAGAGTAGAAAGATGTCATGTAGGATGCTTTTAGTTGCAAACAGGAAAGCCCACTCAAGTGAGTTTTATTTTTTTTTCAAGCGAGATTAAAAAATAAATGGTGTTGGGAGTATAGCTCAAGGGTAGGACAATTTGTTAGCATGTATAAAGCCCCGAGTTCAATGTCTAGCACCAGAAAACAAAATAAAACAATAGAATTTATTGCCTTATGAGGCAAAAATGTCCAGAGTGAAGCTGACTTTAGATGTGGTTAGATCCAGAGAGTCAAGGTGTCACCAAAGTTCTGCCTTTATATGACAATAGCTATCCTCAATCCTTTCTTTTTTTCTCTTACTTTTGGCAGTAGTTGGGGGTTGAACCCAGAGCCTCGCACATACTTTGCAAGTGCTCTACCAGCAGGCTGGACCTCCAGCTCATATTTATTTTTTTATTTTGAGGCAAAATCTCACTATGTAATGCAGGCTGCCTCTGCCCTTGAATTTGTGATCCTCCTGCCTCAGCCTCCTGCGTTGCTAGAATTAGACATGTGCACCACCACGTCCGGCTCAACCCTGCTTTTCTTCTATGTTGATTTTAGTCCCTAAGTTGGCTTCTCTTATGGTATCAAGAATGGGTCCACATATCACAGAAAACATGCAATGTTTATCTTTTTGAGTCTGGCTTATTTTGCTTAAATGATGATTTCTAGTTCGATCCATTTTCCATAAAATGTCATAATTTTGTCTGTTTTCATGGCTGAGTAATACTCCATGGTATATATATGTACCACAATTTCCTTATCCATCTAGATTGTTTCCATGTCTTTGTTGTTGTTGTTGTTAGGTGCTGTGGAGTTGGAGTCTGACTCATAGCTACTCTACTTACTGCAGGTGAAACACTATTATTAGTGATTCTCTGCTATTCATAGTTTTTTTTTTTTTTTTTTTGCGGTACTGGGGGTTGAACCCAGGGCTTTGCGCCTGCATGCTCTGCAAGTGCTGGACCACTGAGCTGCACCTCAGCCCATTTTTTTTTTTACTTTTTGAGACAGGGTCTCGCTAAATTACCCAGACTGCCTCTGGTCTCGAACTTGCGATCCTCCCGCCTCCGCCTCCAGAGCTGCTGGGATTACAGGCGTGCGCCACCACGCCCAGCTTATTCATAGGGTTTTCAATGGTGGATTGGTTTTTGGGAGTGGGTTTCCGGGTACTTCTCCCAAGCTTACAGTACATGGTATTCCCAGGTCGTCTCCTATCCAAGTACAACCAGGCTTGACCCTGCTTAGCTTCTGAGATCTGATGGGATCAGAGGCCACAGTGGTAAGGCTTCAGGCGTTTCCATGTCTAGGCTATTGTAAATAATGCCATATTGAACATGGATGAGCAGGTGTCTCTGTACTGTGACTCACATTCTTTTGGACATATACCCAGGCCCCCATGTGTTTGTCAGCTTGTCGTGCTGTGGGGGCTTGTATGTTGCTATGATGCTGAAAGCTATGCCAACAGTGTTTCAGATACCAGCAGGGCCACCCATGGTGGACAGGTTTCAGCTGAGCTTCCAGATTAAGACAGACTAGAGAGAAGGACTCCTGAAGCAATTAGCCATTGAAAACGCTATGAATAGCAGAGAAACACTGTCAAATATAATACCAGAAAATGAGCTTCCCAGGCTTGAAGGCATTCAAGAAATGGCTGGGGAAAAATTGCCTCCTCAAAGAAGAGTCGACCTTAATGTTGGGTTGGAGTAAAGCCCTTGGGTCCTCCAATTGCTGATGTGATGTGACACAAAGTCAGAAAAAACACAGTGACTGCAATAATGGGTTCAAACATGAAAATATTGTGTGCATGGCATAGTATTGGGTGGTGTTTCTTCCTGTTGAGCATAGGGGCACTATGAGTCAGACCTGACTCAATGGCATCTAACAACATATACTCATGAGTGGCATAGCACATAGGTCATGAAAGTACAAGGGGATTGTGTAGGGAACAATAATGGGCAGGAGAAAAGGGTAGTGGGGAAGAAGAATGGGCAATGGGAGAAAGAAAAGGAAATGTCACATAGGTTGTCCGTTAGGCAAAATAGACACAGACAAACAAGAGATGCAAGTGGAAGGGGGAACATTGGTGGGGTAGGAGGAGACAGGGGAGGGGCCACGAGAGGAGAAGGGGAGAGATGAACATGAGCAACGTACAATGAAATGCAGGTATGATAATGTCATAATGAGACTCATTACATTGTACATTAAAATTAGTGAAAAAAAAAAGGAATGGATCTAGCAAATCCATACTTCATATATTTCCCTTACATATCATCTCTCCCTTCTCCATTCCAGAGGGAAAAAGAACACATTTATATCATTCAGGATTCTTATTTGTGAACAAGAGAAATCAAGCCTCCTTAATTATGAGAAAATATATTTACTGGAAAGAAACCAGGTATCTTTCAGAAGAAGAATTAGTCTTATCAACAACTGGCAGAAACCATAGCCAAGGTCAGCACAGGAAAAGTCTGGTTAGAGCAATGATGGCAAGTAGACATTGCTCCCACTGGCCGCTGCTATTGCTGAGCACTGCCATTATGTTCATTGGATACTGCTGCCTCCACTATGCCTGAATTATAAATTGTATCATCCTTGTGTTAACTTCATATTCCACTCTCTGGCATCATCACTTTTGCTGCCAGGTGTCAAAGGGAATATTTGATTTCTCTAGAATTCTAGAGTGGGAATGAGGTTCTGTCTCCCACAAATTCACATAAAAGAAGAGTTATCCAACAGGAAGGATTTTTGAACGTTGGGCAGATAGAAAGTGATAAACATCTACTTTCTGGTTTTGGCCCATTCCAGCTATGTGGGTCAGCCCAATGTGTTTTTGTTTGTTTGTTTGTTTTTTAAAGACTCATCTATAATTTAAGAAACAAAAAAGTTAAAAATAGATGAGATAGAAAAAGGTATACTAGGTAAATACTATCCAAAAGGAAATTGAGGATCTATATTAATATAGGACAAAACAGGCCTTCAGATAAAATGCATAATTAGGGATAGAGAAGATTAACAGATAATGATAAAAGGTTCAATTTCAGAGAAAGATGTAATAGTTCTAAATTGTATGACCCTAATAAAATGGCCTTAAGAAAACAATAGAATCATAGGAAGAAACTGATAAAAATCCACCATTATAGTGGACAGTCAACATACACTTTTCAATTATTAAAAGATGAAAGATCTCTACAATGAAAACTCTAAAACATTGATGAAAGAAATTGAAGAAGATACAAAAAATGGAAAGACATCTTGTGTTCATGGATGAGAAAAATCAATTTTAAAATGTTCATACTACCCAAAGTGATATCTACAGATTTACTACAATCCCTATGAAAATAGCAATGACATTCTTCACAGAAAAAAAACAATCCTACTGTGCACCCTCGTGCACACTGGGAATTCTATCACTCTGAGAGGTGAAGACAGGAAGATTATGAGTTTGAGGCCAGCCTGGGCTATATAGCAAAACCCTGTCTCAAACAAACAGAAAGAAAGGAAGGAAGGAAGAAAGACTAGTTCCTTTTTTTCTTTTTATTAGAAAGAATAGTTCTAAAATTCATTTGGAACAACAAAAACCCTGAATAGCAAAAGCCATCTTGAACAAAAACAACAAAGGAGGTGTTATAGACCTGACTTCAAAATATACTATAAAGCTGTAGTAATCAAAACAGCATGGTATTGACATAAAAACAGAAACACAGAACAGAATAGAGAGCCTAGAGGTAAACCCACACATATGCAGTTAATTGATTTATTTTCAGTCAACTGATTTTTGACAAAGGTGCTTAGGAACATGCATTGGAGAAGGCCAATCTTCAATACATAGTGCCGAAGGATGAAAACAGACTCTCACTAGCTACAAAAATCAACTCAAAATGGATTAGACTTAAACATGAAACTTGAAATTAGGAAACTACTAGCAGAAAACAAGGGAAATGTTTCCAGCCATACCACCCTGGCCTCTGATCCCATCTGATCTCAGGTTGGGCCTGGTTAGTACTTGGATGGGAGACTGCCTGGGAATACCGGGTGCTGCAGGCTTAGGAGAAGGACCAGGCAGTCCACTCCTGAAATAATCAGCCACTGAAAATCCTACGAATAGCAAAGAACCCTTGACAATAGTGCTGGGCATGGCACAGGGTTAGGTAGTGTTTCATTCTGTTGTACATAGGGTTGCTATGAGTCAGACTGGACTCTAGAGCACCTAATAACAACAACAATATAGCTTGGATCTAAATTTGTCCCCTAAAGGTCATGTGTGTGGACATTTGGTCCCCAGGTGGTGGCACTGTTTGAAGAGTCTATGGAACTTTGGGAAGTAGGAATTCTAGCTTATCAGAAGCAAGCCACTGCAGGTGGGAATTTGGTTTTTATCGGAACTTGCAGTTCCAATAGCTCTCTGCTCTTGGTTTCCTATTGTGAAGATGTGAGGATCTCTGCCATGGGCCCTGCTGCCTGCCCCACTGCCATTATGGACTAATCCTCTAGCCATGAGCCCCCAGTAAATATTTCCTCCCTTAAGTTTGCTTCGGTTAGTTTCTCATCCACAGTGACACACTACCTAATACAAGAACAAAGAAGGATTTTGCTGGGGAGAAGATCCCAAAAGTGAAGAAGACAAAAGCAAAAATAGCCATACAAAGGGGCATGCCCCTAGAATCCCAGCACTTGGGAGACTGAGGCAAAAGGATTGCAAAGTACAGGCCAATCTGGGCTACATAGCAAGACTCAGTGTTACCAACGACCTGGTTTGTTTGCTCTCCTCAGATGAAAACTATGAGTAGGCAAGGAGTAACTCTTAGTGTTGGTAGTCCTGTGCCCTTGAGTGCTGAATGCTTATCATCTAGGCTGACAGGACCTAGGGATATATAGTGCCAATCCCTAAGAACTAGAGACTTATGGCTCTAAGCCTTAGAAACCAGAGACTTATAGCTCTAGTTGCTCAGGTTAGAGGCTTATTGCAATGGGTTCCAATTGCCAGCATTCTGGCACTCAGCAGCTAGAGAATTCTCTCATTCTAAGCAGCAGCTAAAAACAGTAGCAGTTGGCAGAAGTAAGTGGTGCCCGCTAGTGTTACAGCTCCTGGGCGGGCCTTACATGCTAGGACCCTCAGCTCCTACAGTGGCTAGTATTACAGCTTTCAAGTGTAGGGTGTGGGAACCCTTGGCTCTTGACAGTTGCTAATGTTACAGCTTGGGCCCAGGGTGTCAGGATACTTGGCTCATATGACTTGACAGCTCCCTGGAACTCTTCCAATAACCAGCGCCACAGTTTCTCACCTCTGGTTCTTCATAGACTTCTATCTTTCTTCAGCCTTGGTGCTCCATCTTCTCTCGTTTTCTCTATATTTCTGCTATTTCTCATTGTCTTGGCCACCTCTGATCCCCACTGCCTCTGCTCCCAGCAGCTCTCTGGAATACTTCAACCACCCTCTCACTGCTATTGCCATTGACGGTATTGCTACCAAGGCAGCAGTGGTTGTTGCTACCACTCTGGTACCACTGCCATGGCACTGCTGCTCCAATGTGTGTTACCAGCTCAGGCTGCTCTTCTTATGATAAAAATCACAAGTATGCAGAGAAAAGACCACTCAGGAGCAGCTTTTTATTGAGCCTAATTTTTCAGCACCCTGGCATTTGATCCTGCCTGATCTCAGAAGCTAAGCAGGGTTGGCCCGGTTAGTCCTTGGATGGGAGACCACCTGGGAATACCAGGTGCTGCAGGCTAGGGAGTAGGACCTGGCAATCCACTCCCAAAACAATCAGCCATAGAAAACCCTATGAATAGCAGAGAGGTACTGACAATAGTGCCAGGTGTGGCACAGTGTCTGGGAGTATTTTCTTCTGTTGTATATTAGGATCGCTATGAGTTGGACTTGACTCCACAGCACCTAACAACAACACAATGTTGCAACACCAGGGGAAGCATAAGAGAGTGTCTCCCAACTGACTTGAAAAATGAGCTGAATAGGCTACTTCTATAGGCAGAAAAGTGATGTAGCAAAGGTGTTTGTACCAATCATGGTAACCCTTCATGCAAATTATGGGCCATGTTTGCACCCATGGCAGGCCTTCTGCTCAAATGGCTGCTAGAGTTCATTGAAGCTTGTGATGGCAGAAAGGACTGGCACAAGCTTTTTGAAATGGTTGTGGCTGGCCTTGTAGAGCTGGAATTGTGCTTCAGCAGCAATTAGCTGTGGTTGTAGTATACCTTCTCAAAGTGTCCGTGAAGGGTTCAAGGTAGTCAGACTAGTATGAAAGCAGTCTGGCCCACTGCTCAACTGATAGTCCTTTGCTTAAGGTGGAGCCATCAGGGAAGGGTCTAATAGCTACCACTTAGGAAGTCAAATTGCCCTGGCTCCTAACATTTTAGCTTATTTAAAGAAAAAATAAACATTGAAAAGGGTGTTTACAATAAAGTCTTATCATTAACATTAACAGTGATTTAACAGTATTTAACCATACTTAACAATGTTTTACTTTTAACCAAGTACCCTTGGGGAGAGTTAGGTTATTTTGTCTGTCTCACCTGCCTCAAAAATAAAAAACAGGAAAAAAAAGTAAATAAAAAAAATCTTCAGCAGAAAAAGCCTAGAGTGATAGAAAGACCATATCCTCTGAGAAATGATTAAATGATTAAATAAGTCAATAGGTACTTAATAGCTATCTTTACTAAAAATATTGAGCCTTGAAAGTCAGGGTAATGAATTTGAATTTTATTCTTTTAGGCATAGGGGAACCATTGAAAGTTTTGGAGTGGATAAACACTTGAAGAGTAGAGGCTATATCTTACTGTGTGTGTATCTCAGTGACTGACTAAAATGCAAGCTCTAGAGGTCTGTCCTATTAACGGCATAACTTCAGTATATAGGGGTAGGGCTGGCACATTGTACGTATTTAATACAACTACAAGAATGAATTAACATCTTCATCAGTGCCTGGCACATTGTGGGTACACAATTCATGCTTGTTGAATGAAGGAAGGTAAATTATCAAAACTATTCTTTAGGAGGGCTTGGATTTAGCTCAGTTGGTAGAGCGCTGGGCTGTAGTCTCTGAGGTCCTGAGTTCAATTCCCAGCACTGCAAAAATGGGGGAAGGGCCTGGCAATCCACTCCCAAGGCAATCCCGAAACAGTCAGCCACTGAAAACCCTATGAGGGTCGCTATGAGTCAGATACTGACTCAATGGCACCTAACAACAACAACAACAACAATTCTTTAGGAAGATAACTGGCAAGAGTGTGTAAAGGTAACAGATACGTACAATAACATTCAATATAGGGCAAAAACAATAGAGAGCAATCTCAAGAGGGAACAAGGGCTAGAGTAACCAAGTGAATAACAGAAAGGAAAACAATGGATATGAGATTTGTGAAAGGATTTGCAATAACTTGGAAATTAAGTGGACATATGGGAGCTGGGGTAGCTCAGTGATAGAGTTCTTGCCCAGCATGCACAAGGCACTGGGCTCAATCCTCAGCACCCTCCCACCCCCAAATACACTGGGAAGAAGAATGTGATAAATTCTGGGGCTTGAATTTGAAAAGTTGAAAGAAAAATGTTGCCATTCGTAGACTTTATAGAATTGTTCTTCGTGTTTTAGGAATAGCAGATATTTAAGGGAGTATGATAAACTCAGTCTGGGGAAGTTGAACTAAAGGGACTAATGCAACATGCTCAGGAGGCAGAAATTTGGGACTGAAATTTAAGATGGAACAAGAGAAAGCTCTTTGGAGTTGAGAGAACCCAAAGACAGGATAATTGAAATCATAGTAGATGTGAAGACCAAAGGAGAATTAGAGACAATGGAATGTCTACTTTTATGGTGAAGGAAGAGGAACCACATATGGAATAGTTAGAAGTAGGAAAACCTGAAGAATGTAGGGTCATAGAATTGAAGAGACAAAGTAATTTGAAGAAATGGGTTTGCCAACTGCCTTATATGCTACAGAGAGATTGAAAACCTTCAATATCCAGAAATTGCAAAGCATTGAGTCACCTTTGATTCTCTTTCTTTTTATCAAAATCTGAATTTCTGAACCTTGAATCAAAAGTCCTTTAGTTTACTGCCTCAGACTTCTTACTCATAGCTGCCAAATTCCAACAACTACTTTTGTTCCTGTTAGGCTCATATCTTTTCTTCCTTCCCCTCCAAAAGTAAAATATACTCTTTATGGTGGGGGAACTGATGTGATTTTGGTTCTAAGTATGCCATGAATATCTCTGGCTCTTATTTTCATATGTGGGGATTCAGGTTTTATAGGGTCTGAAGTTTATAATCTCCCTTTAAGAAGAATATAAGATTCTGAATACAAAATTAGGTAAACTATTTTTTTAAATGGAAAAAAGTCAACAAATTATCGGAGTTTTGGATATTCAGTTTCTTTTCTTTGAGGTCTCTTAGGCAACAGTAGCTTTTCTTGACAGATACACTATCAAAAATAATACAGATCCAAAATTTGTTTTCCAATGAGAAGATCTATTCTAGAATTTTCTTTCTTTTACTGGCTTTTAAGGTTCCTGTTTTATTTGAGATAAGTAGCATCACTGCTCAGGACTATAGTGAGGAAAAGAAGGTGGGGCATGAATCTATTATTTATGTGAAATTTAGTCCTGCTAAAGTAAGAAATAGAATAATAGAATTTATGAATCTCCAGGAAAGTTGGTTCTGCTTTGACTTCCAAAAAGATCAATCACTTCTTCCTTTCCATGTTTTTTCTTTCCAAATCATTTCATTCTTCCCCCCTACAGTACCCTAGACCCAGTTTTTCTCTCCTGGCCATAAATTTGGTCTAAAGGAAGAGGTGATGTCAAAGCTTTCTTACTACAATCTCTAAAGTCAAAAACAGTTTCTGGCTAATAGGACCAATCAGAGGTTTCCCCAAACTTGCCTCAAAATGAGAAACTATGCTAAAGATAATTATCCCCTCTCAGACGCAAGTTTCACTTTCCCAAAAAGCTCCAGCAAAACAAAGCACTTTACTTCTCCCAGTCATTTTCCCCATATTTCCCAAGCTCACATGAAGGTGCTGTAAAACTCAGAATTGTTGGAATTTTTTCCCAGTAAGAAAGCCACCAACAAGGCAATATGGGCATTATTTACCTTTTGAGAGAGCTATCCAAGGCTGGTCTCCTCCTACTCAAGCACATCTCTTGGCAGCCTCTCCTTTTTTCAACCCCCTCTTACAAAAGGAGAATGGTTGGTGGCTCTCTACCTTCCTATTCCCATACTGACCTCAGAAGCTTCATGAATAATAAACTAAAACAGGATCAAGTTTCAGACACTCCCACAGTGAGAAAATGATCCCAGTAGATTAAATTGGAGTCTAGATCAGTGGACGAATATTTCCACAACTCTGCCAGGACTCAGGCAGCCAAGGTTAATATTCAATGGGTCTCCGGATTAGCAGTTTACCTGGGAACTTGTTAGATCCCAGTATGCCAATTCTTAGACCCCAAGCCTAACCCTAATGAATAAGAAATCTTGAGGAGTGTTGTCATCTGAGGTTTTTTTTTTTTTTTTTTTTTGACGGTACCGAGGGTTGAACCCAAGGCCTTGTGCTTGCATGCTCTGCAAGTGCTGTACCACTGAGCTGCACCCTCAGCGGCCCGCCCCCGTTTTGTTTACTTTCTGAGACAGGGTCTCGCTAAATTATGCAGACTGCTTCTGGTCTCAAACTTGCTATCCTCCTGCCTCTACCACTCAAGTTGCTGGGAAGTTTGCGCCTGGCAGCATCTGAGTTTTAACCAGCTCTTTAGGTGACTATGATGTACACTCAGATTTGAGTATCACTTGTCAACAGGATCAGTAAAGCTTTAAAACCCTTTCCCCTTTTCCTCAAAAGAATTTATTTGGGATATTTTGATTAGAAAAGTCAAAATGATTTCACTTAGCCTAGTAATTATACATGTTCATAAATAACTCCACTGCAAATTTTACTTCTATTTCCTGAAGAGTTTGATTTGGTTAAGACACTTCTACAGGACATCAACATGTGTGAGCATGTGCTTATAAGTATAATATTTCTGAAGAGAAATACTTCAGGGCTTCAAAGTGAAGTGGTTAGGTGCCTTATATTATACCATCAGCATATTATCTACTCGAAGTTTATTTATTTATTTTTTATTTTATTTTTTGCAGTACTGGGGGTTGAACCCAGGGCCTCGTGCTTGTATACTTTGCAAGTGCTGGACCACTGAGCTGCACCCCCAGCCCATTTTTTGTTGTTGTTGTTTTACTTTTTGAGACAGGGTCTTGCTAAGTTATGCAGACTGCCTCTGGTCTCGAACTTGTGATCCTCCTGTCTCAGCCTCCCAAGCCTCTGGGATAACAGGTGTGTGCCACCACGCCCGGCCGTCAAAGTTTATTTTTTACAAGTAGGTTTTACCAAAATATTGTCACACTTTGGAAAGGTAACTCTCATGAAAAATGTGCTATATTTAATATTTACTGAATGCCTACTATGTGTAGCAATCACTGTGCTAGGTACTGAGGATTCAATAGAGAATGAGATAGAGTCCTAGCTCTCAAACTTTTTTCCCTCAATAATAATTAATATAGCAATTAAAAATATCTCCAGTTTCCAAGTTTTTCTTGCTCTTGACCACACCATTTCAAGTTGTGTGAAGGAGTTGAGATGAGGTAAATATCTATTTCTTTCTAGAGTAGGGAAACTACAACCTGAAACAAAACCAGGCTTTGGGGATCATTATAATAACTACTATTTATTTGCTGTTGTTGTTAGGTGCCGTAGAGTTGTGCCTGGCTCATATTGACCCTCATAGGGTTTTCAATAGTTGATTGTTTCAGGTTTGCCTCAGGAGTGGATTGCCATGTCCTTCTCCCATTTTTGTGGTGCTGGGAATCAAACTTGGGACCTCAGAGACTGCAGAGTGGTGCTCTACCAACTGAGCTAAATCCGAGCTTCACTATTTATTTAGTGATAGATTTTTCAAACAAAATTTTTTATATCTTGTTGACTTTTATAATTATAAACATAATATAAAGTTATATCACATCCAAACACTACAGAAACAAATACCAAAAGATATATTTCTATTAATTCCACTCTCCAGAGGTACACTGTTAACAGTTCAAATTTCTCCAGCTTTACTTGAATATTTGTTATAATCATATTATACATAATAATAATAATTATTATTATTATAATTGTTTGGTTTTTTTGACACAAGGTCTTGCTATGTACCCCACATTGGCCTTGTCTCATGATCCTTCTGCCTCATCCTCCCAAGTGCTGGGATTATATTGGTGTATTACCATACTTAGCTTTATTATTATTTGAAATCTTTTTGTTTTTCATTTAATGGTATATCTTGAGTATCTTTCCATTTTAATACACATAAATCTACTTCATTCTCTTTAATGGCTGCTGAGCATGTGTTGTTGTCAGGTGCCATCAAGTCGGTTTCTGACTCATAGTAACCCTATAAATAACAGGCAAAAAACTATTGCCAGTGCTTCTCTGCTATTCATAGGGTTTTCAAAGGCTGATTATTTTGGGGGAGTGGGTTGCCAGGTCCTTCTCCCAAGTCTACAGCACCTGGTGATCCCAGGTGGTCTCCCATCCAAGTACTAACCAGGCCTGACCCTGCTTTGCTTCTAAGATTGGATGCCACAGTGGTATGGCTGCAGGCGCTGAGCATATAGGTACTCCATTTTCTCTATTAGTGGGCATTTGGGTAGTTTCAAACTTTATATTACTGTGGAAACATTTTTTGAGGGGTAAATTACTCAAAACAGTAAAAATATAAATGGTAGGTTGTAGGATATGCACATTTAGAATTTTAGTAAGTATTAAGTATACACAAAGAAGTTTATGGTAATTTATACTCTCAGAAATAGGCATGAAAATATCTTGTCGCTGTTGTTTTTTTGCAGTATTGGGAGACTGAACTGAGGGCCTTGCATGTACTTTGCAAGTGCTCTATCACTGAGCTCACCCCTAGCCCATTATTTATTTTTTATCTTGAGACTGAGTTTCACTAAGTTATGCAGGCTGCCTCTGGCCTTGAGCTTGTGATCCTTCTGCCTCCACCTCCTGAGTTATTGGAATTACAGTTGTCCCCCTGGCTTCTTGTAGCTGTTTTGAGACTGGATCTCAGTATGTAGCCCAAGGTAGCCTCAAACTCATGTTCCTCCTGTTTTTGCCTTCTAAGTGCTGGGATCACTTAGCCACCATGCCTGGCTTTTTAAATCCTTTTTTCTTATCTCTTTTAACTTTGGTGCTGACATTCTACACAAGTTTAGGCCTAGGTCCCACCTCTCTTTGGGCATATGCCCTGTGATTTCATATGCTTAATAAGCATTTTTATGGGGTTGGTCCCACCAAAGGATCCAACAACTGAACTTCAACTGAACAAATCACAACTTCTATGTAGCTCTTTTCTCTATTACTGATATCCAAAAGCCTTTGACATCACAGACCCCTTTCATTCCATATTCATTTCTGTGGCAAGCCTTGTTGATTATTCTGTAATGACAATAATTGTGGTAATCAATTTCTTTTCAGTTTCATCAATGTATGTCAAGTACTCATAATTTCTCCTCTGGAATTCTGCAGTAGCTACTTACCTAAGTGGATTTCCTGGCTTTAGTCTTTCCCCAAAACAGTCTGGATCATTGTTCCTTAAATATTTAACCTCCAAAAGTAGGGCTGCCAGATTAAAATGAACAATTCATTAGTATAAATGTGTACTGTGCAATATTTGAAACATATGAAGTAATTATTTGTTGTTTATCCAAAATTCAAGTTGAACTGTCTTTTTATTTGCTAAATCTGGCCAACCTATCCAGGGATATTTCATAAAACTTTGGCACATCTGTAGACTACTATTCTTTTGTTGTTGGTTTGGTTTGATTTGGTTTACCATGGATTGGGGAATGTAGCTCAGTGAGAGAGTGCTTGCATAACATGTGTAAGGCCCTTAGTTCAATACCTACCACTGGAGGGCCAAAAAGGTGCCTGACGCCTGACACCAAGCTCCTCGCGTCCTTGTCTATGTTTGTGCACCACGTTGGTGGCTTCCTGGAGGCGCTGTGCAGGGACTCCTCCATGGAGCTGAGCCAGCACTGGAACCAGCATTTCTAGGGTAACAGTGAAGAATAAGAAAAATTATTGAAGAAAAGCTGGACATTTTATGCTGGAAATCTTTCCTTTTACACAACTGAAGAATAAATTTGTGAACACTTTAGCAAAAGTGGTGACATAAAGAACATCATTATGGGTTTGGATAAAATGAAACAAACCAAAAAACAGAATATGGATTCTATTTTGTGGAAGCAGATGTAAAAAATACTATGTAGTATATAAATGGAACTCGTCTGGATGACCAGATCATTTACACAGACTAGGAGGCAGGTTTTACCAGATCATTCACACAGACTGGGAGGGCAAAGAGTATGGATGTGGGCAATCTGGAGGCCAGGTTTGAGATGAATATCAACAGGACTTGGATGTTGGGAGAGGACGCTATGGAAAACTAGCACAAAATTGGTGAGTGGTGAGAACCCCTTCAGTGCACAACTCACTACTTTGGCCTATTGAATTTGTTAAAGAACATTACCTGAAATCTGATCAATCTCTCTACTGAGTTCGAAGATCCTTCATGGTTTTCCTCCAAAATAATAAAGGACAGAATCCAAAAGAATGCCTTTAATTCTATTCTTAGAGTCTTGGCCATGTGTTAGGTTATCAGAATGATCTTCTGTTAACAGGCCAAAAATTATGTCCTTTAGCAACAGATATGTTCTATTAATGTTGATTAATCTCTGTCAGCCAAAAATACCACATTTCTTTTACGAAGGCTGGAAAAACATAACAGACTGGAAAATGTAACATGCTTGAGATTTAAGGAGACTTACGATCTTCATAGAGCCTGGAATGATTATTTAAAATTTCAAGTTTGCATGAGATAAGCTTATTAATGGAGTTTTTCTATGTTGTATAGCTTTCCTCTAAATTAGGAACAGGTGTCTGACAACTGGACTTGTTTTCTCCATTGAATTGTAATCTCTAAAGGCAAACTTACAGGTAAAGAGACCTTCCTAAAAAGCTGGCACAAAGCAAGCCTTAGACAGTTCTGGGGACACTGCCTGTTTCTGTGTTTTATATGTAAGGAAACTAAGTGCAGAACTTGAATCGTATTTACTAAATACATTTTTCAAAAGATGTAACTGTTTTACGTAAAGCTATAAAAAAAAAGGAAGGGTTTTTAATATAGAGAACTTCAGATACTCTAAGGGGCAGGAGAAAGCATTGTTGGTAGGAAACGGAATGATGTCAAGACAGGAAAGTTAAAACATTGCCTTGACATGAAAGTTGCTATTAGGGCCTCAAATTTGTTTCCATTTTCAGAATAATCTTGGGAATAGAATGGCTTTTTAAAACAGAGCCTGAATATTGAGAGAATGCTTAACAAAAACAACCAGACCCTTTGTGCAAGAAATGTCTACTTCAGCCATTTCTCACATCGAAATCTGACTTCTTTTAACCCCTTAATTCTGCTTACCAAGGCTCAAGGCTTACTAGTGAGCTGGTGGTCTGTCTCTACAGAGAGGAGAGTCTAGAAAATTTATTTTGCATTTGTAAGGCAAGAAATGATTTCTCTTTTAATATTATGTGTGAGGAAAATTGCCTGATACCTCAAAATGTGAATCTTTTTAATCTAGCAACAAAGTGTCTTCTAACTTCTGCTAGTTTGTAAAGGTTGGGACTGGAAGCTGGGCGTGGTGGTGCACGCCTATAATCCCAGTGGCTAGGGAGGTGGAGGCAGGAGGATCGCAAGTTTGAGACTGGAGGCAGCCTGCGTAATTTAGAGAGAACCTGTCTCAAAAAAAGTAAAAAAATGGGCTGAGGGTGCAGCTCAGTGATCCAGCACTTGCAGAGCGTGCAAGCTCTGCATGAGCCTTGGGTTCAACCCCCAGTACCACCAAAAAAAAAAAAAAAAAAAGGTTAGGGCTGGAGTATCTCAATGTGAACATCTTTCATGTTACAGTAAGTGTAGATTTTCTCAAATTCCAAACTCCTTATTTGAATTTTTTAAAGAGCTGTAATAGTTGTAATGCTTAGGAAGAAATCGCTTGGAAACATTTAATGAGGATACCCTATTTACTTTTAAAATTTTTTACATTGTACTTTGAACTAATGTATTTTATATTTTTTGTAGGAAAACATAACCCAGATTTCTTTAGGCCTTGAAACCAAAGACATTGTTTTTTATTTGAATAGTGTGTTCTGTAACAGGTTTCAATAAAGTTGGATCAACTTTTAAAAAAAGAAAAAGATTAAAAAAGGCTTACCATAATGGTTAACAGAACTTACAGTAGTTTAAAAATCAATAGTAGAAATATTAACTGTTTAATTTTGTAAGCTGAAAACACATAGATCAGGCTTCAGAATCAACTAATTTCTTAATTTTTATTTCCACTAAAATTAGAAAACCTGAATTTATGGACTTTGACATGGCAAGGAGCATGTGTTGGCTTCTAGATAATTCTAAATAGTTGGAGCTAACATGTATCTACTATCATGAAGAGGTTCTAATTGAAGATTATATCTCTTCAATTTCTATGCTGAGCAAATAATCTGAGAAGCTGGACTTTATGAAGAAGGATTGGAAGACTCATTAACAACCTGTATTATGCAAATGACAAAACTCTGCTCTCTGAAAGTGAAGAGGATTTGAAGCATTTACTAATGAAGACCAAAGAACATAGCCTTCAGTGTGGACTGCGACTCAACATCAACAAAACAAAAATCCTTACAACTGGGTCAGTGTGCAACTTCACCATAAATGGAGAAAAGATTGAGGTTGTCCAAAATTTTGCTGTACTTGCTTCTACAATCAACAACCATGGAAGCAGCAGTGAAGAAATCAAAAGATGCATTGCATTGGGAAAAGTGGTGGCAAAAGATCTCTTTAAAGTATTGGAAAGTAAAAATGTCACATTGCAGATGAAGGTGAGCCTGCCTCATGCCCTGGTATTTTCAGTCGCATCATATGATTGTGAAATCTGGACATTGAACCAGGGAGACAGGAGAAGAATTGATGCTTTTGAATTATGGTGCTCGAGATTAATATTGACTATATCATTGACTACAAAAAGAACCAACAGATCCGTCCTAGAAGAAGTCTAACCAGAGTGCTCCTTGGAAGTATGGATGGCTAGACTGTATCTTACATATTTTGGACATGTAGTTAAAGGGACCAATCCCTGGAGAAGGACTTCATGTTTGGGGGAGTGGTGGGTCAATGAAAAAAAGGAAAACCCTCAACTAGATGGATTGACACAGTGTCTGCAACAATGGGCTTAAACATAAATGAGATTGTGTGCCTGGCACAGAATCAGGGAGTGTTTCATTCTGCTGTACATAGAGTCTCTGTGAGTCGGACTCAACAGCACCTAACAACTAAAGTGGAAGAACATAGATTAACCTTGAAAGTTGAATGTTTGGGCTGGGGATGTAGCTCATTGGTAGAGTGATTGCCTACTATGTGCAAGGAACTGGGTTTGATTCTCAGTGTATGCACACACACACACACACACACACACACACACACACACAAAATTAGATGTTGCAATTTGGGAGAGAACAGGAGTTGTATTCAATTGCATTGGCTGTATTAATCTCTGGCATGCATTTTCCCCATTCTCTTGCAACATTTGGATGTGGTTCAGAATATCATGTGTCATTTACTTTTTTTCTCTGATGAAGAAAGAAAATCATGTGTTGGGAAATAATAAACAATTGGCAATCAAGGCGTTTGCATCATAGTTGAGTCTTACAAAATCCTGACACTTTGCTCTTAACATTAAAAATCATAGCTTTGAATCTACCATCTGTGGTGGAACAGACACCAAGATGCAGATTTTCATAAAAATCTTGAAGGAGAAGCCCATCAATCCCAAGGTAGAACCTTCTGATTCAATAGAAAATGTAAAGATGTTCCAAGATAAGTAAGGAATTCTTCCTGATCAGCAAAAACTGATCCTTGCTGCCAAGCAAAGGGAAGCTAGATGAACTTCACCTGACTACAACATTTAAAAGGAATCCACTATTTATTTTTCTTTTCCTTTTCCTTCTCCTTCTCCTCCCCTCTTCCTCATTTCCCCCTTCTTCTCCTCCTCCTCCTCCTCTACTTTCTCCTCCTCCTTCAGCTGCCTGGTAAGTCACTCCTCATCCTGTGTTGAGACTTCGTGGTGGTGCTAAGAAAAGGAAGAAGTCTTTCATCACTCCTAAGAGGATTAAGTATCAGAGAAGAAAATTAAGCTAAGTTGGCTCTTCTAAAATACTATAAAGTGGATGAGAATGGCAAAATCAGTCATTTTTGTTGGAGTGCCCTTCACATGAATGTGGTGCTGATATTTTTATGGCCAGCTACTTTGACAGACATTTTTGTGTCAAATATCCTCTGATCCATTTCTTCAACAAACTAAAAGACAAGTAATTCTGTGTTGTTGTTGTTAGGTGCCGTTGTGTCAGTCCTACTCACAGTGACCTTCATGCGGTTTTAAATGGCTGATTGTTTCCAGATTGCTTCGGGAGTGGATTGCCACATCATTCTCCTGTTTTTGTGGTGCTGGGGATTGAACCTGGGTCCTCAGAGAGTGCAGAGGAGCACTTTACCAACTGAGCTAAACCCTAGCCTAATAATTGTGTATGGGCTAATAAAATATATATACACACACACATACACACATACAAACCCCTCCTGGTGTGTTAGTAAGCTTTCCATTATTGTGACAAGGTATCTGAGAAGATCAACTTGAAAGGAGGAATGGTTTATTTTGGCTCATGATTGCAGAGATTTCAGTCCATGGTCAATTGGCCCCATGTCTTTGGGCCTGTGGCAAGTCAACACACCCCAGTAAGGAGCAAGTGATAGTGTAAAACTGTCCACTTCATGGCAACTGGGAAGCAAAGAGAGGAGAGGCCAGAGGCCAATTATCCCCTTCAAAGGAATGCCCACTGTGACCTACCTCCTAAATGTTCCACCAGTTCCCAATATATTGTATCATTAGCTGGAGACCAAGCCTTTAACGGGCTGGGATTTGGCTCAGTGGGTAGAGCGC
>VMDO01001439.1:0-121388 GCA_007922755.1 Pedetes capensis
GGATGCCACAGGGCTATGGCTGCAGGCATCATACTCATTAGGAAAGTGCAAAACAAAACTATAATGTGATACTACTAAACTTCTACTAGAATGTCCAAAATGAAAATGACTGGTCATGTCAAATGTTGGGGAAGATGTAGAGACTCTGGAATTCTCATATATGTTGGTGGTAGTTATATGCTATACTCACTTTGGAAAAAGTTTGACAGTTTCTTAGAAAGTTAAACAAATACCTGTCAGATGACCCAGGTATTCCTCTGATAATTATTTACCCAAGGGAAATGAAAGCATTACAAAAACTTGTACATAAATATTTATAACTTTATTTGTAATAGCTAAAATTGGAAACAGTCCAGATCCTAGGGCCATGGAAAAAGGATAAGGACTTGGCCCAGGAATTACTTAGCAAAGTCTTAAGCAGGGGCCATGTGGGGGTGTACAGCTGTGGAGTCAAAGGCTTCTGCAAATTATGCAAGACTCTGCTACTTATGAAAGTAATGAGTTTAGGCAAATGATCTCCCAGATCCTCAGTATCCTCATATGTAAGAGGGCTTGATAATAATAGTAGCTATACCACAGGACTGTGGTGAAGATGAAAGGGTCTAGCAGCATATGTAGAGGCTTAGAGTACACTTTTCCTTGATAAGTCGTTCTACCATCATTCTCAGCATCATAACTGTCATCACCATCATCATCATCATCATCATCACCACCGTCATCATTGTCTACCTGAAAGGATTCTAGAGACGCTTACACAAAGCAGGAGACTGTCTGATACAAGTGTTACTAAATAATTCTGGGGCAGAGTGACAGGTGCTGTGATACAGGGTGTTGGAATGTGCTGGGAGACTCACAGGGAAGAGGAGTTCTATCTGATGGGGTGGAAGAAGGGTGAGGAAGGTTTCCCAGAGGACATGGCACTTTAGTTGGGCTTGAAGGAAGGATGTGTAGAAGTTCACTGGGAGAGGAGGGAAATATTAGAAAGATGAACTTGTACAAAGACTTAGCTGTGAGAGAGCCTGAGTGTGTCAGAGGAACACAAAGCAATTTCCTGAGGCTGCATGTTTGGGATGAGGTACCCGGCTGCACAGGGACTTTGGGGCCAGATCTCAAAGGACTATGAATGCCTTGCTGGTGAGGGGAGGGTATGTAAACTTGATCTGGTAGGTGGGGCAGAATCACCTGGTGCACTTTAGAACAATATGATTCCATAATCTCACTCAGTAATATTCTGAGCTAGTGTTTACGATTCATGCCTATAGAAAGCAGTTCACTCCCCAGATTAAGGAACAGGTTGGGTTGGTGTCAGCCAACCCACACAGCCCACCCTCTGTCTATAGCTATGTATCCAGTGTTAGCTCTGAACCAATGAGAGCCAAGGAAAAGCAAGCTGACTTTTTCTGGAATTCCTGAGAAAGAGAAGTGACCTCTTTTTTTTCCATAGCTGCTATCAGGGAGACACCCTTTTGCACAATGGTAAAAGGAGCAACCAGGAGTCCTTTAGCAAAATGGTGGTGGGTGGTGGGTGGTGGGTGATGGGTGATGGGAAGCCTGAAGAAGTCAGAGCAGATCCACGGAGAGACCTTCTTCCCCATTTTTTTTTTTTTTTTTTTTTTGTGGTACTGGGGATTGAACCCAGGGCCTCACACTTGCATGCTCTGCAAGTGCTGTACCACTGAGCTGCACCCTCAGCCCATTTTTTACTTTTTTGAGACAGGGTCTCGCTAAATTACATAGACTGCCTCTGGTCTCAAACTTGCAATCCTCCTGCCTCCACCTCCAGAGCCGCTGGGATTACAGGTGTGTGCCACCACACCTGGCTCCTCTTCCCCATTTTTGATGACATTGTTTAAGCCACCTGAAGCCAAGAAACGGATTCCTCTTGTTTAAAACAGTTTTTATTCATCTATTTATTTGACCAATATAAAGTGACCACTTACTATGTATGTGTTTGGGGAGTAATTTGAGCTAGATTTTCCATGACCATAATCTTAAATCTAACCTTACTTTAACCCTTAGTCATAAACTAGAATCCTTTCTAGTGAAGAGCTTTTAGTGGCAAGAAACAAAGGGCTGACCACTCCTGCTGACTCAGTCATAGGGGCATTAGTATAAGAATATTCATGGAGCACAGAGTGAAATCCCAGAGGTATTATAAAGAGCTTGCTCACAATGGGCCTCATGAGGTATGGTGGATAGAGGGGGGGCCCCTAATGTTAAGGAATTCAATCCCTTCCTAATCAGCAGATGTCTATGACCTAATGTCATGGAGTTCTAAATGTCAAAAATCCCAACTAACAAAAAAATTCTTAAAATGATTTATTCTCTGGACAAAGTCTGTGACTACCTTTGTAGGTCTTTAATAGGTAATCTCCACTGGACAGATCCTATGACCCATACATATGTTATTGTTGGGTGCTGTTGATTTGGGTCTGACTTATAGCGACCTTCATAGGGTTTTTTTGTCTGTTTTTTGTTTTTTTGTGGTGCTAGGGGTTGAACCCAGGGCTTCACGCTTGCATGCTTTGCAAGTGTTGTACCACCAAGCTGCACCCCCAGCCCATTTTTTCCTTTTTTTACTTTTTATTTTTTTTTGGGACAGGGTCTCGCTAAATTACACAGACTGCCTTTGGTCTTGAACTTGTGATCCTCCTGCCTCTGCATCCCAAATCGCTGGGATTACAGGCATGCGCCACCGCACCCTGCTCTTCACAGGCTTTTCAATGGCTGATTGTTTTGGGATTGCTTTGGTCAGTTGGAAGTGGATTGCACATCCTCCTCCTGTTTTTTTTTTTTTTTTTTTTTTTGTAGTGCTGGGGATCAAACCCAGGGCCTTAGACAGTGCAGAGCAACACTCTACCAACAGAGCTAAACTCTAACCCACCCATCTATATAGACCCTGAACTTTTTTGGACAAATGCAGTAAAAGTGTTCAAATGTATACTATTAGAATTCTTCAAAATAATAATAATAATAATAAAGCCAGTTTAAAGCATTAAGTATACTTTCTACTTCTGGCTAAACGTCTAATGTTCAGTCTTTTTGTTTTTGGTCATTCCAGTGGATGTAAAGTGATAGTTCATTGTGGTTTAAGTTTGCATTTCTCCAATGACTAATGATATATATATATATATATATATATATATTTTTTTTTTTTTTTTTTTTTTTTTTTTTTTTTTTTTTTTTTTTTTTTTTTTTTTTTTTTTTTTTTTTTTTTTTTTTTAATTTTATTTTTTTCCCCACTACTGGGGGTTAAACCAGAGCCTCATGCATGCATGCTTTGCAAGTGCTGGACCACTGAGCTGGACCCCCAGCCCATTTTTTAACTTTTTTTTTTGAGACAGGGTCTTATTAAGTTACGTAGACTGCCTCTGGTCTCAATCTTGTGATCTTCCTGCCTCCGCCTCCTGAGCTGCTGGGATTACAGGCCTGAGCCACTGTGCCTGGCTTTGATTTTACAAATATTTTATGTACTTATCATCCATTCATATATCTTGTTTGGTGAAGTACCTGTTCAAATCTTTTGTCTATTTAAACAATTGACTGTTTTCTTATTGAGTTGCAAGAATTTTTTTTTTCTTTTCCATACTAAGGGGCTTGAACCCAGAGCATTACAAATATTTTTAGATACACTGTACCATTGAGCTGTATCTTCAGCCTCCTTTTTATTTTTTATCTTGAGACAGGGTCTCACTAAGTTATGTAGTCTGCCTCTGGCCTCGAACCTGTTATCCTTCTGTCTCTGCTTCCTGAGTCACTGGGATTATAGGCTTGTACCACCATGTCCAGCTGAGTTGCAAGAGTTCTTTATATGTTCTGGATAAAGGCCCCTTGTCTGATATATATTTTACAAATCTTTTAACCCATCTTTGACTTGTCTTTTTGGTTTTTTACATGGTGTTTTTCAAAAGAGCAGTTTTTCATTTTGATAAATTCCAATTTATTAAATTTTATCTTTTATAATTTATGACTTTTGTGTACTAAATATTTACTTGGCCCAGAGTTCCTTAGCCTTAGCACTCTTGTGATATTTGCACAGATAATTCTATTTTTTTGTGTGTGGGAGGCTATTCTATGTCACAATTGTCCTTTCATATCCATGGGGATTGGTCCAGGACCCCCTTGTACCTTCAAATCCATAAGTGCTCAATTCTCTTATACAAAATGTCATAGTACTGTATTTGCATATAACCAGTGTATATCTTTCCATATACTTTAAGTCATCTCTAGATTACTTACAATACCTAATGCGTTGTAAATGCTGTATGTTGTTGTTGTTGTTAGGTGCCGTCGAGTTGGTATCCGACTCAGCGACCCTCATAGGGTTTTCAATGGCTGACCGTTTAGGGATTGCCTTGGGAGTGGATTGTCAGGCCCTTCTCCTATTTTTTCCGGTGCTGGGAATTGAACTCGGGACCTCAGAGACTACAGCGCAGCACTCTACCAACTGAGCTAAATCCCAGCCCAAATGCTGTATAGTCATACTATATTGTTTAGGCTATAATGACAAAAAAAAGTCTATACATGTTTAACGGAGATGAAATTATTTTTCCTGAATTTTTAATTTTTAATTAATCAATTAATTAATTTTTTGAGATAGGGTCTCACTATGTAGTTGAGGCTGGCCTGGTACTAACTATGTAGTCCAGGGTATTCTTAAACTTGCAATCCTCCTACCTCAGCCTCCTGAATGCTAGAATTACAGGCAGGTTACACCATACCTGGCTTTTCCTGAATATTTTCAATTCTGGATGGTTAAATCAATGGATGGTTGACTCTGTGGATGGAGAGCTTGAAGATATGAATGGCTGACTGTATTTTAGCAGAACCCCAGCTGTGAGAAACCAGCTACCATGTTATGAACAACCCTGTGGAGAGTTCCATGTGATGAGGAGTGAAGGCCATCTGAAGGCTTGGTTGACCACAGCCTCAGCCAACATCTGGATTGCAACCTCCTGAGAAACTCTGAGGCAGGACCATTCCGTGAAACCGTTCCTGGATTCCTGGTGTATGGAAACTGAGGTAATAAATACCTGTTTCAAACCACTAAGTTTGAGATAATTTGTTATACAACAATAGACAACTAACACACCTATCTCCTATATATTTTGTTAAATGTATTGCTAAGCCTTATTTGATGTTTTTATGTGATTTTAAAGGGTTTTTAAAATTTCATTTCTAATTGTTTACTGCTAGTATATAGAAATATTATCAAATTTGAAGTACTGACTTTATATCCTGTGACCTAAACTCACTTATTATTTCTCACTCTTCAGTAATTCTAGCTTGTTGTTGTTGTTAGGTGCCGAGGAGTCCGTATCCACTGATAGCGACCCTACATACAACAGGGGAAACACTATTGTCAGTGCTTCTCTGCTGTTCATAGGGTTGATTATCCTTTTCCCTTTCAAACTTCCCCATCCCTTCCTCTGCTCATTCACTGTCAGAACCAAAAAGGCCCAGAAAAACCATGCATTGCAATCTAGGCCTTTGGCAGGGGAGAAGATCCAGAGAAGTTAAGTGAGTTGGCCAAGTTAATTAGCAAATCAATGTAGAGGCAAGTTTTAAATATGGGCCTCCTGATTTTCCCGTTAGTGGTTTTTCCCTACTAACCAGTACCTGCTCCCAGTTGGCATGCCCTGCTCCTGCTCCAGCTGGGGCTTATGAGATACCAACACTGGAGCTTCAGTGCAGTGGAGACAGGCAGGCCCAGAGCAGGTGGTAATCAGGACCCAGGGCAGCCTGTGGGCAGTTGGCATTGGGGTTCAGAAAAAAAGACCAATGCTTTGACATGCCAAGAGGCCTGCAATCTGCCCGCAGCCAAGGTTCCTCTGATCTTCCCTTGATTTTTTCCCATTCCCAGCCCAGGGAGAGATTTTCTACAAAGATCCCTTATCTACCTGACCAGATCCACAAAAAGAGGAACACAATTGCCTTCAGTCCTTTTACTGCAGCTTCATTAACCAGAGAAGACTATAAACTCCTATCTGCAGGAAGAAAGACAGAAGTCTGTCACCACTCCATGACAGACTTCTGTCAAACACCATTGTCCTCTATTTTGGTCCCAAAGAGAAAAATTTACAATCCATTGTCTGTTCTTCAAGCCCAGCAAACTTTGTCCCAGGCCATTGTGTTCTCCCAGCCCACTGAGTCCTCCTAAAAATCATTCACTATGCCTCTTAAAATTATATATAACCCACTCTCTCTCCTCTCCTGTGGGAAAGAAGCTTTGGAATCATGTTGGGCTAACGGGTAATCATGCTCTGGTGATTTTCCCTATACTATGGTTTTCCCCTTTATGTATGCCTTTTCTCCTATTTAATCTGTCTCTGGCACTTTATTCCAGCAAACCTTTGCAGGGTGGAGGAAAAACTTCCCTTTGCTCTGACATAAGCATCTCATCCCACCAGGATCAGATGTCAGGGCTTAGTGGCTCAGTGTCTGGGGCCTGGGTGCAGTTCTGGCTAGGAGATGAAGTATAGAGGCAGGAGGCTGGCTGATTTGGAGCCAGAACCAAAAGACTTGTATTAGTGTCCAGTGGGTGCTGTAACAAATGCCCACAAACTGGGTGGCTTAAAACCATAGAAATGTTCTCTCTCATTGCTCTGGAGGCTGTAAATCTGCAAGCAAGTGGTGGCAGGGGTCCAGGCCCTTGTAAGACTCTGGGAGGAAATGTGTTCTTTGCCTCTTCCAGCTTCTGGTGGCTGCAGATATTCTTTGGCTTGTGGTCACATCCCTCCAATCTCTGCCTCTGTCTTCCTATCTCCTTCTTGGCATAGGCTTGTCTTCTCCTCTCTGCCTATCCCTCTTCTCTCTCTTATAAGGCCATTTGTGATGGCATGTAGGGCCTACTTGGGTAATTCAGGATGAGCTCTCCCCCCTTAAGATCCGTAACTTAATCATATTTTTACCAGGGATCAGATCCAGGGAACCAGTGTTAATAAAAAGTTGATACTTCAATCCTTGTGACCTCCATTTGATGAAAGAATTCAGATGAGACACTCTGAGTACAGAACAGAATACAGACAAGGTTTATAGTGAAAGCAATGTTGTTGTTCTTGTTAGGTACTGTTGAGTCGAGTCCTACTCATAGCTACTCTATCTACAGCAGAACAAGACATGGTATGCCTGGCACTATTGTCAGTGCTTCTCTCCTATTCGTAGGGTTTCCAATGGCTGATTGTTTTGGAAATGGGCTTCCAGGTCCTTCTCCCAAGCTTACAGCAGCTGGTATTCCCAGGCAGTCTCCCATCCAAGTAGTAACCAGGTCTGACCCTGCTTAGCTTCCAAGATCAGATGGGATCAGAAGCCAGGGTGGTATGGTTGTAGATGTAAAATCAATAGTATGATCTAAAAGAATAATTCCTGGGGAAAACTGAGGCATCTGGAGAAGCTTGGATAAACCTGTAAAAGACCTGGGACAACCTCAGTTCTTTGGGTGAAATGAACTAAGATTAAGACATTCCTCACATAAAAGAAAGACAGAGAGAAAGAGAACAGAGAAAAGTTAAGCACACTTTCTAGAAGGAAAAGCACCCTGGATAGAAAAAGAAGGTGGGAAATGTGAGAGATGGGGGGTGGGGAATCTTTGTCTTCCCTCTAGTTTTGTTGAAACCAGAGTAAAGCAGTGGGCCTCCCAGTGTGATGTGAGCCCTGGTCACGAACTCTACCTTCAAGGACAGACTGAGGGGAAAGCTTCCTTCTGTTTAGTAATCTTTTGGGGCTTAGGGAGTATGGAGCCTGGGGTCTTTGTTTTGTAAAATGTATTAATAGGCTTGCTTTATACATTTCAAAAGAATGAGCCCATAGGTGGATGCCTTGCAATGGTCTGCCTTTGTTTATAATCTGAGGACTCAAGCAGTCACTCATCTTGATTAGGGTGTGGTTCCCCATTTTAGAATAATGTCCTTCCCATGTCCCAGGAGGTCTGTCCTACATTATGACTGAAAACTGGAGCCATTTTTTAATTCCCCATTCTTCCATTGCCCTGCTGATAACTATCTATCTACCTAACAATATCATTTGCCATATGAGGTAATACTCACAGATTTCAGACATTTGATGTGGGTGCCTTCCAAGATAGCACTTTTGGCCTGTCATAAACCTCCTCACCCTACACCATTCGATTATGTCCCTCCTATTCTGGATTCCCCCCAGGTGTCTGTCAGCTTGTCATGCTGTGGGGGCTTTCATGTTGCTGTGATGCTGAAATCTATGCCACTGGTATTTCAGATACCAGCAGGACCACCCATGGTGGACAAATTTCAGCTGAGTTTCCACACTAAAACAGACTAAGGAGAAGGACCAACAGCCTACTCCTAAAACAAGTAGGCATTGAAAACCCCATAAATAGCAGAAAAGCACTGTCAAACATGTTGTTGTTGTTGTTGTTGTTGTTGTTGTTGTTGCTGTTAGGTGCCCTTGAGTTGGGTCCGACTAGTAGCGACCCTCATAGGGTTTTCAATGGCTGACTGTTTCGGGATTGCCTTGGGAGTGGGTTGCCACGCCCTTCTCCCATTTAACATAGAGCCAGAAAATGAGCCCCGTAGGCTGGAAGGCATTCAAGAAATGACTAAGGAAGAGTGGCCTCCTAAAAGTAGAGTCAACATTAATGATAGGAATAGAGTAGTCCCTGGGACCTCCTTTTGCTGATGCGACATGACTCAAAATGAGAAGAAACATAGTGACTGTAACTTTGGGCTCAAATACAAAAAGATCATGTATATGAAACATTGTTGGGGAGTGTTTTATTCTGTTGTACATAAGGTCACCATGAGCCATATCCAACTCTACGGCACCCAACAACAACAATAACTCTGGATTCAGACACATTTGCTCATGTTCTTATTGAATCATCTCCACTAGTCTGTCAAGTAGGGATTAGTATTTCTACATTACAGATGAGGAAACTGAGGCTCCCTGATAGTAACATACTGGCTAATGAGTGTCAGAGCCAAGATTGAAAGCCAGGTTGGTGTGGTTCTGAAGACCATGCTGATTCCATTGTCCTGGACTCTGCTGGGAAATCCACAGTAAAGATTCCAGCTCTGCCGCATGTGTGCTGCTAACATTGCTTCCATCTTCCACACCTTCCATAGCTCATACAAGCTCAGAGTGCCTTGCTAGGGCAACATCCTGTCTTTGTCTTCAAGACCCTCTTTTGCACTCATGGATTTCAGGTCTCTCAGTGAAGGCAGTTGGGCTGGGGTTTAGCTCAGTTGGTAGAGTGCTGCTCTGCACTCTCTGAGAATCTGGGATCCCCCACAAAAATGGGAGAAGGACATGGCAGTCCACTCCTGAGGCAATCCCAAAACAATCAGCCATCGAACACAGTCACACCCTGTGAGTCACACCCAACTCGAAGGTACCTAACAACAACAACAAGGGACAGCAGTCACTGGAGGGAGGAAGACCTGGATTTAAATGCAGGGCCTCCTTGGTGTGCCTGTCTGGAGCCATGGGGGAAGTGGGATGTCTGGACAAGGGGTATAGGGAAGCCCTTCTCCCTTGGAAGTTAGGAGACTTCAGTAAAGGTCCAAGCAGGACAGTCTCTATGAGTGACCTCTTGCCATTTGTTTTACATTCTAGCATTCTTTTTGTCTCCATTTTATAAACTAGGAAACCAAGGCTTGGAGAGAGAAATGACTTTCCAAGCACACACAGCCAGGAGGTGGCTAGGCCTGCCTTCAACCCGGGTCTTTTTCTTTGAGCCCAATTTGCCCTACCCTATGGACTGGGATTTAGCTCAGTTGGTAGAGTACTGCGCTGCAGTCTCTGAGGCCCCAGGTTCAATTCCCAGCACTGCAAAAAATGGGAGAAGGACCTGGCAATCCACTCCCAAGGCAATCCTGAAACAGTCAGCCATTGAAAACCCAATGAGGGTCGCTGAGCCCGATACCGACTCGACGGCACCTAACAATAGGGGATGCGGAGATGGAGAACCTGGGAAAGAATCTGAGTCTGACACAGAAGAACCCTGCAGAGGTCTTGGCCTGCAGAGGTGGGGAGAGGGACACATTAACATTAACACAGCACTCTGGATGCTCAGCAGGCTCAGTGTGGCCACTTACAGATGCTGCACCACCTTGGGTCAGGGGCTGAAGGTGAGGAGCTCCTGGCCCCAGAGAAGCTGCAGTTTGACCATCCCAGGGTCCCAGCCTGCAACTGTGGAGGGTTTCTATCCAAATGAACCACTGGCCTCAGACATTTGTTCGTTCATCCATCCTCTTACTCATCTACTTGCTTGTCCTTTCTCAGTCCTGGGTGGTGGAAGGGGGTGATGGCTTCCCTTCCTCTCTGCACGATGGTCTTAAGCTGTGACTGCCATCCAGTGCGTGCCTCTGGCTATGTGACTTGCTCAGTGGCCTTGACCTCCCAAGGACCTGGCCTCACGCCTCCCCAGCTGACCCACAGAAGACTGCACCAGGCTGCTTCAGGGTGTCTCTCTACTGCTCTCAGCAGTCCCCTTCAGGAACCAGGGCTCTAGGCCAGGCTGCAGGGTAGGGGAGAGTGTGTGGACCCTTTGGGCCTCTTTGCACAGGTGGGCTGATGAGCTCCAAAGCAGTCCAGAAGGGCAGAACTGGAGGGGCCCAGACCACAGCCATCAGCCAGATAGGTTGCCCACTGCACTGACGAGGAAATTGAGGCAGCCATCACTCACTCCCTAACTGGGAGAGGAGGTAGTCTCTTGGTTCCCAATTCTGTAGCCAGCAGGCCTGTCCTGGGTGGTCTTCTAGCTTGCATTTGGCAGCTCTGGTGGGGGATGGGAGGTCCCTCTGCAACGGGCTGGGCTGTAGGGCCATGGGAGGGCAGCCACTCCTAGTCAGAGGACATTCCCTCCCAAAGTGCCTTTGTTCTCCTCCTCCATCTGCCCCTTCTTTGCCCCCAAACAGAGGACAAAAGGCCCAGGCCCAAAGGAGTGGGGTTAGGAGAGGGGAGAGGGGAGAGTTCCACCTTTCTTGACGGTTAGTATTTCTTGGGTGGGTGGCACTGAGCCCAAGCCAATGTAGTGCCTGTGAGTGGGGTCAGTCGTGGACAGTGTGTGTCTGTACCGACAGGCACACGATGGATTCCGTGTGTTGGGGAAATTGTGGGCACCTATGAAGGCCTTCTATGGGGACGCGCCTTGGTGTCGCCATGGATGCCTTAGGAAGGTTTTGGTCGCCTCAGATTGTCTTCTAACCTCATCAGCACCACCCCTCCCCCTTCCTTTGTTAGCGGGCAAGACTGTTTAACCTTGCACAAAGAGCCACTGGGGAATCCAGTCCACCCAGGTAGACTCCTCTGCCCTCCCAGATAAGACATTCCACAGTGCAGTCCCGTGCACGTGAATGCTCACATAGATGGAATTCCGCTCAGGGGCCTGGGGCAGGACCTGTCTTCACTCCACGGATGGCGATGCGGGAGCGAGTACAGCCCTCCCTTGCCCCCAGTAATACAGGGCTGGGCAGGGCCAGTTCCTTTCTGTGTTTGGGCCTCGGCCATCCTGTCGGTGAGACAGGGACGGTGGCGCCTTCCTAGGGTGGAGGACAGAGCTCTGGTGCTGCAGATCCTGCCTTCTGGGGGCCCCGCCCCACCTACCCTTCCCCCACCCCACCTCCACCTCGCCTCCCCCTGGGGCCCAGTCTCCCACCAGCAGATTGCGAGCCGACCCGCCCTGGCGCCCAACCCACACTAGCCGCTTTGTTACCTGCGCCAGCGCGCAGAGCCTACGAGCGCTACGTGCAGCCAGCCCGTGGGGGCAGGGCGGGCTGAGCGGGTAGTGGGGGGCGCTGGGGCCCTCTGCTCTCTTCCCCGCCCCCTCCTCGCACATCCCGGCCTAGGCTGCTGCAGCTCCCAGCCAGTCTTTGTGAACTCAGTTCTGGTGTGCCCCATCGTGCTTCAGTTTTGGGGGTCCTGGCCTTGGCGTACCTGACCCACTCCCCCTGCATGCCACCCTCGTGTACTGCTCCGCCCTCCTCAAAGGAGCCAGATTCACTTTCCGCTTTGGGTTTAGGCGACCCTCTGCGTGCAATGCCCACTCTTTCCTTCTTCCATCCCCTGAAAGTTTCGCACCCCAAGGCTCAGCTCAAAGGCTGCTTCTGGGAAGCATCCTCTGACTCCCAGTTTTAGTCATTCTCCTGCAGCGTCCTCTGCTCTGATCGCTCTGGTCCAGGCTTGTCTCCCCCCAGGATCTAGGGCGAGGCCTGCAGGCTGGCACAGGCTGTACCCCCCACACTCCCCATACAAATGTCTGCAGCCGGTGATTGATAAATTTGGAAACAGGCAAGAATTAAAACCATGTTCAGTGTGGAGTCCTGTCTACTGCTGGAGCCAATATCTGAGCCTTCTTTTCAATACCAAGCATTGACCCTAGGGACATCTTGTTTGTCCTGAGACCCTTCTTTTCTCTGGTCATACTCAGCTGCACCACACACGGGGACATCTGGCCTCCCAGTCTTGAACAAACTGTTCCTTCTACCTGCTTCACTCTCTCTCTTAGCCCATAAGTGCAAACCTGACCTTCCCATGGCCTGTCTCTCCTGGAGAAGCGGGCCTGATGCTGGGGGCTTTGTGCTGAACTGTGCACCTGCCTTTGTGTTATTTTTCACATGTACTGTTTCATTTCTCCCTCTTAGCAACTCTGCAAGTGGTGGGGTGACAGCCTGCAAGTGGATGACCTGGGATTGGAGCTCTATTCTAGAAAACACTTCAAACATCAAAGACATCAGAGACAGGTTCTTTCTCCCCCACATATCTTTGTTTTCCCCAGGGGACAACTGCTCCTCTGAACCTCTCCCCATCTCCATACTCCCTCCCCCTTTCAGGACAGAGCAGGGTGGGGTAGGATTCTTGCTCTAGGGCTGGGTCAGTCAGGGTTCCCTGTAGCTTTGGGCCTCCTTGAAGAATTTCGAAGAAGGACATGCAGGGCGTGGGGAGAGGTGGGGAGAGCCGCAAGAATGTGGGGCTCTGGGAGGGAAAGCTGCAAAAGGTGGAAAGGTCTGGAGAGAAGACCTTCCCAGAACCCTGGGAAGCAGGGGGCAGTTTGAATGACAAAGGTTCCCTGGAGAGCAAAGGAAGGCTCCGGAGGATGGGAAAGTGGGAGGAGGAGGGTCAGAAGGGCGGGGAGGAAGCTGCCGTGGGCGCCCATCTGCAGCTGCCCTTTCAAGTCCGCTAAACCCCTAACAATGAGAGGAACTGACCAGCGGACCAAACGGGCAAAGGATGATTAACGTAGTTCACTGAAGAAATACAAAAACCTTATGAAAACATTAGAAGTCGCAAAGTACAAATGAAAAGGAGATTCTGGGGTTTCCTCTCTATAGAACTGGTCAAAACAATAATAGGGAAAACAGCAGATGTTGGTAAGGTGCAGGGGAAGAAAGCGCTTATCTCATTGCTGAGGAGGTCAATTGCATAGCTTCTCTCTCAGCAGGACAGTATCAGTCTGTGTGAAATCTTTGCAAGAGTAATGTTTTGATTTAGCCATTCTATTTGATTTAGCAACTCTATTTAGTATCCTAAAGTCAAAGATGACTTATTTCAGCCATATTTTTAATTGGGAAAAATTGGTGATTGCATAAGTATTCAATGGAAGGGAGTTGGGTACGTATTTTTTGCCACATTCAGAGATGGAAGGCTCTACAGAAATGAAATGTCAAGCTGCAGAAAAATAGTAAATATGTGGGTTATGTTGGTAGACGAAAAGAGGAAGTTATAAAACAGCATGACTCTCATTTTATACAATGTCTGTATAAATATGCATACTGTCTACTATGATAGTGTTGGACTGTGAGCTAAGAACTTTACCCAGGTTCTCATTCAAGCTTCACAACATGAAATCTTCATGTGGAAGATTTCAGTAATTGCAAAACCAAAACCAAAAATCAACTGCAAGTAAATTCACAAAAAATGCTAACAGCGAAGTGGGAGCCGCATGTGTTTTTAATTTTCTTCTTTATCCTTTCTAACCCCTTTCTGATTTTCTTCAATTAAAACATAAGAAGAACATTTAGAAATTTGAAATTACAAAGCATCATTTGTTCAAAAATATCTTCAGGAGTCCCTGTTTTGGGGGTGGGGGCCTGTTTTCTCTTTATGTTAATTTCCTGGGGCTACTGGAACAAAGTACCAAAACCTGAATGGCTTAAACAACAGAAATTTATGTTATCACAGTTGTGGAGGCTGGAAGTGTGAGATCACGGTGTTTAGGGCTGTGACTTCTGAGGGACTTGGGAGAAGGATCTGTCTGGGCCTCTCAGCTTCTGCTAGCCTGGGGCTTCTTTGTCTTGTTTCTTCTTGTGTCTCTCCACATCTTTCCTCTATGCGTATCTCTCTCTGTCCAAATTTCTATTTTTTATAAGGACACTGGTCATATTTGATTGGGGTTCACCCTAATGATCGCATTTTAACTTGATTACCTCTATAATGGCCCTATCCCCAAACAAGGTCATATTCTGAGGTGTAAGGGGTTAGCACTTTGACATATGAAGGAGACATAATTTTACCCCAACACTGTAAAACCAGTGTGCTACCCTCTAAGATGAGTATGGCAGGGAGGAGGGGTGGGAAGCCATTTATAGGGATGACAGTCTATGTTGCTGTACATTCTGGGTCTCCCTGGGCTTGCCCCCTGTGTGACCTTGGGAAGGTTGTCTAGGTTGCCTGAACTACACTTTCCTCTTTTGGAGATGGTCTGACACTCCAGGCTTGTAGTGAATGAGGTAATAGGTGAAGAGGGCCTTCCACAAGGCCTGCACATAGTTATTCTCAGGAAATGTCTTATTTCTCCCTTGCCCCTTCTCAGCAGGGATAGCAGGGAGAGCACTGGTCCAGGGTCAAACTCACAGAGCTGGCTGTGGGTTCTGTTCTTATTCCTAGCCATGTGGTCCCTGTGAGCTTTGATGTCCTTGTTTGTGAGATGGGACGAAAATCTCTCTTTTCACCGAGTTACTGGGGTTTACTCTCTCTGAGGTTTGGGACTATCACAGTCGGAGATGAACAAAGACTAGCAAAAAGTAGAGAGAGAAGATTGGAAAAAACCAACACGGGCGAAGATGTTGCAGAAGACAGGGGGCATCTGAGAATGTCAACTTGATGGGCCTGAGTTAGGTGTCATCTCCTTTAGGAAGTTTTCCTTGAATCTCACAGCCTCGATTCCCGCAGTCCCCTCTGGTACCCTCTGTTATGGCACTTACACTCTCCCATAAATACTTCTCTAGAACCAAAAAGACTACCATCCCCTTTTCTTTGACTTTTTTTTTTTTTTTTTTTTTTAGTACTGTACCTCTGAGCTGCACCCCCAGCTCATTTTTTACGTTTTGAGACAGAGTCTCACTAAATAACACAGACTGTCTCCGGTCTTGAACTTGCAATCCTACTGCCTCTGCCTCCCAAGTCACTGGGATTACAGGCGTGCACCACCGCACCTGGCTCTCCTTGCCTCTTAAAGTAGAAAATTTTAAAAAATAGTAAAACTCAATGCTGGCAAGGTTGCAAGGAACCATGTAAACATGTAATGGTGATGTGACTCAGCACAGTCTTTCTAGAGAACTATTTAGCAATGCTTAATAAAAGCCACATTCTTAAGTAGAACCTTTGAACAAGTGAAACCAGTTTGGGAGATATATTCCAAGTGAATAATGTACAGGTAAAAACAAAACCCTTATTTGTATAAAGATATTTTGAGCCAGTTATGTGTCATGAAGAGTGGAAATAATAAGAGTCATGAATAAATAAACTGCAAACCATGGCAGATTGGTATACACTCTGACAATTCAGCACAGTCTGGCACATATTAACTGAGGGCAGAGTGTATGTCAGCTCCTGGACTTCTCCCTGGAGACCCAGACAGATCTCTGCATGGTCTAGTGGGTAGACAGGCAGGTAAACAATCATCATATAGCATAAGCAGTATGACAAAGGAGTGGGAAAAGCACATTTGATGGGGTTAACCCAATGGGAAGCCCTCATGTGAGCTTCTTGCAGGAGCATATACCTGTACCGGCTTTAGGTAGACAGTGGTGGGAAGGAGAAGGAACAACCTAGACAAAAGTGGGAAGCATTTGGGAAATGGCAGATTATAGGTGTGGTTAGATTGTATGTGGGGATGATTTAGGGCTGAAGAATCCCATGGGGGCCGTCAGATCATAAAAGGCCTTGAATACTGTGCTGGGCGTGGTGGCGCATGCCTGTAATCCCAGTGGCTGGGGAGGCGGAGGCAGGAGGATTCCAAGTTCAAGACCAGAGGTAGTCTGCTTAATTTAGCGAAACCCTGCAAGACCCTGTCTCAAAAAAAGTAAAAATAATGGGCTGGGCGTGCAGCTCAGTGGTCTAGTACTTGTAAAGCATGCAAGCGCAAGGCGCTGGGTTCAACCCCAAGTACTGAAAAAAAAAAAAAAAAAGACCTTGAATACCAGCCCTGCTTTACCCAGTAGAGGAAACAGCCAAGAGTCTTAAAGAGCTAAGCAAGAGGATCATCTTTATGACTTAAGAAGATCATGGTGTCAAAGTTTGGAGGCTGGAGTGGAGAGGCCAGCAGGCAGCAAGACCTAGTGGGAACGTGTCACAGGGTCCAGGTAAGATTTGTCAACAAGGCCTGGGATGCAGAGAAGGAGGCAGTATCATGGGGTGTTTCTGAGGCTGAAGGTACAGACAGCTGTTGGCCAATGACAGGACATTGCGGGAGAGGCAGAGGCAGAGTTGTGGTTCGTGGTACCAATCTCCAAGTAAGGAACTCAGGAAAAGGAACAAATTTGAGAGTAACGAGGTGACCCCAGTTTTGGATCTGTTGGGTTCTAAGGGCCATGGAACATCCAGAAGAGCAGTGCAGTCAGTAGCTGGGAAGGGGAATCTGGAGATCAGGAGAGTAGATTGGGCAGAAGCTTTGGTTTGGAAGCTATAGGCTGGAGGTATGGATTGGAGGCTGGGATGCTGGTGCCCACCCTGGGGGAGAGTGTAGTTGGAGAGAAGCACCCACTGTGAAGGGCTGGAGGAGCAATGGGCACAGGGGAAAGGCTCATGAGAAAGATTCTAGAGGCAGCATACCAGTAAAGATCTATCTCATAGAAGCCCGGGGGGAGAGTAGAAAAAGGGACATGAACAACCATATAAAATGTACTCATTTCTGGGGGATCCTCAATGACCATCCCTGCAGAGGACCCCTCTGGGCTCTCTGCCTCCTCATCTGGAGCCTCTGCAGAACACCCTAACTACATGTGTGTCCTTCAGGAACCCCATGTCTTTCTGGGTCTTGGTTTCTTCTTCTGCCCCATGGGCATGACAATTCTACTTGCAGTCCAGCAATATTTGGTACTTCAGGGGAGAAACCAGATGCCTCATAGGTTTCCCAGTGAATGATCTCTGATTCAGCCATTTACGTCTCAGGCTCATCCACCAGAGGCTTCATTGGTTATGTTTTCTCTTGTCTTTGCTGGTTCCTTGGCTCACACTTCTCTCCTCCAGCCATATCTCTGTCCTGACCTGTTCCGATGGCTGCTGTCAGTCTGTGGTTGGCCTGCTCACTGGGCTTTACTGAGTCATCTTATTCAGCCATGATTTACTGATGGCGGGTCTGTTCTGGGGCCAGCGTCTCACTCTATTTCCTATAAATCTTTAGGGTCTTCCCTGTCTGTCTGTACTGTCCTTTTTTTTTTTTTTTTTTTTTTTTTTTTTTTTTTTTTTTTTTTTTTTTTTTTTTTTTTTTTTTTTTGCAGTATTGGGGGTTGAACTCAGGGCCTCAATATCTTTTGTTGTCCCCAAGAGACTCAAGAGTCTACCTACCTACCTACCTTTGGGCTGGGCGCGGTGGCGCACACCTGTAATCCCAGCAGCTCCGGAGGCGGAGGCAGGAGGATCGTAAATTCGAGACCAGAGGCAGTCTGCATAATTTAGCGAGACCCTGTCTCAAAAAGTAAAAAAATGGGGTGCAGGTGAGTGGTTAGCACTTGCAGAGCATTCAAGCACGAGGCCCTGGGTTCAACCCCCAGTACCACAAAAAAAAAAAAAAAAAAGTCTACCATGTTTGAAAACATGAACAAAAATCCCTTTTCTGCTCTGAGCTTCCCTCCAGCTCCCTTTCCATCTGTCTTTCTTTTTAAGCAATTTTTCTCAAATAATTATCTACAGTCCTTCATTTTCCATTTGTTTCTCAATCCTCATCAATCTGGCTTCCATTCTCACCTTTCCACTGAAATTCTTTGTAATAAAAATTGTAGGGGGTTGAATAGTGACCCCCAAAATGACATGCCCAAGTCCTAACCTGTGGGACCTATAGATGTGACCTTATTTGGAGAAAGGGTCTTTATAGTTGTAATTAAATTAAAGATCTCCAGAGGGGATTATCCTGGATTTAGGGTGTGCCCTACCCATAGTGACAGGTGTCAGAAGGAGAACAGAGCCTAGATACAGAGGGAAAGGTCATGTGTACAGAGGGGCAGAGACGGGGGTTATATAGCTGTAAATCAGGACACTAAGAATTGCCAGCAGCCACTAGAAGCTAGGAGAGAAACATGGAATCGATTGACCCTCAGAGCAGAGGGAACCAACCTGCCAACACCTTGATTTCATCCTTCTAGCCTTCAGAACTGTAAGAAAACTTATTTCTATTGTTCTAATCCATCCAATTTGTGGTAATTTGTTGTGGCAGTTCTAGGAAACAAACACGGTAATGACAATAGTGGCTAACATTTACGGAGCACATGCTTTGTGCCAGGCATAACTCTAAATGCCTTCTATATGTTATTTCATTTAATTCCCTCCATCAGCCCAGCAAGGAAAACAATATCAACATCACTAGTTACTGAGGGGTTGCTGTATCTGCTGCTGCCCTTACCTGTTCTGAGCTTCTTCTGAAGCCACTGGTGAAAGCTGATGGGTGAACTGACCAAGGGCTGGCTGGCTCCATACAGTTGGAGGGAGGGAGGGAAGGGGACAAAGGACTGGAGAGTTTGAGGGAAAGAGTCACCTATATGGGGAGTGTAGAACAGGTCTGGCCTGGAGGGACTGAGAGAAAGAAAGGAGGACATTGGAGACCCTGATAACCTCATGGAGTAGATACCCCTGGAGGCAGAGAGTCAGAGAAAGGTGTCTTTGGTACCCCAGGGAACACTGGAGTCTGAGCTCCCAGAACTGGAGCAGTTCTGGGTAGTGATAAGGTCTAGTTGTGACCATGGGAGTAATAATCAGTTGCACAAAAGTGGACGGAGCTGGGTGTCATCAATAGATTCTACTAGGTCAAGGGATCTGGGAGACAAAGGTCATATCAAAGGAAGGGATACACTGCTCTGGGAGTTTAAAGAATTAAACAATCATTCCTTGTGCTTATCATGAAAAAAAAAAATGGAACCTGAGATAATTCTTGAAAAATAGGCAGGAGATGTCTGATGTGAGGTAGAAAGGCATTCTAGGTGAAGGACACTAAAAGAACAAAGACAGGAAGAGTGACAGCATGGGTATATAGTTTTAGATTGGTTATAGTTAAGGACACATGAATGAGTGTGCTAGGAACTGAGCTTTGCAAGTGTCCTCTTTGGGGGATACTTGCAAAGCAGTTGCTGAATCAAGGGTTTAGGCACAAGGGTTCATTTGAGATGTTCCCAGGAAGCACAGTGAAGGAGTTATCCCTTGGAAAATTGGGGCTCAGCCCCATGGGAGAACCCTCTGAGGAACTGTAGAGCACATCTCAGAATTGTCCCACAGAGGGGCAAGGCTGCTGGAGTACTTTTCCACTGATTCTTGGAGTCATTGTCCCAAAATGATTGAAGATTGCTCCCAGGGCCATTAAGTCGCTGGGTAGTCATCACTCCCTAGGTGGGTGAGCCAGTGCCTGCCGCCTGAGAAAGCCCTTCTGCGAAGAGGTGTGAGCACTTAGGGTGGGAAACGCCCAGTGTGTATGGGAATCCTTCACCAAATCTGTTGGTGATTTCCGAAAGGGCTAAGGGGTTATAGGTGGGGTTCATAGACCTTGTTAGAGAAAGGAAAGCTGAGAAGGGGTCATAGAGCCCAGCAGTCCCTACCAGAAATTTGCCATTTATTTGCTAGCAATGGAAAGTGCCCACCAGCTCCAGAAAGTGTTATAGGGAAGAAGTGTGAGAAGGGACACAGGGGATGCAGGATGGAGGTGGGACAGCAGAGTAGGGCAGTGGGAAGAGAGACAGGAGAGATAGCCTGACAAAAGCCCATGGCAGAGTTTGAATGGACAGGATTTGGCAACTGATTGGATCTGTGGGTGCAGAGAGGCAGGGAAAAGAGGAGGGTACCAGGAGGATGGTGCATCTATGGTGGGCGTGATTAACATCTCTAGGACACATCTTATTTAGGAAGCACCAAAAGGATGAAGTTAGTGAGGAAGGCTACACTTAGCAGACCAGGAGCCCTTTTCTGAGGATTGCTCAGGTGCACTTTCCCTGCATTTGACCTCCTTAAAAATAACAATAAAGTTCTTTGTGTGTGTGTGTGTGTGTGTGTGTGTGTGTGTGTGTGTGTGTGTGGTACTGGGGGTTGAACCCAGGGCCTCGTGCCTGCATGCTCTGCAAGTGCTGGACCACTGAGCTGTACCCCCAGCCCATTTTTCTTTTTACTTTTTTGAGACAGGGTCTCGCTAAGTTATGCAGACTGCCTCTGGTCTCAAGCTTGAGATCCTCCTGCCTCCGCCTCCTGAGCCGCTGGGATTACAGGCATGCGCCACCACGCCCAGCTCTATAAAGTCCATTTTTAAGACACATAGTATGTGCCATGTGCTATGTACTTTGCCTATAATATAGACTCTGCATTATCAGCTGTCTCTCACAGCCACACTGACTAGTAGGTACTGTTATTATCCCTACTTTATATTTGGGGAAATAAGGAATCAAAGAAGGTGAACCATGGGTAAAGCATCATGCTGCTGGTAAGTGCAGATCAGATCATTTTTTTTTAGATCAGATCATTTTGACAAAGCCTTTTCTCTAGGCTTTATCTACCTGTGCATGTCACATGGCCTGAGGAATGTCAGTAAAATGCCAGCAAAACAGGCTGGGAAAATGCCAAGCCCTTTAAGCTTCTAAATCATGGCTGCTTGTGACTATGCCAAGTGATTGAGAGAACTCTGAAAGTTAGATACAGACAGGATCCCCATTTCACAGACAAGGAGACTGAGGTCCAGAGTCACAAAGTAGCTTTCCCAAAGTTCCACAGCTGGTGCCTCTCTCTTGACCTCAAATTGTGTTCCAGGACCTTATCCATCCTGAGTCATATATTAGCAGGGAGACCAGAGAGGAGGATTGATGGAGTCGGATCAGGGACAGTGATTGGGAGAAGGGGGAGGGATGGTGGAATCTGCAGTCATATCTCTGGTAGACACAGCCTCTCCCTCTGCACCATCATGGCCCTTGGTTAATCCTGCTCTACTAACCCTGATGATTTTTCCCTTGGTTATGACAGGAATTGAGTCTCTCTGGTTCCTATCCTTTCATAGACTGGATGCTTCTTGAGAACAGAGATTTTATCTGATTTATCTACATATCTGCAGTCCATAGCACAGAATCTGCACTCAGTGAATACTTGGTGAATACTTGAGGGTGATGATGATGGGGTCCATTTTGGGGGTGTTTCATCTGTGTCAGACACAGTGGTGAACCCTTTCCATATATGACTTCACTGCATCATAGAGTTATGAAAACTTTTCTGGTTGCAGGTGACAAAATTAAACTCAAACTGAGCCAGATGCCATGACACAAACCTGTAATCCCAATTTCTTGGGAAGCAGAGGCAGGAGGATTCCAAGCTCGAGGTCAGAGGCAGCCTGTCCAACTAAATAATATTGTCTCAAAAATGAAAAATTAATAAAAGAGGGTTGGGGTGCAGCTCAGTGATATAGCACTTGCCTAGCATACATAAGGCTCTGGGTTCAACCTCCCAGTACCTCATATCCTGCCCCACCACCCCAAAAAAACCCAATACCCTCATACCAACTTGAAAAAGATATGTAGTATCCAACTGAAAGCCCCATGGGTCAGTCCAACTCATCTGGCTCTGGACACTTAAGCACTTTTTCTTTCCAACTTTTGGCCCAGTTTCCTATGCATTGGCATTGGTTTTTTAGGAAAGCACTTGTGGGCTTAGCAATGCCAGCAGGAAGGAACATCTCTTTTCAGCACATTAAGCAAGGCTACCAGTGGGTGAGCTTGTGCAGATGCTCACCTCTTGACCAGTCATATGGTTAGGGTACTCGAACCCACTAGCTAGCCATGCTTAGGTTAAATACCCAGCCCTGAAGCCAACGCAAGGGGTCTACCCACTTAAACCTAAAAGAAAGTCAGAGGCTATCTTTGTCCAGACACTGACCAGAAAGAAATAATAGGCATATTCTATAATAGGAATCCCTGTTTACCAGGTAAAGAAACTGAGGCTCAGTAAACAGAGGAGCCTTACCCAAGGTTATACATCCAGTAGGGCAGGATTTGAATCCAGGTGTCTATCTCTGGCAGCTGTCTTCCTCAAGAGCACCTCATTCTAGGTGTCCTTACTCACCCCCACCCCAGACTTTATTCCATAATGGGTCTTTTGTTCCAGTGCTACTCAAAGTGTCACCCACGGGCTGAGCTGATCTGCACACTCTTTACTAGCCCACAGTGCATTAAGTACCAAAATTCAGAGCAAGTTTGAGAAACAAGTTGTCATAATTTGACATTGCCATGACTCTTAAATGCTGTGATCTAAGAATCTGGCTCTGAGATGAGTTGTGAATAATTTTCAAAACACTGCACTCATTGGTTATAGAATGAAGGCATGAGCCGTAGGCTCGCAAAGGAAACTACAGTGGCTCTAGTGGACACTCTCCAGGGAGGCCCAGGGTGACAGAGTGTCCACTCCACGAGGCAGCCAGGGAGCCAAGAGAAGCCTTCCTGAGAACCCCACCCTTCCCGCAGGCCACTGCAGCTGACTTGCCTCTCCTGCCTATGAGAAAGGGAGGCTCAGGCCCGGGCAGCCCCTGCGCCCAAGGGCTCTTGGTTCTGGTCCAGTTGGATACCGGCTGATTCTGCCTAGAGCCTGTAGACACCTGGCATTCTCCACCAGCTCCAACGCCACCTCATGCTTCCACACTGTGCCTGGAGGGAAGAGGATGGCTGATGCAGGCCATCCTTGAAAAGCCATCCTAAAAGCCAGACCGTTTATTTTTAAGCTGAGGTGGAAGGTCAGCTCCAGGAACAGGCTGTCTTGTCCCTGGACCACCTCAAGTCAGCTCCTGTGTTATGGCATGTCTCCTATCCTTGGCTCCCCCTTGACTGGAGGACACTCCCTAATGCCAGGGTCAAGGGTCAACAGAGCAGTTCCAGGCAGGAACATTTCTCAAAGCCAAGATGACTCAGGGTGGCAAGTGTAAACCAGAGACGAGGCCCAGGAGTCAGTTATGTTCTTTTTAGGGGGGGGGTGATGATCCCACAGCATCCTGGCTATGCTTTTCTTGGCCTGTTTTGTCGAGTCTAATGCTGTGGAAAAAGTTCTAATGCCCTGGGTACCCAGTTCTGCTATTTTGTTGAGCAACTTTGAGCTATCCACATAACCCTTGATATCTCAATGGCTGCATTTGGGAAAGCACAGAATGCCCGCCTCCCAGGCTGGTTCTGATAGTGAACTGAGATAATGCTCTAAAGAGCCCTGTACACACAGGCCTGCAGAGAGAGCCTGGGAGGGGACAGGAGAATGCTTCACCCCCACTTCCAGGCAGCTGGGGAAGCCAACAAGAACTCTGGGTTGGTTCCTGCTCAGACTCAGCCCTTTCCAGCTGTGTGAGCAGGGATAGGTTTCTTAGCTTCTCTGAGCTTGGGTGATCTCATCTATAAAGACTATACTACCCTGCTGGCAACTTGATTATGAGGAATAAATGCAAACAAATATACAGAAAAGTATGGTCCACAGCACAATTCATTAGATGCTCATTAAACTCACACGTATTTATGACTAATGTTAGGGACTAGGTCTTATATCCCCACTTGCTGTGCTGTGGGGGCCTATGTGTTACTGTGATGCTGAAAACTATGCCATCAGTGTTTCAAATACCAGCAGGGCCACCCATGGTGGACCAGTTTCAGCTGAGCTTCCAGGATAAGATAGACTAGGGAGAAGGACCAGCAGCCCATTCCCAAAACAATTAGTGATTGGAAACCCTATGAATAGCAGAGAAGCGCTGTCAGTTGGAGTGCCAGAAAGTGAGCCCTCCCACCCCAGGCTGGAAGGCATTCAAGAAACAACTGGGGAAGAGTTGCCTCCTCAAAGTAGAGTCAACCTTAATGACGGGAATGGAGGAAAGCTCCTGGGACCTCCTGTTGCTGATGTGATACAGCTCAAAATGAGAAGAAATATAGTGGCTGTAACAATGGGCTCATATGTAAAAAGATTATGTGTATGGCATGTTGTCGGGGAGTGTTATGTTCTGTTGAACTTAGGGTTGCTATGAGTCAGACCTGACTGAACAGTACCTCACTACAGGCCAGGTATTGAGGATACTATGGGGAGCAAAGACAGATTCAGTCTGTTCCCTAGAAACTTGATGATGGCAATGAATTATAAGGGAAATAGATAAACATATAAATAATCAAATCACAACTGTGGCACACACTATAAAACAAAGTACAAAGTACTATGTGAAAATGGGACAAGATAATTTGCCCATCTTAGGGATGTCAAGCGTGCAGCGTCAAGCCACTTGTGGTGACCGATCCTGTCAGATCTTGGAAGCTAAACAGGGTTGGGCCTGGTTAGTACTTGGATGGGAGACCACCTGGGAACACCAGGTGCTGTAGGCTTGGCAGAAGAACTCAGCAACCCACTTCCCAAAAATCAATCCGCCATTGAAAACTCTATGAATTGCAGAGAAGCACTAACAATACTGCTTCGCCTGTTGTACCTAGGGTCGATAGGAGTTGGACATGGACTCGATGGCACCTAACAACAACAACAAGGGATGTAAAGGAGGGCTTCCCTGAGGAAGTGATAATTGAGCCAATATCTCAAGCATGAATGGGAAGAGGGTCCCAGATAAGAATCAACAAGTACAAAGCCCTGTGCTGGCAGATCCCAGTTAGTTAAAGGGACTGAAAGGAGGCCAATGTGTTGATAGCCCAGACAGCAAGGGGCTTGGGGTAAGGAGAAACTGGAGAGGAGAGGAGAGGCCAGATCTTGTTGACCCTGTAGGCTATGCTATGGATTTTAGACTTTGTCATATTTCAAATGGGAGTAGGATTTCATGATCATACTTGTTTTTCAGAATGCTCCCTCTGGCTGCAGGTTGGAGGTGAATTATGTGCCTCAGCATGGTGCAGTTGGTTGTTAGGAGCCCATTGCTATGGTCCAGGTGAGTGATGAAGAAGCTTGAGGTTAAGGTGGCAATGATGGAAATGGACAGGAGGGGTGGGATAATTGAGGTGAAGTGGATATACTTAGCACAGCATGGCAGAAGTGTGTGTAGAGAAGTTCCTGGGGCCCTGGCTTGGCCTAGCACTGCAAGGGGAACTCCTGGAAGAGCAGCAGTTTGCGGGGATAAGCCCCTGAATCTGGTTTTGGACAGACTGGATTTGAGCAACTTCAGAGACATCTAAGAGGCAGTCATCATTTCCCACTGGATTTGGTGAGCTGTAACTTGGTGGCCCCTTCACCAAGAGCATTCTCACTTTGCAATGGAGCAAGAAGCTGGTAAAGAGCCACAGGGATACTTGTGGGGGTAATGGAAATGTCCATTATCTTAATTGTGGTTTCCCAGGTGTGGGCCTGTGGTGGAACTCATCAAACTGTACACTTTCATTACATGCAATTTGCTGCACATCAGTTAGGCCTAACTGAAGCAAGCAGAAAAGGTGAGTGGGAGACAGGACATTGGGACGGCATGCAGCCAGCCCCTTGGAGGAGATGAGCAGTGGAGGGGAGAAACAGAGCAGTTGTTAGATAGAGGTGGGTTTGTTTTTGACTAACAAGGTGATTTGTTCACATGTGTAAGGTTAACAGGAAGGATGGGATTAAGAAGTGGAGATAGAAAAGCCAAAAGAAAACAAGGATAATAAGAAATACGGGTTCCCAAGAAAGGGGGAAGGGAGGATGCTAAAATCCTGGTGGAGAGGTGGCCTTAATGAGGATGGCAGCTCACATCGTGAAGCAGAGGGGAAAGAGAAGAGGGTGCGTGGTGGGGTGTATGTGTAGGTGTGTGCGTGCATGCGTGTGTATCCATGCGTGCCTCTGTACACACGCACGTGCATGTATGCATGGGTGTGCATGGGTGGCTTTGTAAGCCTGAGTGAGTGGGTGACATCTTTCCTCCCAAGTGGGAGGTGGAGGTGCATCTGAGACTGCAGGCCAAGGAGAGCAGCTGTGAGAAATGGGGCAGGGGCTGAAGAAGCCACTGGAGAGTGGTTGGTTGCTGGGCAGCGTCTGAGGCCCATTTGAAGTGAAGGTTGCAGAGTGGTGGGGAAGCCACCAGCCACGTGGTGTGATGGTCTCAGCAGTGGCCGGCTTGCTAGGCACAGGCATGGAGGAAGCAGATGGGGAGGGGTTTGCCTACCCAGTGAGAAGAAGGACATAGGGCAAGAGGGTGCATGGCATTGATGAGCTGGTCACAGGAACTCTGGGCCTTGACTCTGAGCTGTAACAAGGAAGGACGGGAGGAAGCGCTGGGTGATAGACTGGAAGAAAGTAGAGGCCCAGTGGCTTGAGGTGCCAGTGCCATCAAAGAGCAGTCAGAGTAGGACTCAGCAGAACAGAGATTGTGAGCAAATAGTGCAACGTTTGAGTTGCAGTTTCTTTCAGAGCTGGACAGATTATGGTTGTTAGCGGGGTCCCAGGTGGGGCTGCCAGAGGACCAAGTGGGGACCAAGAGGGGAATGAGTGGATCTGGTCGTGTAGACAGCACCCTGTCTTTTTCATCCTTTGGTTTGCAGCAACCTTGCCCCAGACTCCTCAGCTTCTTCAGTCCTTTATGTTTCTGCCTAAAATGTCTCTTCTATTAAGAAGCTTTCCCTGAATGCCACACCAGGAGGAGTCCTTATGGGAATTAAACATCCCCTGAGGTAGGGACTCCTTCACTGCCTCCCCATATTTTCATCATTCTTGTCCCCACCCATTCCCCATCTTGGGTGACTCCCATGGCAGGAACCAGTTGTAAGTATTAGCAGTGTTCCCAAGTGGACCTTTCATCTGCTACATGCTTGGCATTGTCTGGCTCTGGGCTGAGATTTCATATGCATGTCCCCATTTCATTTTCATAATCATTCGAGGAGTGATGGTACCCTCCCACCCTCTTTCTTAGATGAAGTTAAGACTATATAAGAGCGTACGTGACAACGAGAGTTGAAAAACCAGCGGTAGGTTTGCTCCTCTTTATATCTCGAGTCTATAGTGGAGTGAACCACCCAGGAGTTCTGTCTGGTTCCCAATTCCTCATCCAGATCAAGTTCAGCTGCCTGAGCCACATCTGGCCTTCAACAGCAGAGACCATGCGGTCCTTGGTCCCAGCAGAAGCTCAGACTCAGGCAGAGAAGGGCTCTCTCAGCTGATTAGCCCAGTTGCCGTGACCATGCATGAGACCTCTGCAATGGGCTGAATGTTTGTGACACCCCTGAAGTTCACTTGAAGCCGTAACTACCAGTGTGACTGTATTTGGAGATGGGACATTGGGCGACAATTAAGGCTAGGTGAGGTCATCAGGGTGGGGCCTTGTGATGGGATTAATGTTGTTATAAGAAGAGACACCAGAACCTACTTCTATCTCTCCATCATGCTCACACACTGAGGAAGGCCATGTGAGGACAAAGGGAGAAGGCTGTTTACAAGCCAAGAGGAGAGCCTTCACCAGGAACTGAATCCTCCAGCAGCTTGGTATTGGACTTCCCAGCCTTCAGAACTGTGAGAAACAAATTTCTGTTGTTTAGGGGCTGGGAATGTGGCTTACTGGTAGTGCACTTGCCTAGCAAGTGTGAAGCCCTATGTTGGATCCCCAGCTCCCCACTTGCCCCTATTCTGCTGTGTAAGTCAGCCACACTATGGCATTTTGTTATGATAGCACAGGCTGACTAATACAGCCCCTCTTCCATTTCTTCTCACTCTTGCTTTCCCCTCGTCGTAGGGAGCTTACTACTTCCCTGACACAGCGCATCCATCTTGGAAGAGGTCTGTCTGATACAAGTTCTTCTTTCTTCAGGGAGGAAATCTGCCCATGAAGGCATCCACACAACAGTTCCAGCCCTGTCTTCTGGACTCATACAGAACAAGGCCACTTTCTCTTCCTCAGTGTCCCTTCAGGAATTTCAGGCAGATATGGCCACCATTCACCTATTTTAGGCTCCACAAGGACAGAGGCCATGTCTGTCTGGCCTGTATCCCCGTCTCTGCACTTTGCATAACGCTTTCCTCAGAGGTGAAGCCTTATACATACTTGTTGATTGAATGAACAAAACTAGTTTTCTACAGGTTAAATATTTCTACTTCCTAAACCGGGTGTGATGGCTCATTCCTGTAATCCCAGCGGCTCTGGAGGCGGAGGCAGGAGGATCAGAGGCAGGCTGATCGCAAGTTTGAGACCAGAGGGAGTCTGCGTAACTTAGCAAGACCCTGTCTCCAAAAGTTAAAAAAAAAAAAAAAAAAAAAGGGCTGAGGGTGCAGCTCAGTGGTCCAGCACTTGCAGAGCATGCAAGCATGAGGCCCTGGGTTCAACCCCCAGTACTGAAAAAAAAAAAAAAAATCTACTTCCTTTAACTGCACCTCCAAGAACTTGGTTCCAAGCCACCTATTCTCTATTCTCTTTACCTGTTGTGCTTCTCTGCTCATTTTTCAGAAACAGCAGTTTAGTTTCCATGCAGGAATGAAGTGTTGATGAGTTGTCAGACATTCCTCCTACGTCTTCCCTTTCTCATGCTCTTCTATCTTCTTTGTCTTTCCATAATCACCTACCCGCTAGATAACAACAAATGCGAAAAACACAAGAGAAAAAAAGCTGAGACTTCTTCATGTTCACGCCCAAGGTGCTCTGAAGACAATGTTTGAGGCGCCCAGGTGAGGACAGGTGGAGAGGCAGGGCACCCCAGGTGTGCAGGCTCTGAGCTCTGGAACCAGTAGGGCAGGTTGCAAGTCTCAGCACCTCCACTCCAGGGTTCTGTGACCCATGGCCCGCTATGACCTCTCTGAGCCTTGGTCTCCTTTCTGGAAAACTGGTAAAAAAAACACTTGCCCTAACTCCTCCACATCCCAGGTGAAGAGTAAGTAAAGTAAGACCTGGGAGGCTGCCCTTAGCTCTGGATGGCTGATGGTGAAGGTGACAGAAGGAGGCAGGGGGCTCCTACTGGAATGGTGAAGCCATATTCAGTCAGAAGGAGCCAGGCTATCTGCAACAATGGAGGAGATGATATGCTTCTTCTAGGTGGTTGGGAAGATTTGTTGAGTGGGTGGCATGAAAGTCGCCAGCACAGTGACAGATCCCCCAACAGATATCTGTTCTCTGTCTCTTCACAGGTGTCATGGGTTCCTGTGCTTTCCTCTTAGTGAGTCACCGTGGAGGGAAAAGGGCCAGCTTACTGAAGTGTGGACCAAAGGCTTGTGTGCTTTAAAGTAGGAAGTGGCTCCCCAACTGTGATTGACTTCCTGTGTGAATGCCTTTCCCTCCCCTGCCCTTCCTCCTCCCTTTATGGTACCTAACAACCACCCCTCCTCCTCCTCCTCCCTTTTGTCTTGATAGTGATGTCTTTTTGGACTCAATGAGCTTCTGCTTAACAGCACTTAAAATGGTTCCTAGCACCCGGCACACAACAGAACACTTGAATATTTACTGAGTGAATAAATGAATGTCATAGAATTAAACGCAGTCTTTTTTCTTTTAACTGGTAGAGCTAAACCACAAATCAAACTACATTTGTGAATACTTTAGTTTTTTAATTTAAAAATTTTTTGCAACAGGATCTCGATGTAGCCCAGGCTAGCCTTGAATTCTTGATCTTCCTGCCTCAGCCTCTCAAGTGTTAGAATGACAAGTATGGCCTCCATGCCCAGTCTTGTGAATACTTTAAAATTACAAAATGAAGAGCCGGGTATGGTGGTGCATGCCTTTCATTCCAGCACTTGGGAGGCTGAAGCTGGAAAATCACGAGTTTCAGGCCCGCCTGGATTACGTGGCAAATTCCAGGCCAGCCTGGGTTATATATTGAGACTCTGTCTCAAAAAACCAAAATAAATAAGTAAGCAAATACACAAAATTACAAAACACATACATGTTGATTCTGGAAAAAAGTAATTAGAAAGTATGATTGGTTGAAAAGAAAATAGTAACCGGCTACTGTGGGATATGCCTGAAATCCCTGAGACTTTTGAGGCTGAGACAGGAGGATATTGAGTTTGAGGCCAGGAAGCCTGAATAACTTAGAGAGACCTTGTTTCAAAATACAAAATAAAAATGGATCTGGGAGTGCAGTTCAGTGGTAGATCACCTCCCCAGCATGTGCAAAACCCTGGGTTCAACCCTCCAGTACTGCAAAAAGAAGAGGAAAAGAAAGAATGAAAGAAAGAAAAATAGAAAGAAAGAAAGAAAAGGAAGGGAAAGAGTAACACTTCCATGCAATCTTATTGTCAGGCCATAACCACTTTGTTGTTGTCGTCAGGTGCCATTGAGTTGGTATCAATAGCGACCCTCATAGGGTTTTCAATGGCTGACTGTTTCAGTATTGCCTTGGGAGTGGATTGACAGGTCCTTCTCCCATTTTTGCGGTGCAGGGAATTGAACTCGGGACCTCAGAGACTGCAGCGCAGTGCTCTACCAACTGAGCCAAATCCCAGCCCCTAACCACTGGTGTTAGTAATTTGCTGCCTGTGTCCTTCCAGGCATTCTTCTAAGTAAATCCACTTAAATATTATTTGAGACATATCCTTTGGTAATTGATTTTATTTTTCTTTTCACTTAATAATATTCTGGCTGTCTTTTTGTATTACTGAAAAATTCCTCTGAAACATTTTTAGAATTTAGTATTTATAGCCAGGCTTGGTAGCACATGCCTGTAATCCCAGTGATTTGGGAGGACAGAGACAGGAGAATCACGAGTTCCAGGCCAGAGGCATCCTGCATAACTTAGCAAGACCCTAACCCTAAATAAAAAATAAGAAACAGACTGGGGGTATAATCCAGTAGTAGAGCACTTGCAAAGTATGTGTGAGGCCTTGGGTTCTACCCCCTAGTATGGCAGAAAATAAAAAATAGAATTCAGTATTTGTATGTTATTATATGAGTGTTCCATGAGCAAATCCATAATGTTGGACAGTTAGATTGTTTTCAAAGTTTTCCAAGCATATACAAGGTGTATATATACATAGTACATAGTGCTCGCCATTATATGGTTCCAAGTGCTTTACGCATATTAACTCGTTTGCTCTTTACTGAAACCTTATGAGTTAGATACCATTGCCATCCCCATTTATAAATTGGGACATTTAAGCACACAGAGAGTAGAGTAAGTGATTTGTCTGAGTTCACAGAGGTAGTGAGTTGATGATGGTAGGGCCTGATTAAAACCCAAGCAGGCAAGGATCTCAATTCTGTGGGCTTACTCTTATGCTCTGCTCTCTCTCTCTCTCTCAGTGCTCAGTTGCACATCCTCCAGCTAAATCTTTGTACCTATCCTTAGGCATTTCTTTGCTATAAGTGCCTAGGTGTGAAATAACTGGGTCAAAGGATGTGGACATTGACAGTTTTTAATGCAAACTGTTCCAAGTTATTTCTGGTTCTTTCTTTTTCCTTTTTCTTTTTTTTTTTTTTTTTTTTCCACAGTACTTGGGGGTTGAATCCAGGGCCTAGCACATGCTAGGCAAGTGCTCTACCACTGAACTGCATCCCCAACCCCTTTTTAATTTGTTAATTTTTTTTGGTGGTGGGTGGAATTTGAGGCAGGGTCTTGCCCAGGTTGGCCCCAAACTTGCTACCTAGCCTAGGCAAGTCTTGAACTCTTGATCTTCTGTCCTTGGCCTCCCAAGTTACTGAGATTAAAGACCTGCACCATGGTTCTCAAGTATTCCAACTCTCTCATCTCTCACTGTCTCTTACCCTGAACAGCAATACTTACCTGGCCTAGAACCTGGGTGTATGGGAAAATTCTTCAAGCTTTCTGAAGGAATGTTCTACACATTGGGCCTGTTTGTCCCCTCTTCCAGGAAGCCTTCCCAATCTCCAAGGCAAGAACTTCTTCCTTCTTGCTCACATTCCCTATTGTGGCCCTAACCATCTGGTCTATGGGCCTCTGTGCCCAGTGCTGTGAGGTCTGGGAGGCGGGTTCTGTGATTGAGGCATGTGTGTGCACAGCCCCAGTGCAGGCTTGGTGTGACACCATAATGCTATGGTACCATCTCTGTTAAGTCCATGAACATGTCGGTAGTTTAGAGTGCACACGTGAAGACAAATGGGTCAGAACACTTGACATTTGGGATGTTTCTTGACACTCCAGTTCACTGCTCATCCTCAACACATCAGTACAGTGCCTGACTCAAAATAAGTGCTCAAAGTGCATTATTTGATGGAGTACAAATAAGCACTTATTGAATGAGTGAGTCTATTTTGGAACTGTACTTTTATTCCTCCTTGACCATCTAGTTTCCACAGTAGGTTGTTTATTTTTAGGTATTGGAAGGTTGGAATCAGGGCTTCACACATGCTAGGCAAGTGCTGTACCACTGGGGTGGCACTCCCAGTCCTTTATTCTATTTTTTATTTTGAGACAGAGTCTCAAAGTAGTAATTATTATTATAGTGATAAGGAAGATATTTTAAGCCCCAAGTTACAGATGAGGAATCATGTGACAAATAGCCACAGAGACTTTCCCAACGACACAAGTTTAAGAGAGTCTAAACTCTGTCTCCAAAGGGAACTACAGGTAAGTATCTGAAAATTCCTCATGCTGTGTATTGGATGCAGAGGCCTTTTGCAAATTTTTGGATAATGCCATCTTTGGCGTCATTTAGGATCTGACAAACATAGCATGTAGAATATTCTAAATAATAGTACTATATGGATATTGTCCTTGTTTAATGGAAGAAAAATTGAGATCCACAGAGGTGAAGTGGTATGCTCATGTTCACACAGCAAAGGATTGAGTAAGGGAGATAAGAGAAGAGTTGATGCTTTTGAATTATGGTGCTGGAGATGAATATTGAATATTCCATGGGCTGCCAGAAGAACTGACAGATCTGTGATAGAAGTGCAACTAGAGTGCTCATTGGAAGCAAGGGTGGCTAGACTGTGTCTTACATATTTTGGACATGTCAGGATTCACCAATCCCTGGAGAAAGACATTATGTTTGAGAGAGTGGCGGGTTAACTATAAAAAGGAAGACCCTCAACTAGAGGGATTGACACAGTGTCTGCAACAATAGGCTTAAACATAAAGATAGTGTGCCTGGCACAGTGTTGGGGCACCTAACAACAACAACAACAAAGGCTGGGATTGGAACCGTTGGTCACTGTGCCCACCTGTCTCTTAAACAAGATTCAGAGAAGGCTGGTACCATCTGCATGCTTGTAATCCCATTGACTCAGGAGGCTGAGGCAGAAGGTTCAGCAGTTCAAGGCCACAGGCAAACTGCTTAACTTAGCAAGATCCTGTCTCAAAATGATAAAAAAAAAAAAAAAAGCAATAATAAAATTTTTTAAAAGGGCTGATGTGCATCTCAGTGGTGGAGCACTTGCTTAATATACACAAGGCCCTGGGTTCAACCCCTCAAGACTGAAAAAAAAAAAAAAAAAAAAAAGACTCAGGGAAGTTAAGGGACTTGTTCAAGATGTCACTACAATTTCTACTCTGTCATACTACTTCCCTAAGCAGTCTTATGGAATTTTCCAGGACTCTGAGACTGGATGTGACCTCTATGGTCCTTAGATGTTTTACAGAGATGACCAAGACAGCAACATCCTGACTGTCAAAAGATCATACTCAGTGCCCAGAAATCCAAGTAGGTAAAATGCAAGAATCCCAGGCTGTGGATCAGAGGTCTCTCTGCACGCCCCCACCTCCCAGGTCCCCTGCCCTTCCTTCCCTGCCCTTTCCTTCTCCTGTAAGCCCTACAGGAAGGAGTTGTTGCTCTCTGCTTCAGGAAGCAGCTAGCACAGAGACAATTCCACACCCCAACCTGGCGCCTCCTCTCCCCTCCCTCCAAATAGTGAAAGTGGAGTAATAATAATTATCATGATAATACTGTTTATTATCATAAACTGTCCCCCATGTTAATCTTCCCAAGAGTCTCTAAATTGGATACTGTGTTTTATCCTGTTTGACAGAGGAGGAAACTGAGGCTTAGAGCAGTTTATTTAAAGTCCTGCCGTGCTGGGGACATGGACTGGACAATTTCTGACTGATTGCAGAGCTTTTTCTCTTAATCACTCTCCTAGACTGTAAATGTTGGTACCGTGGGCTCTGAGGGCAAAGGGACCTGGAATATCATGGCTTCAGAAGTGTAATTGGAAGGAGGAAATAGGCAAGTAGCACCTGAGATGTGATTCTGAGTGGTGATCTGCTCTTGGTTTCTTGGATGACTTTGGTCAGATTAGTTACCCTCTCTGTGTCTTGAGAGACTTTGTTTGTAAAATAGAAGTAAGGCTAACAGGTGCTCCATCCAGCTCTGGGCTATATGAGGCCCGGAGAAGGATAATGGTCAGCAAGGGTGGCCTCTGAGTGGACTCTCCTTGTCCCACTGTCAGTTCTGTGGCCTCAGCTCTCTGTTTAAAGTGAAGTTCACTTCTACTCAAACTTAATTTGTGATGAAAACTGCACTGGCAGGGGAGGAAGTATGTGAGAAAAATCTCTTTTCTTTCTTTTTTTTTTTTCTTCTCTACCTTTTCTTTTCCAATACTGAAAGGTTGAACTCAGGACCTTGTATATGCCAGGCAAGTGCTCTACTACTGGGCTGCACCCCCAGGTGCCCTTTATATTTTTCCTTTTGAGACTGGATTTCTGTAAGTTTCTTAGGCTGCCTGTGGCCTCAAACTCACGATCCTCCTGCCTCAGCCTCCCAAATAGCTGGAATTACAGGTATGCACCACGGCACTGGGCTCAGAAATAGTTCTTAAAAAAAGAAAAGAGAGCCAGGCGTGTAGTGAATGCCTGTCATCCCTGCACTAGGGAGACTGAGGCAGGAGGATTGAGATTTTGCAGCCAGCCTAGGCTACTTACGTAGCTAGACTGTCTCAAAAAACAAAAGCAAATAAACAAAAAAGAAAAAAAAGTCCAGGGCTTCCATCAGAAAGTCTGGGTAATAGAGTCTCAGTCAGCTCCCATCTTGCACTGGACTCTGGGCCACAGTTCCATTTTTTTTCTCTGGCCTCAGTCTTGTGATCTATAAAATGAGGATAATTTTCACACAGTCTCTCTGATACATTTGCTTTTGCACACTCCTATGGTCACTAACATTTAGTCTCTACCTCAATTCTTGTCCTGTTTCTTCCTTAGACCTACCTGTCCAGGGATATCTGGGTCACCAGCTGGAAGGACCGGGGTCTCCAGGCCCAGGCCTCAGTAAGGACACCAGGAATGGGGGCCCAGGTGGGCAGAGGATGGGAAAGGGGCACAGTGCCACAAGGACAGAGTGCTCCCACCTTGGCCCCTGTGTCCCCCCTCCAAGTGGTATGGGGCCTGGCCTGAGATCAGAGGCCCACCCGCGTCAGCCCGGCCCCGCCCGCGTCAAGAGGCGCCTTCTCAGCGCAGAACAATGCCGGTTCTTTGAAGGGCTGGGCAGCAGGGGCTGGGCGTTCCTCCAAACACAGGGTCTCCTTTGCAAAACAGGCTTTGATTCCCAGGCTGGGAGGCCCCAGGTGCCTGTGGGGTGGCAGGCGGGGCCTGGGGGCTTTGTTTGGCAGGAAGGGGGGCCTTGGAGACTCAGGAACAAAGCCTAGGAGGGAGCAGGTTGGGGCTGCAGTGGCCTGAGCAGGTCATCAGGGCTGAGATATAGCTGGGCCAGGGGTCTGTATGTCTCTACCACCCACTCCTCAGCCTGGCCCATCCAGGGTAAGTCCTGGTCTCCTCTCCTGGAAGGCCCTGGCTCTCTCATGTGCAGAGCATGTGCTGTTAGACTTCTAGGTGGTTCTGATGGTCCATGAGCCCACAAAATTCCAGTATGAGAATGAAGTAGGTGACACTGTAGTCCAAGACTTAGAATCTGAGAGCCAGAGAGGAAAGACCTCTGAGGCCAGAGTCTCCGGCCCGTGCTCCAGGTTTTAGGCCACTGTGAGGATCGATGGTGGCTCCTACCTTCTGTGAATAAAATGCTAGGCACTTGCCATGCATTGTGCATCTGATTTAATCCTTGTTTTCTCGCTTGATGATGATCTGAAGGCCCAACATGACCTCTCTGAATTCATCACTCTCCCCTTGGTTTGCTTTTACTTGGCCACCCTAATCTCCTTGCAGCTTCAGAACACATCAGGCACACAGCCACCTTGACTCATTTGGCAGCACCCTCTGCCTAACATGCTCAGGTGCTCCTGGCCCTCACACCCCTTCAAGCCATGGCTCAGGTGCTGCATTCTCCAGGGCAGTCCCCCAGCCTCCCTGACCCCCAACTCCCACTCCCTCATAGACTACTTTTTTTCCTCACAGTACTTTCCACCTCTTAACGTGGGATACCATTACTTAAGATCCTATTTATTACTTTCTCACCTACAATGCAGGTTCCACTAGACCAAGCACCTTTGTCGATTTTACTCACTTGTGTAGTCCCAGGCACCCAGAACAGTGCCCAGCACTTCCAAGGCTAATTTTATGTCATTTTGGCTAGGCTCTGTTCCCCAGCTCTTTGGACAGACACTTACCTAGATTCTGTGTTGAAAGTATTTGTGAGTATGATTAACATTTATAATCAATTGATTAAGGAGGTGGGCCTCATCCAATCAGTTAAAGGTCTTAAGAGCAGAAACTGAGGTATCCCCAAAATGGAACAATTCTGCCTCAAGAGTGCAATACAGAAACCCTGCCTGACTTTTCCTTCTGCTGGCCTGCCCTATAGACTTTACACTTGCAAGGCTTGACAATCGCATAAGGCATTTTCTACACATACACACATACACGTTCTATTTTTCTGGAGAACCCTGACTAATAAAGCACTAAGGAATAGTAGAGTTAAACCATATGAAATTGCTGTTGCTCCGGATAAAAAGTGCCTAAATACTGGCAATTTCATATGGTTCAACCTAATATTTGTAGAATGAATAAATGAATAGACCTCAAAGCCATCATGAGGTAGGTGTTATCTTACTGAGAAGATCACCAAGACTCAGAGTGGCTTGCAAAACCAGAAAAAAACAAAACAAAGCAACAACAACAAAAAAGGCACAGCAAATAAGTGGTAGAGTTAGAATTCAAACTTCAGGCTAACTCCAAAGTTACATTTCTAACAAATCTGGCAGCTTCTGCCCTCTCTAAGTAACCCCACATGGGGGTCCCTAAGCAGTGTTTCACCTTTGTGGGCCTCAGTTCGTGAAGTCAATGAAATAGTAGCCAGAAATCTGCATTAATCTAAATGCTTTCCAGCCACAAACTCTGAAGCTTCCAGGCAAATGACTGTGCTGACTTTGAGAGTGTCTCAGGCTGCTGGTGGATATTTCCTTGGGTCCAGGATTTTGGCCTAGCTGACTGGTTACGCCTCTGGCCTCCAGCCCTAAGGAGCCCTGTAGAGACAGACAGAAGGACCCTCCTCTTGGGCTCATGAAAGATTGCAGGCGCCCAGTAGGCTAGTGGAGTCTGGGGCAGAGGTGGCCTAGGGGCTCAGACCTGGGTGCAAAACTTGGCTCTGCCTCTTAGTGGCCAGGTGACTTTGGTCAAGTTATTTAATCTCTGATCCTTTGCCTACCCCTACCCATAGGTAAATTAGGATAATCATGCTTTAGCTCTGGGTGATTTCTAAAATGAAATGAGACAGAGCACATAGAGGAGTTTGAACCCAGATTGCACCCTAAATGGTAGTAGTTAGCATTAGCACTTTTAGTGAATAATGTCGCTATGGAATTTTGGGTATTTTCTGAGGCAAAAAGGGAAGATAATGGTATTTATTTGGGGGCCCTGATTACACCCTTCATTCCTACCAGGATTTCCTTCCTCTCCATAGATGTCCCCTTGGAAGAGGGTCTGATTGCAGTAATTCTGTGTGACTTTGCTATGGTGAGGTGTTACCTTCCTGGGATGATCTTTGTTTAGAGCTGAGCTTCCACTCTGGCCCCAAAGGCTTTGTCTTCTGTTAAAAAAACAAAAACAGAACACGACATCATTTCAGGCTCCTGGAAATGACACTCCGTGTAATTATAATTCTTTGAGTTTTTCCCATAAACTAGTGTTTATGCTAAAACTGTAAGGGAGGTGTGGCGGTGACAGGTGCTATAATCCAATTTTAAATGGATGAAGGAAAGTCAGGCCCAGAGGGGAGACACACCTTGTCTGAAGTCACCAGCAACTGGGTCAGGCTCCATACTCCTTACTTGTTCCATTCTCTGTGCTATGAAGATAGCTCATTCTGGGACACTGTGGTTTCCAAAGTGAAGATTCAAGACGAGGTTCTGGATTGTAGGAAAAGTTTCTATGTACATTTCTTACAATAAGAAGTAATTACGCTTTATTACTATTTAATATAAAAATAAATCAAAAATGTACAAAGAAAATGCATCTATATCGAAACTGTATGCTCAGATTATTTTTAACCAATAATGGTAGAAGATCAAAGAGACCGCAGCTCCAGGGAACCATCCTGAACGTCGATTTTCAGGAGGACTTCCTTCCTGCTCTGGGGTTCAGCTCCAGCTAGGTCTCTGCAGAGGACCAGCAGAAACCAACATCATCTACTTGCAGGCATTGGTGGATTCTTGGCCTCGTTGGAATTGCCCACTCTCCCCAGGTCCCAGGCCGCCTGGCTCATACTGGCCCAGAAGGTTATGGGTACTGGAGCCTCCAACAGCCTTTCCTGTTATCAGAGCCTAAGTGTCCATGGAGGAGCCTGAACCTGCTACCCCTTCCCATCCTGCTGGGTCACAGTGTGTCCTTAGAGAGAGAGTAAACAGAGAAGGTGATAGTGTCAATAAATGTCTCCCGTGTGGCCTTGGCTAGCATATATGCTTTTCCACTAAGAGACACAGGTAAATTTGTGCTTGTGGCCCTTCCTACAATACACGCAAGAATAAACATTAAGAGGACAGGAAATAGTAATGAAAATAAAGCAAAGAACAAATAGGAAAAGAATGTCGCTTTATGGACTCTGAAAGAGACCTTAAAAAGCTAGCGCTAGGTAATACAAAGTCCTGGCTCTGGAACCTTGTTATAAGAAGGATATTTGTGTCAAAGCCAAAGTCACCCAGAATTATGAATTTCCCAGTCACATACAAAGATATAATGAAATGTGTCATTTAACTCACTAATTAATAAAGGAACATATAAGACGTTACAACTAGTTTAAGCAGAATTAAAAGAACCACACATATATAGGCTGTAAGAATGCTGATGAATTTAAAAATATTTATAAAACTGGTCTATCCATAGAGCAATAACCAGCTGCATTCCACTGGACATGATTCTCTTGCATTTCTATGGAAAAATAATTTCTATTATTATCAATTTTCCACAATTTAGAAAGTTGTAAAATATCTCAAAGATAATAAAATATGAAAATAAGCTGAAAGAGAACTCTACATAATCTCTAATGCCCACACAAAGTCTTTCTCACTATTTTTCCTGACACCAGCACAATAAGTTTGCTAAATATAACCAAAGATTTTCATTAAACATAGATTGGAGTTGAATCAATGCAAGAGATAAAACACTATAGAGTTCCATCGTTTTCCTCATATGGGTGTGTTAAGAGAGGACAGCATGCTATTGGGCTAGGAAATTTGGTTCAGATTCAACCTCACCACTCTGTAGTTGGGTAGCCATGGGCCATTGACTTCTCTCTGAGCCCATGACCTATGACATACAAAATGGGGCCAATGATGATCGGTAAGATTATGGGGGGGGGGGGGTGACCCACACCAGTTCTGGCCCCGAGTGAGAACTCAGAATAGAGGAGTTCTCTTCCTCTCTGCTTGAAAACTGTCCTCCAGCCTTCATAAGGCATTCCAATCTTCTTTAGCGGCTAAGCCTGCCCATTTCAGTTACCTGGGTCTTAAGATAACAGAAATTTTTTGGCTCCCAGTTCTGGAAGCCAGAGCTCTGAAATCAAATGCAAGGGAAGAATCTGTTTCCTGCCTCTGTCCTAGCTTCTGGTAGTACCAGGCATTTCTTAGCTTATAGGTGCACCACTCTAACCCTCTGTCTTCACATGGTGTTCTTCCTGGGTCTCTGTCTTCATAGGGTCATCTTCTCATAAGGGTACCATACTATATAATAAGCCAACTTTACTGCAGTATGACTTCATCTTAACTAATTACATTTGAAATGACAGTATTTCCAAATGAGGTCACATCAGAAGTCCTGGGAGTGAGCCCTTCAATACATCTTTTAGGAAGGCACATAATTCAACAATACCAAGCTACAGGTATAGTTAGGGGTCCTTGTCCAACTGAAGTACCTTTGGGTAGCAAGACTCTCTGCAGACAGCACTCAACCAGTGGCTGAGAGTATTAAGGCTTGGCCAGTTATGTGCAGCATGGGCTCCTCTAATAGTGCATCTTTGTTTTGAGCACCCCACTGGTTTGATAGAGGTTTTATCAGTTCTGCATCATGGTCTGAAGATTCTCACTGCGTAATCCTGTTCCTCCCCTTCATCTTCCACAGACATTATCTTCTAAAAAGGCTATTGCACTCCTGACTCTGTCTGATTTCTAAAGGACCACAACTGGCAGGGGAGGTAAGATTGGTTTATTTACTGGATCACTTGCTGCCCAGCTGTCCACAAAGATTCCATCCCCACGATGTGTGAGGTATGGTATGTGGCACAAGGAAGTGGCTCTGTTGCTACAATTTTCATTGGTAATCACTTGGAAGATGGTTTCAATGGAGAGAACACCCTGGCCACACAATGATTCAGGTGTTTGGCGTACAAGGGGTGATGTATATAAGGACAATGGAATTAGCTGGCTGTCTTAGGTCTCATTGACCTTATGGAGAAATAACAAAAGCTGAGAACATCTAAAAACAAAAACTAAGAGTGAAGGGGCTGTTGGGTGGATAACAAATAAGTGCTTTATATCCTGCAATGGGAGAGCAGAAAAATCTTTTTTTTTTTTTTTTCCCCAGCATTTGGGAATTGACTCAGGGCCTTGCATATGCTAGGCAAGTGCTCTACCACTGAGCTGCATCCCAGCCCCTTTCTCACTTTTCATCTTGAGACACAGTCTTGCTAAGTTGTGCAGGCTGCCTCTGGCCTTGACTCCTGCTTCAGCTTCCCAAGTTGCTGGGAGAAAAATCTTTATACTAAAGTTAGGAGTAAATAGTATGAAACATCAAAGTTGATAGAATGCTTAGGTGAGGCAGGCTTGTTATGCCAATATAAGGATACTTGTTTGGAAAATCTGGGGGCCTAGGGGTATAGTTCAGTGGTAGACTGCTTGCCTAGCATGTGGGAATCCCTGAGCTTGATCCCCGGCACCAATACCAGCATCACTACAATAAAAAACCCGGGGATCTGATGCATAAGATAAGGACACATGGGAAGGGGACACCTATGTATATTGGCTGCTCTGTATTATCAGAAAAAGCAGAGGTGGCCCACCTCTCCCTAAGAAAAGATAGCAACCATCCCTACCTCCATGCAGGAGGTACTGGAGAGCCTTCTCCCTTACCCCCACCAGGCAACAGAGGCCCCAATAGGGGCCCTCTTTAAGAATCCACCTCACCCCCATTCCTGGCTACGTGACTGATAGCTAGAGATAAGTTGTACCATAACTTAGCCAGGGCCTTATCTGAGAAGAAAGAGACTACACCTCAAAGAAATGGCAAGAATGTATGTGAATCAGGCAGCATTTTCAGTGTGCTAGATTAAGGGGTCCAGAACATGAGACCGGGATTTAAACTTCTTTCAAGGATCCAGGGAATGATGCAAACTTGCTGCTTGGGAGGTTCCTAGGAGTGTGGAGAAAGTGATGGTCCATGATAAGCAAAGTTGAAATGCCTGAATTACCTTGGCAAATGGTAGAGAAAGGGATTAAAAGGCTCAAGGAAGTGGACATGCTAGAGTGGATATGTCATGTAAGGGTAGAAGACATGTCAGATGAGTACAGTCCATGGGATGCTCTGAGAGAGAGATTATTCACCAATTCATCAGAAGTATATGAGAGGGGCACCAGTGTCATTAAGAAGTTCGATGGCAGCTCTCTCCTCTGCAAGTCAGAGACGGTGGTAAAAGGGGTAGTAACAGAGCATGGTTTATTATAGCAGTGGAGGCAATGGAGTCTCTATTATAAAAGCTAGGAAGTCATAATTATTTTAACAACCAGCTATGTTGCAAGGGCAGCCAGGGAAGCTTCATCTGCAGAGAGCTGTGGAGGTGGTTAATAGAAAAAGGCATCCCTCCAGGCAAAATATATGAGCAACCAATGAGAATAGCATCAAAAGAAAGCAAGAATGTTTAAGCAGGAGGCTTAGCATGGTTGCTTCAATAAAACATCATAATTGCTTACCTGGTTCCTGGACCTGATTCAGTTTTCAGATCTTTGTGTTAGTAGAAGGGAAAATCTGTTGACCAAAGAGGTGGATGGGTCTCCAAGAGAAAAGTCTGTGATGGCCAGTGTGTATTACAAACACCTTTCCGGTCCTTCCTTTCACAGACTCAGTGTCTTGGAAAATGGTGGTACTCAGGCATTTCTGGGACAATTGGACCTCGGTTCTGAGCGAACATTGATACCCAGAGACCCGAGTGTCAATATGACCCTCCTGCTAAAGTGGGCACACGTGAGTGTCAAATCACAATAACTGGAGTCCTTTCCAGAGTTCAGTTTATAGTAGACACATTGAGGGTGTGAGGCCATTTAGTAGTCATTTCCCTGTTTTTTTAGTGCATACTTGAGTTGAAACACTTGGTGAATGGAGTAATTCCCACATAGGGTCCCTGGCCTGTGCAGTAAGGACTGTCATAGTGAGGAAAGCCAAGTGGAAACGTCTGAAATGGACCCCCCTCTGCCTTCTCTTCCCAATTTCTATTCACCACATCCCCATTCCCTACCAAGATGCTGTTGTTGTTAAGTGCCATCGAGTCAGATCTGCCTCATGGTAATCCTATATACAGCAGAACAAAATAGTACCCAACATAGTCCCATGCACATGATCTTTTTAATGTTTGAGCTCAATGTTGCAGTCACTGTGTTTCTTCTCATTTTGAGTCATGCCACATCAGCAAAAGGAGGTCTGTTTTACTCCATTCCCATCATTAAGGTCGACTGTACTTCAAGGGTGGTTAGGGTTTAGCTCAGTTGGTAGAGGGCTACTCTGCGTTCTCTGTGGCCCCAGGTTCAATACCCAGCACCACAAAAACAGAAGGGGTTGGCAACCCACTGCTGAAACAGTCATCCATTGAAAACCCCATGAATAGCAGAGACGCACTAACAGTGCCAGGAAGGACACAGTGTCAGGGAGTGTTTTGTTCTGTTGTACATAGGGTTTCTATGAGTTGGATCTGACTCCATAGCACCTAACAACAACAACTACTACTGCTTTGGGGAGACAACTCTTCCCTAGTCATTTCTTGAATGCCTTCTAGCCTGGGGAATTCATTTTCCTGCACTATATTTGACAGTGCTTCTCTGGTATTCATAAGATTTTCAATGGCTAATTGTTTTGGGAGTGGGTGGCTAGGTCCTTCTCCCTACCAAGATAGTAAGTCAAAAATCAATATTACAACCTTGGAAGGGAGGAGACAGACACTAATGCTATTCTTGAGCATTTCAAGATGCAAGAATGGAAGCCCATCTGCTTTTACAAGGGCCAGACTGACAAATTACACCAGGTGGATCCTCAAGTTCTGTAACTGCAGAGAAGTGAAAACTCTACAAACAATGGTGCCAAACAGCCTGTGCTGCCCTGCTATCTTTACCAGAACAACTTAATGTGGCTTTAGGACCTAGTATGCAGCTGTTGATTTGGTAAATTTTCTATGTCAATTAGGAAAGAGGATCAAAACCAATTATATTCATACTGAATGAGCAACCATACACATTCATCATTTTACTCCAGGGTTGTGTTAATTCATTTGCTTCTTGTCACAGTTGAGTCCAAAGAGTTGTGGACCACCTGGGTATCCTATAGAACATTACATTGATCCATTGCATCTATGACACCATGCTGAGCAGGAGAGTAAGCAAGAAGTGGCTAACACATTGGAGGCCTTGATTAGATGCATACGTTCCAGAGGGTGGGAGATAAGCCTTACAAAGATTTGCAAGACTGTCGTATCAGTCAAGACTTTGGGAGTCTAGGACGGGTTGGGATATTCAATCCAATGCAAAAGATAATTGTCTGCATTTTGCTTCTGCCACCATAACAAAGGAGATACTGTGTCAGTCAGGCCACTTTGGGTTCTGGCAGTATGCATTCCATACCTAGGGGTACTATTCCAGTCCATATATTGGGAGACATTAAGGGCTCCTAGCATTGAGTGGGGTCTAGAGAAGGAAAGAGATCTTCAGCAGGCCCAGGCCGCAGTGCAAGCAATCCTGCCACTTGAGTCCTATAATTCAATAGACCTTGGTGCTGGAGATATCAGTATAGAAACAGCTATAGTGTGGTGCTTGTGGCAAGCACCTGGTAGAGAAGAACAATTCAGGCCCTGGGATCTAGAGGCATGGCTATGCCATCTACAAGAGAGAATTATATTCCTTCTTAAAAACAGTTCCCATATGCTATTGGGAAATGCTAGAGACAGAACTCTTGATCATGGGACATTAAATGACCATGTGTCTAGAACTGCCCATAAGTCAGGTAGGTCCAGCTGCGATCCACCATAAGATAGAAATGGTACATCTAAGATCTATCCTGAGTAGACTTCAGGGCACATGAAAGCTGCATGGGCAAGTGGCCCTGACCCCAATGTCACCCATCATGGTTGCACCAGTTCCCCTCTCTGGCTCTACAGGTGCTCTTGTATGACTACTTGGAAGAGGAGGGGAAAGCCTAACCTTGGGTTGCGCAGGACTCCATAAAGACGGAGACCATCCTTTAGATGGAGTATACACACTGTCTCAAAAACCTCCACATGGGTTCATGGCATCTAGGAGGCACTCAATAAATCATAGCTACAGTTATTCATGTGTTCACTCAATACATTTCCTGAGCAGTTTCTCTGTATATGGCTCGCTACAGTGAACTTGGGTCACAAAGAGAATTTTAAGCTCATTCATTAAGCTCAGAAGTAGATATAATAGTCTACATTTCATAAAGGAAGAACCTGAGGCTCAACCAGAGGAAGTGATTTTCCCAAGGTCACAGAGCAATTTGAATAATGGAGCTGGAACTTGAATGCAGATCCAATCGCTTCTAAAGCCTTGTCCTATGCCAGGCAGCATTTTGCAGCCAATCATCCTCAGCAAGTGGTAGGAAGATTCCTAAAATCTTCCAGTTTGGTGACTTCATATTTCCTCATTGTATAGACACGCAGGACAGAGGACCTGCAGGCGTTCTGATAACAGAATGAGCAATTTCTGGAGCCTGAGGTCACACTAGGTAACCCTGGGTTAAAATGTCCTGTTTGGTGGACCTGGGAGGTGAGAGGGCCATTCATAAGCTCTTCTGGAAGGCCATTCCTTACCCCTGGAGAGCCTTGGATGTTCAATGGGTTTGTTTGGGGTCAGAGACACTTGGAGCCCAATCTTGGCTCTTTCACTGACTGCTCATGGGGCTTTGGTCTCCTGAAGAGTCCTCATCTGTATCATTTCCCTAATTCCTCTCTCTTCCTCTTGCCTTTGTTATCCACACCATGCTGGCCAGAATCCCTCAAGGGCAGAGCCTTTGCCAGAAATTGCCAATGAGCTGCTAAGGAAAAGTCTTAGCGGGGTGTGGTGGTGCATACCTATAATCCCAACACTCCAGAGGCCGAAGCAAGAGGATTGCAAGTTTGAGGCCAGCCTGGGCAAGACCTTGTCTCAACAACAACAACAACAACAACAACAACAACAACAACCCAAATTTCCTAGACCACCAATCCTCCCCTGGCCCATTCTTTCCCCAGGATTTCTGTCTCCTTTTAGTCTCACAAGGTAGCCTGGGAACCCAAGGTGAAATTTAGCAAATTTTCTTGAGTCCTTATTTTGTGCCAGATTCCTAGCTGGGCACCTTCCATAATAACTCCCACAACAGCCCAGTGGGGAAGGCCCTGTTATTATATCCATTGATCAAATGAGCAAACTGAGGCATGGCAGAAGCCAGGAGGAAGATCAGGGATTGGACTTTAGCTTATGGTTCTCTAAGCCCAATGCTCTCTATGCATGCAAGTATAGTTGAGCATGGTCACTGCCCAGATCTTCTGAGATGGAGACCAGAGAAGCCTGAGAGCCAGAGAACCAGGGAGCAGGAACCCCAGTGAGTCCAGCCTGTCCTGGCTTGTGGTGTTTGTGCGCTGGACACACAGCCCTGACAGCTACCTGGACAGTGTGGGATGACCATAGCTCTCTGGATAGCAGCAGAAGTCATGATAATGATATCAGCTGTGGTTTGTTAAATCCTTCCTACGTGCCCAATCTTATTTAACACTCCCAGCAGCCTTGAGAGGGGAAAATTGCCAGAATTCCCTACTCAATTCAGTGTGACTCTAAAGATCCTTCTTGCCTCTCTTGATGCAGATATGAATGTCCCCTCTGAATGATTGATGGGCCCTCACCCCAATAGGCCATGCCGTAGCCAGGCTGCTTGGTCCTGTCCACTGCCCCTGTCTTGCTCTGACTCCTCAGAATTCTGCCCCCAAAACCTTAGGTTTTGGGTTTGGAGTGTTGGCAGTAAAAGCTCTTCCTGGGTGTGGATGGATCCTTCTCCAAAACACTGAAACCTAAGAAGACTGTGAAGACTTTCTGAACCCCATTTAGAGTAAGAGAAAAAAAAATAAGGAGCAGGCTTAATATTGATAGATAGCAGCTATAATCTAGAGGACTCTGGCTTCTTTGTCCAGGAGAAAGTGCTTTAAAGCAGAGAAGCAGCACAGTTATGACTCCCAGGAATCTGCAGACCAGGCTGGGCTGGGTCCTCGCTGCCCTGACTATCTTTGCTCTGTTCAAGGCACCTCCAGGCAGAGATGGGAGGTGAGCATTGCCAGAAGACAAAGCTAGAAAACTGTTGCCTCGATTTAAGCATGGGAAAAATATGGTGCAGTGAGTTTATGACAATCCCAGGCAAAATTCCAGAAATTCTTTTTCTAAGCAGGGATTATTTGGGGGACAAGATGGGTTTACTTAGGTCAAAGCATGACTAACTGCCCAGATTTCTCTTGTAGGAAGGGTAATCAGAACATGTTGTGGGAAAGAATTTAAACATAGGCCTGGGTGTTAGAAGAGCTGCATTGATGAAGTGGGGAGAGTATGGAACTACCACACCCCAGTTCCTTATGGATCCAAATTATAGGCTTCCTTTTATAGCAGAGGGAATTTGAGCACTGCCAAAAGTCACCTCATGGTCAGCAGTGGAGGAGGGGCCTGGGAACACTCAAGTGAGGAAGATGAGGCACCCTGTGATGATGGATGCTGATTACATACATTTGAAAAGGGGTGGTAGGATTAGTCCAAAAAAGCATTTCAGATTTAGAAACGGATTCCAAAATTTACACAGAGAAGAAAACATCAAGACTCTCTTAGTGGATAGGTGTGGTGGAACACATCTCTAAGAGAGGCTGAGGCAGAAGGATCACAAGTATAAGGCCATCCTGGGCTACCTCGTGACCTGTTGTCTCCATGGGGAGAAAAAAGAAAAGAATCTCTTAGAATACATGACATGAAAGTCTGTAGGCTAAGGAGGGGCAGGTTTCCTTGTCAGGCGCCACCAGCATTGTGGTCAACTTTGCTGTTGATAAGGCTTTTGAAATGTCTCTCCAATCTTTGAAGGTACATGGAGAAATAGAGATCAAATCTTAGGGCGTCTCAGCCTCTGCATGGCCACTTGGTACCCCTATGTTCAGAGTAGAAGGAATTGATTGACTCTGTGCAGGGGGAGCTCTGTCTCCTTGTGGCCCAGAGCATCCAGTAGTGCGGACTGACAAAACTGGTCTACACCTAAAAACAATTTAACCTCAAGGATTAATTTCTGAGTGAATGTGTTTATTGCAATGCCCACAAAAGCAGAATAAGCAAAAGTAAGCAGAAAGAATATATGAAACTATACGAAAGAGTATATGAAAATACAGGCAAAAATGAGTAAAAGAAAATCACTTGAACATAGGGTACTAGTAAGAAACAAAACACGTGTCCATGGAAAAGTTATCTAAATGGTCTGGGAGACCAGTTGCTCCAAGGTGACACTCAGATGAGTCTCTAACACCATGAAGTTTTCCAAAAGGAAGTAAAGGACTGTTCACTTGGGTGGATCCTCCTGAGGCTGAGGCCCTTTCAGAGTGAATACTGGAAAAGGGTGGCCTCAGGGCGCCATGAGTCTCAAATGGCAGTTTGAAGTCACTGATATTGATATCAACAGCCCCAGAGGGTGTGTTATCTCAGCTTCTCACTGTCAGTTTTGGAGGAAAATATCCCAGATACCAACTATCTTGTTTGTACACGGGCACACTGTCATCCAGGTGGCTATCAGCCAGCTATTTGGCTCAGTTACATCTGTGTTACAAGAAAAAAGCTCAAACTGAAATTGGTGTTGTCAAAGCAGAGTCACATCAATCATAATTAAAATATCAATTTACTTGGATTCACAAGAGTCACAACACGGCAAAACATACATCACAACATCTTTCCACTAACCCTCCCTGGCATCCACTCTGGGTGTGCCTCTTGCAGAGGGCTGGGTATAGAGGAGAATGTGTGTCTAATGAGTGACAGGAAAATCCTGCTGGATGCCCCCTGGTCCCCAAATTGGTCCTGTACTACCCTTGACTTGCCTTTGTGGCACTGCCATTTGTACTGGAGCCATGGAGAGAAAGGTTCAAGGTTTAGGCTCAGGTCAGATTGCTTCCCTCTCCAGCGACAACTCTACCATTTACTAGTTGAGTGATCTTGAGCAAGTTAATTTATCCATGCCTTTTTTTTCTTCATTTGAAAATGAGGATAGTAATAGAGCCTAATTCATAAGGTTAGAGTACTGGCTTTTGTGTTTTGAACTGTAACCAATAGTAAGAAATATATTTTACATCAAGAATTACTATATACATTTTCTTCTCTCTCTCTCTCTCTCTCTCTCTCTCTCACACACACACACACACACGTACACACACACACAACTGGAAAAAAAGTTTTCCAAACAATCCCTAATCTTAGTGATGCTTAATGAACTATGATCTATTCTACTCTATTCTATTTCATCCTTTCATTAGGCAAAATGTTGGTTAAGAGCTATTAAACTGAATTCACTGCACACATAGGTCATTACCCACAATTTGCAAATCACTGAGTTAAGATTTAATGAAATAATACAGTTAGTTTCAAATGTTGCAAATTTTTAAACACCCATCATATTTAAAGAGAACCATTATCAAGCTAGAAGCTGTCCAGTAAAGAATGACCAGGATATTCCTTTTGTCACTTGTTCTCTTCCTTTTTCCTCACCCCACACACCTACTCATCCATTGATTGTGTCTTCACTTATTGATCATTTGTCCATTTTTCATAGATGTAAGTTCCTCTTCTACCTGAAAAAGAGATTCCTGGGAGGAATATACTCTGTAAATCATGGGAAAGAGGGAATAGATTTCTTTCTTGCAGTCCTCTGGACAGAAATGGGCCTTATGGGCACAAGGCAGGGAGGTGAATTAGAAGTGTTTTCTAGCCCTGGGTGGTGCTGGGCAATGAGTCCGGCTGCCTTGTGAGGCCTCTTTCTTAGAAGAGTGTGATCAGAGGTAGAAGAAAGGAGGCCATGAGGAGGATTTGGTATTGGGCAGATGGTCAATTGAGATTGGTTCTTCACCCAGGGCTCCACTGAGCCTGGGGGGCTGCTGAGCCACAACTTGGACTGCTAAGTGGGTGAGAAAAGAGACCATACAACCACAGCAATTCCTATTATTTTTTTCCCATCCCTTTATTGGTAAATGATGGTGGTGTAGCGAGCCAATTGTTTTATACAATGGGATTCTCCATGTGATTCATTTTGGAAAGGGAACCCCACTCCCTCGAAAAAGAACATTTTTCCATAGCTATTTAAAAAAATGTTTAATCTCTAAACTAGGAGCTTGTTAAGTCCCTGGGAGTCTTAGAAGCAATAATTTCTAGGACTCCGGAATTATTTTTTTCCCCTATAAAAACAAGTCCATTAAATTACAGTCTAAGACTTTGTTTTGCTCTCTTAAATCCAGATATAATTGAGAGCAAGAGTTAAAGAATGACAAACGTGGCAGGATAATGGATTGAGATGTTATTTTGTGCAGGTGGTTTTGGGGCCTTTGGGGGTGCTGCTCAGAAGTCCCCTGTAGACAACTGGTTTTTCAGGTTTTTGTTGATTGAAGGTTTGAATTTATTGAGGGGATTGTTCTGGGAGAAAGGAAGAGAAGGAATGTGCTGGATTGGGTGGGGAGGTCCTGGGAAGAACTGGAAGGATTGCAGAGGGTACCAGTTCGGTTCCTTTCAGGGAGGCTGGACCCCAGGCCCTCAGGCTCCTTTGATCTTCCCTTTGATCTTTAGAAGTCACAGCCTGCCGGTCTGGGGAAGGCGAGTGTTTGGGGTTTACAGAGGACCATTATGGTTTGAAGTCTGCCATGTTTCTTAAACATTAAAGTGAACACAAATAGCCTAGGAATTTGGAGAAAATGCAGAGTGTGATTCAGAATGCCTCAGTGAGATGCTGAGATTCTGCATCTCTAATAAGATGCTGGGGACTCTGATGCTCCTGGTCTTTAGAACAAACTGAGTAGAAGGAGCCAAAAGGGTGGGTCCCCCATGTTTTCTGAGCACAATGTGAGCCTTCCAGATTCTTGCATTCTTAGGGCAGGGAGAGCCCTCCTACTAGTTGCAGACCTGGAATTTCCCATCAGCTCAGCGGGAAGAGAGGCACCATCAGTTTTCATTTTGTTTGGAACAATTTGCACACTTGAGTTTGTGACTATCAACTCAGAACTGCTGCCCAGGTCCAGTTGCATCTGTATGGAAATTTAAGGGCTATTGACCTCCCTCTTATTTGGAGTTGGGTTTACAAAGTGGAGTCTATCAGTCTATGGTCCTTCTTTCCAGGGTAAGAAATCCCTTGGACATTATGTCCATTGCTTTGGGTTTTCTGAAAAGCTCAGGATCCAGGAGTTAGAGGTCCCTGGCCTGTTTTAAATTCCTTTAACTGACCGCTTATCTTGATTTCTTTCGCTGGAATTTTATCTGCTCCTTATCTTGTCTGTGCCTGGGGGCACAAAACCCCCTTTTAGACATACATCCCTCCCACACCCACCTCAACAGAGGATAAAAGATAAACCAAGGAGTTGTGAAAAAATACAGCACTTCTCTCCTATATGGCATAGGTGGCCAGTTTGTATCAACTGGGCTTGTTGGACTTAATCATTTCTACTATATTTTGTTTTTAATGTTCTACCTGCAAGCATAAATTATTTTATAAAGAACAGACAAAAGAGCCCCAACATTTCCCAGCTTGGCCCTTCCAGTAGTTACAGCCAATCTTGGAAAACAATGTGTTCTATTTTTTTTTTTTTTTCCTACCATGGTGGGGACCAAACTCAGGGCTTTGCATGTGCTAGGAAAAGGCTCTATCCCTAAGCTATAAGGAAATAATTCTTAAGTGGGACTTTACCTCATTTCTACAGATATTTGTAAATGGAACGATGTGAAAATACTCCTTGCCTAGAAAGTAACAGCATCTTATATTTGCATAGCATTTGACACCTTTAATTAAGCATCTACTTATGCTAGGGGCATCATTTCATTTAACCCTCACAACAGCCCCTATGAGGAGGTATTGCTATCCTTTCTCTATTTATTCATCCACAAATATTTAAGCAAAAGAAACTTCTTGGTTTAGGCAAAAGCTGTAGATGAAAAAGTAGACGTGTTGATTGCAAGAAAAGAAAAATGAAATGGAAAAGAAATAAAGTTGGGCCTCTGGCTCCCTTGGCCCCTTGGGGAGGCCCCAGGGGTTACCTCACCCCTGTCAGTGTCTACAGGGTGGGAACAAATGACAGATGGTGGTAAGAAAGTACTGGGGTGGTGGTGTTGAGGTGGTGCTTATGACGTCCTCAGCTGTGCAAAGCCTAGGGAGAAATTTCTCTCCTTGGTCTCCAGTGAGTCTGTTCTGGAAGGCAGGGAAAGGGGCTTGAATGAATTCTGGGGTTCTGTCAGTGGCAGGAGCCTGGATGTGCTGGGTCTTGAATGGGAAGAGCTAAGAGATTTAGAGCAAGGCTCTACCTAAGTGTGAAACTAGGTGATAGGACTTGTCCAGAAGCATCGGCGCCATAAGCCTCATGTCTAGCTCATCTTCTCCACTGGCCTATTGCTAGTGGACCTCTGGCCAGAACCTTCAGGCTCTCAGCCTCAGTTTCTCTATCTGGAAAATGGATTGGCTGGATGAGATGCTCCTAAGGTCTGAGACTGTTGTGACCTGGGCTTGAGAAGGAAATGGCTTCCTTTCCTTGAAGATGGTGACCTGTTTGCTTTATGTGGGGTATGAGGCAGGAAGCTCATGCATGTATATACACACACACACACATACACACACATACACACACACACACATACACACACACACACACACACCAGGGGCTATCCTATGCCAGGTGCGGGAGATAGAGTGGTGAGCGGCTTAGATCTTAACTTTTGTGGGGCTGGCAGGATGTCAGGAAGAATAGATAACAGAACAAATAGTTAAACAGTTATTGCTTCACTGAGGTTAGAGCAGAGACTGAAATGATGAAAAGGAGCCTTCATGCAAAGGACAGGAAAGAATTCCAGCACCTACAAGGCCATGGGCAGACAAGGTTGCCATGTTTGAGGGACAGAGGAAGCATGAGGGGCATAGGGGTAAGTGGAGATGGATGTGCAGTGACATTTTTCATACCCTGGCTTAGGTACAGAGCTCTTTTTGGAGGTGACAGACTGGATGAAGTGACTCTCTCTTTCTTTGTGTAGGGAGGACATACACATGTGCACATGTGCGCACACTCACACACACAGGTAACAGCCTTGGATACAGTCAGGTAGGAGCTCCTGCTCTTCAGCCTCAGGAGCCTTGTGGCAAGTCAGGAAAACTCTGTTCTTCTCCCCCCACTCCCACCGGTGGCGGGAACCTTGGGGTCTCGCCCAAGAAAGGAAGCACTGCTTCCTGGTTTATGTTGAGATGGGAAAGACTTGCCCAAGAACAATGGCATTTTTGCAAAACACCACTTTGTTCTGGTGAGACCAGGAGGGGCTTTCCTTCGGGACCTAGCCTGGTCCCACTGCCCCTGACCTGCCAACCACAACAGCCACATGGCGTTCTCTCTCTGACCAACCTTTCATCTGAGATACTGGCTCACACAGCCCCGGCTGGCTTAACCCTTTGCACTCCACCCTGATTGGTGGCAGCACCTCAGGGCTCCCAGAGATCTTCCTGGACATCCCAGACACGCTGACCAAGGGAGTCAAGGCTGATGGGATGGGGAGCCAACCAGACTTGACATTCTCTTTTCCCATTCAAAAGGACCTTCTGGGGAAAGGATTCAGACCTTTCCTGGGAGTATCTCAGCTCCAAAAATCTTTAAAATACCTGAGTCAGAAGGCTATTCCTCTAGTATAGATGGGGAAATAGGTAGAGAAAAGAAAAGGGAGTTTCCCAAGGCCACAAAGAGGGCTAGTGGTGGAACCAAGGCTGAGATCCAGGGTTCTGACTCTCAGATTCGTGGTTTTCCTCTTACTCTTCTGCTCTAGAGGAGGTGGAAGTTTGGGCAGCACAGGGGCAAAAGTCTGCATCAGAGTGGCAGGGAAATCTTCAGGGCCCAGAAACTCTGGAAGGAGGCAGGAAGGAGAATGGTGTATAATGTTGAGAATGGGGCTTCTTGATGTCATAAGCAGCAGGGAGTGACTCCCATCACCACTCCTGTGTTTTCCAGGCAGGCATGGCTGTTCCTCTGTGAATTGCTGAACTGAACCAAGTTAGTGAAGTGATCACATCTAATCAGAGGACTTATTAATGGGAACTGAGTGGGCATATCATTATATAGTTAGGACAATAAGTTAGATGAACTTTGCTTTTCTCCAACTGTTGCTTTCACATTCTGCCTAACATAGGAATAGATATAGGTAAACAGTGAATGTTTCTCATTCTGTTGAAGAGGTGTGGTAGTGGTGACAGTGGGGGGGTAATGGGGTGTTCATGGTGGTGGAGGTACTGTGTGGTTGTGGTGATGCTGGTGTTGATTGTATTTGTGATGACAGTATTGGTTGTAACTGGGAGCAATGACTCATATGGTGGTGTTAATGGTGGTGTAGTGTGACGATTAAGGATATGGTAAGAATAAACATGATAAAGGTGGTGGTGGTAGTGTGATTATGGTGAGTGGTGTGGATTATGGGAGTAGTAATGGTGATAGTGATGTTGGTATTGATGATAGTGGTAAAGGTGACCGTGTTGGTATTATAAATATTGGTCATATTTTTGATGGTAACATAGTAATGAGCTTGGATGGTGGTGACAGGGACAGTGGGTTTGGGATAAAGACAGTGTAGGTGCTGTTGGTCAAAATGATTTTTTTTGTTGTTTTTTGTTTCTTTGGTACTGAGAGTTTAACCCAGGGCCTCACACTTATGTGCTTTGCAAGTTCTGGACCATTGAGCTGCATGCCCAGCCCATTTTTTTTATTTTTTGAGACAGAGTCTCACTTAATTATGCAAACTGCCTCTGGTCTTGAACTTGTGATCCTCCTGCCTCTGCCTCCTGAGTTGCTGGAATTACAGGCATGTGCCACCCTGCCCGGCTTTGGTCAAAATGATCTTAATGACACTTTGTCTTGGTGGGGTGCTGGTGGTATTAGGGTTGATGCTAGTGAGATGATGTTTTTGATGGTGTTGGTGATGCCTACCCTTCTTACTTGTGACCGCTGTGGTTTGGATGTGTCTCTTCAAAAGTTCATGTGTTAGAAACTTAATCCTTGAAATCATGTGTTAGTGGTATTTGGAGGCGAGGCCTTTAGGATTAGATGATTCATCAGGTGGGACCCCATGATGGTATTGTGGCTTAATAAAAAGAGGCAGTGGCTTGGGAGGCGGAGGCAGGAAGATTGCAAGTTTGAGACCAGAGGTAGTCTGTGTAACTTAGTGAGACCTTGTCTCAAAAAAAGTAAAAAAAATGGGCTGGGGGTGCAGCTCAGTGGTCCAGCACTTGCAAAGCACGCAAGCGCGAGGCCCTGGGTTCAACCCCTAGTACCGCAAAAAAAAAAAAAAAAAAAAAAAAAAAAGAGGCAGAGAGAACTGAGCTAGCACACTTTCTTTGTCTCACTATGCTTGTTATGATATGGCAAGAAGGTCCTCACTAGATGTCCAGCAGATGTCAGTGCCATGTTCTTGGCCTCCAGAACTGTGAGCCAAATAAACTTCTATTCTTTATAAATTACCCACTGTCAGGCATTTTGTTATAGCAACAGGAAATGAACTAAGTGATGTTGATGAAAGTGGTAGTGGTGTGGGTGCTGATGTCCAGAACTTGATAGCAGCCTTGCTATTGTGGCTGATGGTAGTGACAGTGGTGGTGGCCATAGCAATTGTGGTGGTGGTTGAGACAGAGTTGGTGACCAGGATGGTGGTGATTACACTGAGAGCACCCGAGAAAGTGACCCTAGAAGCCATGAGCCGACCACTCGTTCTCCTCTCAAGCTGGCCACGTGCTGAATTCACAGAAGATGGCTCATCACCTTCCCCGCAAGCCCTCTTTCTCCCTCACTGCAGTCCTGGCCAGAATCCCTTCACTGTGCAGAGGGCACTGTCTGTTTTCTGGGGGTCAGTGGGGACGGTGATGAGAAGCAGGCCTGTGCTTGGGAAAGTGGAAAGGGAGGGAGGCTCAGATTGCTGAGCTGGAGAGTGCCGAGGGGGGCAGGTCAGCAGCAAAGAGGCACGTGAGAGCATGCCAATGGTGGGGGCCACCCTGGGGCGGCAGGGAGGCTGGCAACTGGTGGTGTGCAGGGGCTCACGTAGCTGGCAGAGCAAGGGCTCTACTTCCTGCTGAGTCAGCAGAGCATGCTGGGACCAATTCTCCTGGACTAATGTGTCTTCTCCCCAGGATTAGCTCACACAGCTCTGGCTGGAAAAGGGGGAGGAGGCAACTTTTTCCATCTCCCCAGGCTTAGGGGCCTCGGGAAGACCCCAAGCATACCATGGGGCCCAGCAAGGTCAGTAGCAGACCCTGTGTGTCCAGTGTGTCCTGGACTGCATTCTCATGTGGCCCTCCTTAGCTGGCAGGGAGAGGATGTAGCTGCCATACCCCACCAAACCCATCCCACATGACTGTGTTCACATCCCAGCTCTGCTCTGCAAAAGGCAGCACAGTGCTAAGGGGAAGACAGTAAACTGGAGCCAGCCCGTCAAACCTCCGTTTCCAGGTCTCCCAAGTGTTAGCTGTGCAACTCTGCATCTTGGGTCACTGGTGAGATGGGGACAGTGGCTATGTTGTTCTTGGACTAATGTGAAGATGAAGGAGTTGAGGCTCACAAAGTGGTTGAAGAGGGTCTGACATGGAGTGGATGTTCAGAGTGTTAGCAATTATCGTTAGCATTGAAAGCTGAACTGCTTTAGGCGAGACCCTTAAGCTCTCGGAGGCTCAGTTCTCTTACCAGCTCAACGGGGATAATTAACGGGCATCCCTGGAATGAGAGTTAAAAGAGATTCAGTGGGCAAAAGCACCCTGAAAAGAGTGACATATTAGCTGTGACTATTTTTTTGTTGTTGTTGTTGTCATCACAAGGGCCAGCCCTGAGTGTTCTCCCTGGAGCTCATGTAACATGTAGGGGTTTGGGTCCTCAGACTGTCCTTATCTTGTGAATCCAGAATTTGGTGACAACCTCTGCTCTCTGCTGATAAGAGAAGCAAAACGTTCTGAGTAGGGAGTTTGAGGCACTCAGCAGTCTGTTTCCAGCCCCTTGCTTCCTTCCAACTGCCTCACTCTAGGATTCATGCCTTGCAGAAGGGTAGAGAAAAGATGAGACTGTTCTCTGAGAGTCCTCCTCTACTGAGACTTCTATCGATTCTTTTTGTTCCTTCCCTTCATTCCTAGCTTCCTCTTTCTTTCTCTCCCATCTTTCCTTCTTTGTCCACTGATTCATTTATTCCCATGGAAGTCATATGGTCTGCCTTGGAGAAAACTCCTAAGTCCCCAGCCTCAGGGAGAATATGGGTCAGTTGCCAATTAGGGCTTCATTGAAGGATTCTGGGCACACATGTAATTTGATATGGTGGCATATAACATGAAAATTCCACTGCAGGGAATTGGTATGTTGATGAGATACCATAAAGCCAACATCTAAATAAGAGAATGACTGTATAAAGTAGATGACATCCTCAGCTATAAAAGAGATCAGAATGATACACTTCCATAGATTCAATTTTCTTATTTGGTTGGTTGGATTTTAGGTGCATGGAGTGGAATCATTCACATTCCTCTTTGCTAATATAATTTTTCTTTTCTTCACAGATTCTTATTTCCATCCCATACTCCTTTGCTCCTTCTAGGAATCCACTCCAATATGGCTTAAAATATGTCCTTAAAATGCATTTGTCTTAAAAAATATACAGTGATGGGGGTACTTTGCAAAAATGGCATTGTGCCGTAAATCTTTCCAGTTTAGACTTTTCCTACTCAGCCATGATTTTCAGACCCATTCGTGTTGCTGTGTGTGCACTGATGTGTTTCTTATTGCTGATGCTGCATAGTGTTTTACCATAAGCATCCAAGGTGCTTTACACATTTATTTCCTCAAGAGATAGACATGTCTGTACCACAGCCTGATAGAATTACTGAGACCATTACACAGACAGCCCTTGGTCCAGAGCCTGCCCAAACTTCCTGTTCAATAAAGTCCACCATTGTTACTGGTATATGAGTATTGTTTACATTAGCACACAAACCTATGCCATTTCCATGACAGTTAACAATCAGTTGCATAAATCCTTTTGTTTATATTTCGTCATGATCAGTACAATTTATTCTTTCACAGGCCACTGAGGTTCCCGTGATCCAGGTCTACTGTTGCATACAGGATTCAAGAGATGAAATTTACAAGGCCTATGTCCTGGATGGATTCAGAGCTTAAGGAAGCAAACAATGCCAGACAAGGGTTAGATGCGAAGAACTTAGTGATGGTCATGGGTTCTGCTGGTGGGTGGGGGAAGCTTCCCAAGGGCAGAGCCACCTGAGCAGGGCTTTAAAAGATGAATAGGAGTTCACTAGGAGGATAACAGGGAGGAAGAAGTGGGGAATTGATGCTCCAAATAGAGGGGATACCATATGTAAAGGGTCTGAAGCATGTAACAGCTTAGCATGTGTAGGAAACTTAATGATTTTGTTATGGCTGAGGCAACGGATGTGAAAGAGAAGGGGGCAAGAGACAGCAGTCTACATTGTTGAGTTCTTGTGTGCCAGGGTCTGTTCTATATGATTCAGTACTGAGCTTCTTTTAAGCCACATAACAACCCTAGGAGTGTGCGGTTATCATTTCCATTCTACAGGCAGGGCAGCATAGGCCCAGAGAGGTTAATAACTTTCCCACAGCCACTTTGCTTATAAATGAGGTACCCAAGAACTGAATCAGGCTTCCTGGGTTCATAGTTACAAGGCTATGAATTCTAAAAGATGAGGAGTGTGAGGAGGTCCGGGGTGAGAGTGCAGAAGACTTTAAATGCCAATATTAGAGAAAGACAAAGGCAATAGGAAGCCCTGTATAAGGTTTTGGGTGGCATGAGTCAGTGTGCGAGACATGAGGATGTATGCACTATAAGGGCTGTATATGGGTGTGTGCATGGGTACACTAGAGTGCATAGGAGTTTGCCAGGGCGCTTGCATCTGTGTCCCATGTATCTTTGTGAGACTGTGTGTGTGTGTGTGTGTGTGTGTGTGTGTGTGTGTGTGAAGGGGGGGAATCTTTGACTGTGTATAGCCCTGAGCCTATGTACCCCTGTGTGAACCTGGTATTCCTGCCACCACAGGGCCTCAGGGAAGCTGTCAGAGCCCATCAGTCTGTTCTGATGTGAGGGGCCTGCTCTTGGCCTCAGAAACTAGATGGGCGCACATCAAAGGCAGCTTGAGCCTGGGACCAGTGGGGCAGAAAAATTTAATGAAGATCCAGGAGGAAGGCTTGGCTGCTGGGGATGGGAAGGGGTGCCAGTTTGTGCCCAGGGCAGCTCCCAGGCTCCACAGCCCAACATCTAGGGCCTAAATCTGTGCTGGGAGGAGAGAAGGTTGGCTGTGCTGGGGGGGCTGGCCGTGACTCCCTTGTGCCCCATGCAATGGTAAAACCGCACCTGAAGCCAGGGATGCCTCATCCTTGCCTAGATACCAATCTAGTTCCCAGGAATCCCAAGGAACTGGTGAACCAGAACATCACCTCTCAGGCTGTTCTGATACTTCCACAAGATGGAACATACAGAGGATCAGTCCTAGACCAATCTAACTCGTTTGCCTTACAGAAGTGAAACTGAGACCCAGAGAAGGCCAGGGAATTCTCTAACATCACCCAGCAAAATAGAGGGTAGATGAGGCTTAGAAGCAAGAGCTTCTCAGTTTAAGTCCAGCAACCTTTTGTGGGGGCCTTAGGTCAGAGAGAGAAATGTGGGAGGAACAAATCTAGTGACTTTTTCTATCCAAGATATGGGTAGAAAAGGGAGGATTTGTCACAGGGGTAGGAAGAGGGGTGAAGACCAGGGATGATGTGAGGACACAATGGTCCTTGTTAGGAAACGGTTGTGATAGGCCAGGAAAAACCTCACCTGTTTAGGATCATAGTGCAAGAGCTTCCTCCTGGGAGGCATCTGTGACCAGTATCCACTTGTGCCAGGAGCCACCCATGTACCTTGGGCCCACCTCCAGGGTCAGGCCAAAATTCCTCAGCTCCACATGCAGTCTGGCTTCCTCCAGTTTCCAGGGCCTCATTTTAGAGTCCAGAACCTGGGATTGCAAATTTAAAGGTCTATCATCTGAATCCAGCCCCAGTGGAATTCTTGACTGCCACAAGACTGGCAAATATTCTTGAGCACTAAAGCTTTAGAAAGGGCAGGGCAGGTATCTCCTGTTCGACACAAGACTCCCTGTTGTCTCACGGCCTCCTTTTTTTTCTCTCATCTGAATCAGTTGCCTGACATCTGAACTACTCAAATTGAATTAAGACCCTTGAACCTGAGCTCTTTGAGAGACAAACCTGGGTATTTTATGTGTCATAATCTGGCACACAGTAGGTACCTGATAGATGTTTATTGACTGGTAGATTCCAATTGGCCTCAACTCCTGTGCCTTCAGTCCACTCTATGCTTCAGTCCATACTTAAGCTTTTTCCCCTTTGCCTGGAAGGCTTCTCAATGAGCTCCAATTCAGCACTCAAGCTTAAGTCAAGTGACCTCCTTTCTGGTCCAATTTATGTAGGCTGCTCTCTGTCCCATGCTCATCTGTTAGTACACTGCCAGCTGTCACCCTTCAGGGGCTAGATTTTGACAATAGTTTGCACTTGACATGTACATAGATAGTGTTTCAGTTACTGGGAGAGACTTGTATGGGTAAATTGATCCACCTCAAAGTGTCACTGAGAAGTCCAAGTCAGCAGGCTCACCCACTGTGGTAAATCCCATTAGTTGCTCAGGGCACTTTGGCCCCAAGTCTTGCACACTCGACCCTCATCTTCAGTGGGTATAGGAAGAGGTCTCAGGACTCAGTGTCTGCTCCAATGAGGGAAGAGGCTCTCCAGCAAGGCTCCAGGCAGAAGACAAATAGTGAATAAGCGAGGACCAGGCCTGCCATCATCCTGGCCTGGCCACCTCTAGCCCATGACTTGCCACTTTTTGAGGCCATCTACTGGGCTTGGCCAAGATGATGTGGGGCAAGTTGCCTGGGCCAGTGAGGAACTGATGGCAGACCACACTGCCCAGGGCTGTGGTGGTGATGCTGACATGCACCCACATGGTGCTGTGCTGCTTCTAGGGCACCCCTTCTTAAAGGCTTAGGGTCTATCTTCTACCAGGGCCCAACTAGCACTGTGTAGGGTCCCTGATCAGGGTCAGCTGATCTCTTCTGAAGCAGGAGAGTGGATATATGTGAGTGTGGGAGTGAGGGAACATGGGGATGTGCTGTGTGTGCGCATGAGTAGGTACATGAGTGTAAGGATTGTGTGCAAACACATGTACATAAGCAGGCATTGCATATAATTATATATGTTTGTGATGAGTACATGTGTGCAAGGGCTGGGATTTAGCTCAGTTGGTAGAGCGCTGCTCTGCAGTCTCTGAGGTCCCAGGTTCCATTCCCAGCACCACAAAAATGGGAGAATGACGTGGCAATCCACTCCTGAGGCAATCCTGAAAAACAATCAGCCATTGAAAACCCTATGAGAATTTCTATGAGTCGGACATGATTCGACGGCACCCAACAACAACAACAACATGTGTGCAATGGCGTGTGTGCAGGCATTCAACCACAAGTGGGTATATGTGTGGAGTGTGTGGTACAAGTATATGTATATGCCCACAGGTTTTGTGTAAGAGACTACAGGTAAACTGTATGCTGTGTGGATGAATATACATGGGATTGTGTGACAATGGAAGTATGAACTCCCCTGTCTCTGCCTGTAAAATGGAATGGTCAGGACAAGGTAATCTCTTAACTTCCTTTCTAACTTTGATATTTAACATCTGGCTTAGGAGGTGAGCACAAGTATGTGAAAGTTGTGTATTTCCCTGTGTTTGTACCTGAGTGTGAGCGATAGGGTAGTTCTGTGCAAAGGGCATGGCCCCAAATTCTTTTTGCACACTTAATGGCTGTGTGGTCTCACATTAGCCCTGCCTCTCTCTGAGCCTCAGTTTCCTCTTCTGTCAGATGGGACTAAATGAGTCTTACACTGCTGGGGGTTTTTTGTTTGTTTTTTTTTGCTGTACTTAGAGGTTGAACCCAGGGCCTCATGCATACTTTGCAAGTGTTCTACCACTGGGCTGCACCCTCAGCCCCTTTTTATGTTTTATCTTAAGACAGGGTCTCACTAAGTTATGTAGGCTGCCCCTGGCCTCAAACTTGCGATCTATCGGCCTCTCGTCCCAAGCCGCTGGGCTTACAGACATGAGCCACCTTGCCTGGCTACAAGGTTGCTTTAAGGGCCAGAAATACTACTTGTAAACTGGCCAGCCCAGAATGTGGCCCAGATCCCTCTCTGTGAGAGGAGTGAGTGTGTATGTATGCGCAGGCACGTGGGCACTCACATGCACATGTTGGCTGTGCAGGGTGGCCCACGGAACTCTCAGTCTCTCCTGCCTTTCGGGGCTTCTGATTTCTGTCTGTGTTAGGTATTAGGAGAGGCAGAATCAGGCAGACAGCCTCTCAGCTACCTGCCAGGGCCCACGTGGTCCTGAGGACTCCCCGCTGCTCCAGACTGGCCATCACATGGGTGCAGTGGCCTGGAAAGGAGGATTGGTGTGGGCAGGAGACAGGCTCCCAAATCCGATTAGTGCCCACCCTACCATCCGGGGTATTAGAGACTAAAGAGATTCTTCTTAAAGGGTCACCTGCCAGCATGAGAGGGTGGCTGAGCCAAGTGTGGGACCCCATGCCCATCCAGAATGAGGCCTGAGTGGGAGTAGACAGGGCCCTGACCTCAGAGGGCTCCCAGGTGACAGAGAGGGAGAGAAGAAGGAGAGTCAGGCTCCATCTGGGGCTTCCTGTTGGTCTCAGGGCAGAGGACCTTAAACCCTAGCCTAGAAAAGTTGTGGGGGTTGGAGAGGGGAGATTTTCCAGAAGTACAGAGGCTTGAGGGATAGGTAGAGAATGGAGAGAAAAGAGAGATGAGCGCATTCTAGGCAGGAAGATCAGTGTGGGCAAAAGTGGGAAGGCTGGAATGAGTAGCCTGTTTGTGTGGCAGGGAGAGAGGGGTAGGGGGCCTTGGAAAATCAGATCCAACTTTTTCATTTCATTGGTAACGAAACTGAGGCTAGAAAAGCAAAGGAACTGGCCACTGTTCAGAATAAGTTCATGACTGATTCCTAGTTGAGTCTAGGGTCTACACCCAATTTTTTCGGTTGAAGAGAGAGTCTGTCCCTTTGCTGGTCCAGAGGGGTCTTCATGAGCTACTTTCAGGGATCATTTCTATAGACCATTACTAGAGGGGTCTTGATGAGCTAGCACAGGGGAGTAGAAGTCATGTCAGCCTTCAGGTTCAATGGTAGGGCACCTGGCTGGACACTACATCCCTATCCATGGATCCTAAACCATCCCTGAGTGGCTGCTTACACCTGGACCCGGACCTGGACCAGGACAAATCCAAACCCAGATCCTGGACCCCCAGAAAATATCCCATCATTGTACCGTATACTCTGGCTGGGTTCCAACTCCCAAACCACAGAGTCCCAGAGGAGAACACAGTACCTGGTCTCTGAACACAGAGAAAAGATGCAGCCTCTGGCTTCTGCTGGAAACCTAGCAGCCAATCTCTACAAAGGGATCTGAAAGCTCAGCTGAGATCCCAACCCAGATGAGACTACCCAACCCCCATACCCTCAATACTGAGAGAAGATCCCAGCACCCAGACCAGGCACACCTGCACTGGCTTCCAACCCAGACCCAGAACACCCTGGCTGGATTACTACCACCTGGCCCAGAACACCCAGCGTCTGTAATACTGGGAATGGACTCCCGAGTCTGGTCCTCCCGCATCTATCCTGGATTGAGCTCATCTGGCGAGGTCTCGCAAACTCCAGGATTTTTAATGAAAAGTCTGCTGTCGTCCGTTAGGATGCCCAGGATGGTGGAAGGAGGCAGAAGGCAAGGACTATGTCCTTTGGAGGCGCTGGGGAAGTTGTCTAGCTTGGGGCCCCGGGATGAGAGCACAGAGGAGTTGGGGCAGAAATTGTGCGCCTACAGAGGACCCCCAGTCCAAACGCCGCTCACCCCCATATAGTCTGTGGGGTGCTGGGTGCAGGGCCAGGAAATCGGGCGCCAGCCCTTAAAGCGGCCCACGGCTGGGCGGGGTGGGTGCTGGTATTGTGGCCGCCAGCCGAGCAACGTGACCACAGGGCCCCACCGGGACAAGGCAGCCTCTGTGCAGACCCAGCTGATCCCCTCGGGCTGCAAATCCCTTCCGGCTGACAACCCCACAGTCTGCGGCTGGTGGCGTGGGAATGAGTACTGGGTCTGGGGGCAAGATCCATGGTGAAGAGGGGAGCCCAATGGCGGGAGCCCGATCTAGGGCCAGCTGCACTGTGCAGGGTGATTAAGCACCCAGGTTTGCGAGTGTTATGGTTTCCCAGACAGAGAAACTGAGGCTAGGAAAGGCTGAATCACTAGTCTGATGTCACATAGCCTATTTCTTGGTTAAAACCAGGGTTCTAAATGAGGCCTTATGGTAAACTATATATATTGTTTAGAGTTAGGTGGCATTATTATCCAAGAATTGAAGCCATGGAGTGAGGCTGGGACTGGCACCCACCCTTGCCTACTCCAAACCCTGGAGACACATGCATACCGTCATCTAGCTAGCCCATCTACCACCAGGTAGTCACTGAACATTTAGTGGCATGCTCGGGCATGAGAGTAAGTCACAGGGACCCTCTGTCTGGTTTTTCAGTGTGGTGGACCCAGTAAATGCGTTCAGCACATCTCCTGGGTGACAGCTACGGGGCTGAAGGGAGGCCAGGGGGTGAGGGTGGAATCGACAGGTGGAGTAGAGGTCCCAAATGAGGTGGAGACAGGACTGGAGGCGTCGTGAATCAAGAAGATGACTTCGCAGATGCCCCTCTGCTCTGCTGGTGCAGCTAGGGGCAAGGCTGGAATGCCAGGGCCTGGAAAAAGGGCGAGGGTGTCCAGGATCCAGCTTGGCCTCCAGAGAATAGGGGGAGGAATGTCCAGTGAATTCTTTGGAACTAAAGAATGGCGCCTTCTCCAGCTTGGCTGGCTCCTGGGTGTTGTCTAGCTTCTGTCCCCATTCTTTGATTGATGTTTGGTGCAGATTTTGAGTACAGAACTTAGGGGCAGTGGGGGAGGATGCAAGAGCACAGGGGTGGTCTGCTGGGTGATCAGCAGACCTCCAATGGGAAGGTTCCTGTGTGCCTGTGCCTGGGTGACTAGCTCTGTTGTGGTCCTATATGTGCATACCTCGGAGAATGGGTCTGGGGTGTCTCTGGAGGGGGTCAGTGTGCAGTAGCTGCATGTTGTTTGTGTCTGGAAGCTTCACCTTATCAGGGATCTGTGTTATCTCTGGGTCTGTGTGCTTGTGACTGTACCCTTATCTGGAAGTCTTTGTGTCCATCTGGATCTACCCCTATTCCCGCTTCTCCACCCACCTCCAACGGAGCCCTGAATGCCATTTTGCTGCCTGAATGTGCAGAGGAATGTGGAGGGCAAGGGGGAAGGGGAGCACATGTCCTGGGCTGCTGGCCTGCTGGCTGTGGAAAACTACTGAGGCCTCCCAGAGCTGAGCAGGCCAAGCCCCGCCCAGAGCCAGGATCTAGAGTTTTTGCCCTTCCAGGCTCCTCCTACCCTTTTCTCTGCCCGCTGGGGACCTGCTGGGGTGGGTGCTCCAACGGGCAGGGAACAGGCTTCTCTCCCACCACTACCCAGATGGTTTGCCAGGCCTCTGTCCCTCCCGGGACATCAATCCCCCTGGGGGAAAAGTAAGGGGGCGGGATTATTTTTTCTCTGAAGTCCTTCCCATGCCTGACATTCTGTTCATTCTGTGAATGTTAAAGGGCTTCAGAAAAGGACAATTTCACCTCCATTTCAGGTCCTCGTGAGAACACAGGGTCCCAGACTCTTAGAGCAAGATAATCTGGTCCTATGTCCTCCATCTTACAGATGGGAAAACCGAGGCCCAGAAAGAGGAGTCCAGATCCTCTGTTTAACTTCTAGAAGGGCAAGAATCAAGGTCTCAGCTCTGCTGTCTCCCCATTGCAGGCTTGTCCCCCATCACCACTGTTTTCAGCATGGCCCACTCCATGCAGAGGAAGAGGCATTTGGGACAGATGGGAGGATGGCAGCATTTTGACATATGGAGGTGGGTTGAGCTCACAGGCACTCCAGATGACATGGGTTAAAGTGTGGAAGTGGGCAGGTGAGGAGTACAGTTAGGATGGAGAGGTGGGAGAGAAGCTGCTGGGCACATCGGGTGACAGGACTGAAAAGGTGTGCCTGAGCTACACAGGAGGGTCCTCAGAGGCCAGGTGGAAGGGTGGGCCCTTTATCTCCTAGGTGGTTCTGCTAAAAGAGGCAAGACAACAATGCAGGAGAGTGGTGACAGGCAGATGCCCTGCAGTCGGACCAGACTGGGTATGCAAATCCCAACTCCATAACTTTCCTAACTGTATCTGAATCACCCTGATGAGGTCACTTCCACTCTGCCCCTCACTTTCCTCAGCTTTGAGATGGAGGTGCTACTGGTACTTTTTGCAGATGATTGTTGAGGAATAAATGAGTAAGGATAAATGAGTAAATGAGGAGCATCTCAGGAAAGCCCTCACTGGCTGACATGTGGTAAGTGCTCAGTAGTGGCAGTGGAGATCCTGATGATGCAACCTGTATTTTAGGCCAGTCCAGAGGGAAAGGCAGGGTGACTCATGGGGAGCCTGTGAAGGTCATGAGTGGTCTAGAGGACCCCTGAATGAATGAAGGGTTTCGGTTCAGGAATGTGAGCAGAACCCTCCGACTGAGAGGCGGTGGGTTGTGGCTCTGGGCAGCCACATGGGAAGCCATGTTTGGAATGCAGTGGAGAGGGTTGGTGGGCTGAGGGAGGAGACCTAGGATAGCCAAGGGGCTCAGTTGCAGATGCACTCAGTGTAGGGAGGGCCTCTTCGGGATTCACTATCAGCCTGGGGTTCTGGAGGCAGATTTAGGCTGGCCATTGGCATGTAAGCCAATGTGTATGATGCTAGAACTCATTGACTTGGGTAAGATCATCCAAGAGAGACTGAAGAGCCAGGAAAGGGTCCTGAGACCCAGGGAAAGTCTTGTATAAGGCCAGAGCCTTGGGAGAAGCAGCAACTAGAGGGACTGAGGAAATGAAGGAGAGCTGTAACCTGGGAGGGATAACTAAGAGTGTGGTCCAAGAAAGAAGGGACCCATGCTGGGGGGCCATGAGGGACGGAGAGAGAGGAGAGGTAATGTCAGAGGTAAGACAGCACAGAGGCCATTGGTTTGGGCCTCACTGGTGGAAGAGGCCACCAGGGACCTCTGAAATCCAGGTTGCAGAGGAGAGTTAAAACGCAAGCTGCAGCAAGGTGAGGGCCTCAATGGGATGACGGCTGTCCAGAAGCTTGGGTGAGGCTAAGGTAGCCACACAGGGAAGGTGCAGAGCCTCCAGGTGAAGGGGAGCCAGGGCTTAAGCCTCCCTATGTTTCAGGTGGAGAAACAGCCTCAGGGGAGTTAAAGGGTTATGCAAAGTCATAATAAATTGGTGAGGACAATCTATGATTCCTGACTTTTAATGTAGTGACTTTTAGGTGGACAATTGAAGTATATAATACACATACACACAGACTTTTTTTTTCAGTACTAGGAACTGAATCCAAGGCTCTCTCATGCTAAGCAAGTGCTCTGCCACTAACCTGCACCCTCAGTCCCTTTAAAAAATTTTTTCCTTCCTTCCTTTCTCTCTCTCTCTCTCTCTCTCTCTCTCTCTCTCTCTCTCTCTCTCTCTTTCTTTCTCCTTTGCAACAGAGTCTCACTAAGTTCCACAAGCTGCTTCTAGCCTCGAATTTGTGATCTTCCTGCCTCAACCTCCTGAGGCTCTGGGATTACAGGTGTGGGCCATGGTGCCTGGTTGTATCATTTTTTCTGACCACAGAAGTAAAAACATGTTCATTGGAGAAATATAAACACACACACACAAGTGTAAGGAAAAAATACAAAACTCACCTGAAATCCTTCTCCCCACCCTCCCTGCCCGCTCATCAGCATGATGTAGTTTACCACTACATGTCATGAGCTTTGTTTTTCCTTCTGCCAATACATATACATAAATATATACCAGGATTATGCCATACCTGCTCCTGTGTAAATCTCATTTTATTAGCTTTTCCAGTCATAAATGTTCCTTAAGAGTTTTCCCCTCTTTTATCTCCACGTATAATCAGGGAAACAAGATTCACAGATGGGATCTTCCAGCAAGCAATCAAGAACAGTAATGGGGCAGTGGGGACAATGGGTGCCTAAGAACAGTTAACATTTGGAAAATATTTTGCTATTTACCCACATTATCTCACTCCATCATTCCAACAACTTTATCAGCCAGTGTCTCCCACTGATATTTTTGCAGATAGAGAAACCACGGCTTGGGGAGATGAGGTGACTTATTTAAGGTCATAGGTAGTAAGTGGTAGAGTTGGGATTTAAGTGTAGGTCTCCCAGGTACCAAAGCCATGGATCTTTGTGCTCCACCATCTGTGGGGAGTTGGCGCCCTCTGGTGATCCATGTGTGAAATGTCCTGGAAGGAAGGAGAGTAGCAATCTGCCTGCTCCAGTGGAGGAGGTGGCCAGGATGAGCTCAGAATAAACCCAGTTGGTCCTTTCAGAGTCCGAGAGGGCTAGTGTATATCTCACTGTGCAGACGCTTGGGAGATTTCCAGGCCAACTTGCTCCCCATCTGGATGTCCTACAGTAGGGTTTGTGGCCATTTTGCCAACATTCTGACTCAAGGGCTGGCTAGATGAGTGTGGCATTGTAATTATTTTTTTAAGCTCTACATTAATGTTTCACCCATACTTCTGTATCCATGATACAACTCAAGATAAAAATAACAGAATTTTTCACAATTCATCTTTACTCTGAGCTAACAAACATTTTGTCATCGGAATGCCATCACCTTGCAGAGTGCTGCGTGCCAACACCTGAAGTGTGCTAAAAAGACATTTAGCACCTGGTTAGTTCACTTTATAGTTACCATAGCTTTATGAGGAAAGTGTTTATTTTCATTTTGGTTATGAGAAAGATGTTTCAAGGTCACCCTGGCCTGCTTGAAACTGGGGAACTTTTCAAGGAACCACACTGCCCCCCCTGTGGCAGTCTTATGGGTTACTGAATGAATAGGCCACAACAGAGTGCCCTGGGGGATAGGTGTGTGTTGCTGGGGTCCATGCCTGTAATCCTAGCAACTCTGGAGGCTGAGGCAGGAGGATCCCAAGTTTGAGGCTATAGACAGCCTGAACAACTTAGTGAGACCCTGCCTCAAAAAAGAATTTTAGAAGGAGCTGAGAGTGCAGCACTTGCTTAGCATACACGGGACCCTCCCTGGTTCAACCTTCTACCCCTAGGTAAGAGAGAGAGAGAGAGAGAGAGAGAGAGAGAGAGAGAGAGAGAGAGATCCAAAGGTACTATGTTTCTTTGTTTGTGTTTGGAGATGCCAGATGCAACAACTGTTGTTCGATGTGTTATACCAGATGTCTTGGAAATCAAGTACAGCTTACTTAGTTCAAGCACTGTGATGTTATCAGTGTAGGAGGTCAGCATGATCTCGTATGAATTGGTGGAATGATTTAGGTCCTAGCAAGCTAGATTTTGATAGAAGGCTGGAGAGCTGATACAGCTTTGAGTAAAGAGAGGAAAGATGTAGGGTTGATGCTGCCAGGTAAAATCTGTGACTGGAGGTTCTTGCTGGCTGACATTCCTGGATCTCTAAGCCTTTGATAGGAAGTTTTTGCATCTTTCCTTAACTTAATGTTATTTTCCCCCCCAGTACTGGGAGGGATTGAACCCAGGGCCTTGCATATATTAAGTAAGTGCTTCACTATTGAGCTGCACTGCACCCTCGGCCCCTTTTTTATTTTTATTTTGAGACGAGGTCTTGCTAAGTTGTGCAGGATGCCTCTGCTCTCAAACTCATGATCCTCCTGCCTCAGCCTCCTGAGTCACTGGGATTACAGACATGTGCCAAAGTGCCCAGCATGTAGGCCACTTTTAAGTCTAAGTTTCAGCCAACCAGCTCAGTAAGCTTTTATAGCTATTCTCAGTTTCTTGATCTAACATATCTATATCAATTAATTCAGCACAATCAAAAATTATGTTTTAGCCAAATGTGGCAGCATATACCTGTAAGCTCAGTACTTGGGAGGCTGAGTCAGGAGGGTTGTGAGTTTGAGGCCAGCCTGGGTACATAATGAGTTCAAGACCAGCCAGCTGGGGATACATAACAAGACCCTGTCTCAAAAACCAAAAACAAGCAAACAAACAAACAAAATTACATTTTTTTGCTTCCTGGTATAACATCGTTGAGATGCATTGTCATAAATAGTTCCCAGGTTTTTGCTGATATGAATTGGTAAAACCTTGTAATTCTTTTGTTGTTTTTGGCACCTGTTCTCAAGTCAACTTTGTTGTCCTCTTTAACACTGTTAGGATTTGAACATTGTTATGTGTCTGGAAGCAATGAGGGCTCACACATGTGGGGCTGGAGAACAATTAGTTTGCCTCCTCAAACTGATTATTAAATCATCAGGAGAGGGGCAGCTACTATCTTTAGATGGGAGGAAGGACTGCTTTTTTTTTTGTTTGTTTGTTTTTGGCAAAGGAGGACTGGTATAATTTGAGGGTTAAAAGGGGTTGAAATCTACTCAAATATCCCTGTTATAATTCTCAAGAGTCTAAGATTTTTCCTATGAAAAATATAACTTTAATTATTAAAAGGGCTATAAATTTAATTTATAATGTAATTTGGTCAACCATAGGAACAGATTCTAGTTTGGGCTTTTCAGAAATCCAGACTTTGTATTATAAGCAATAACCATTCCTGCTGAGCATGGTGGCACATGCCTGTAACCCTAGCACTCTGGAGAAAAAAAAAGAAAAAAGAAAGAGATAGAATTCCCTCAAGACAGTTATGCTTTCTGGCCTATCTAGCAAGTTCTCTACCACAGAGCTACATCCCCAGCCCAGGAATTCTATCTTGTTCATCTTTCAAAGAACTAGCAAGTTTGGCACACAGTAGGTGATCAATAATGTTAGATTTTGTTTCCTATCTTCAATGGCTTATTTAATAAATGAATCCTTTGACCACATCTTAGTTGTGTTGCCCATTATTTCTAAAACCAGATTGCTTTTCCAGTAAATGTGCAAACACAAGCTTTTAGATCCACTTCTTTCACTCTTTGCCCAGATTTGTTCAATGACTTGCATTCAATCATTACTTTCCAATCCTGTGTTGTTGTTGTTGTTAGGTGTCTTCGAATTCCATCTGACTCATAGCAACCCTATGCACAACAGAGTTAATCATTATCGAACACTGTGCCATGCCCGAAACTATGTCTGTGCTTCTCTGCTATTCATAGGGTTTTCAATGGCAGATTGTTTTGGGAGTGGGCTGCTGGTTCCTTGTCCCAAGCTTACAGCACCTAGTATTCCCAGGTGGTCTCCCATCCTAGGACTAACCAGGCCTGACCCTGCTTAGCTTCTGAGGTCTGACAAGATTGGACACCAGAGTGGTATGGCTGTAGACTCCAGTCACGTAATTATCATTAATAGCTGCTGGATCTTCTCTTCCTTCGTGGTCATACCTTCTCTCCTGGGCTACCAGCTCCTATCCTCAGTGTGAGTTGGTGCAGGCTTCTGGTTTCTTTGCTGCTGAGGCAGAAATATTGCAACAGGTGTCAGTCCCCTCCTTGGACCAGAAATGGGCTGGCCTGGTGCTGAGCACTGTGAGCTTTGAGGTCTAGCAGAGGGCAGGTGAACGAGGCTGCAGGCAGTGTCCTCATATGCCGGGCAGACTAAGGTGAGGAGAAGGTTTTCATAGGCTGTAATTCAGTCTCTCTCATTCACTCATCTCACACCATCCTCTACACTAAGAATGATCACAACTTGAGAATTGGGCAGCAAGTTAACTGAGAGGGTATTACAACTACTAACCCTTATGCAGCAGCTCCTATGCATCAGGTGTGTTCCTTCTATACCATCTAGTCTCCAAACCCTGCGTGTGTCCCACAGTTTCCACGTGCTTTCCCTGTATCACAATGACCATGGGCAAGAGGGGTGATTGACTCTTCCCATTTAATTTCTTGGGCAGCTGAGACTCTCACAGCCCTCAGCCCATCACTGAAGGGGGTCAGCCTTGGTTCCAGAAGGGGAGACACTGGTATAGAAAGGTGATATGGAAGAAGTGGAATTCATGCTGTCTCCTGAAAGGTGAAGAGAAGAACCTGGCAGCCAACTCCGGAAATACTCCACCATTGAAAACCCTATGGATAGCAGAGAAGCACGGGCATAGTGCCAGGCATGGCGCAATGTTGTGTAATGATTTGTTCTGTTGTGCATAGAGTCACTATGAGTCAGATTGGATTAAATGGCACCTAACAACAACAACAACAACAACAACAACAACAACAACAACACAGGACTGGAAAGTAATGATTGAATACCAGCCATTGGAGCCTTCTGGGCAAAGAGTAAAAGAAGCAGATCTAAAAGCTTGTGTTTGCACATTTACTGGAAAAGCAGAGAAGATTCTTGGGAGAAAGGGAGTAAGAGCGAGAGCAAGGATGTAGGGTTTGTTGGGCATGTGTGAAATTTGGTGAAACCTACTTGATTAGAGAAGACAGACTATAGTGGTAATGAGTACTGTTGGCAAGATGGGCTGAAATAGATTAGAAAAACCTTGAAAATTCTGCAGGGAGAGTTTGGATTTAAGGTGGTAAGAAACAAGGATCCATATCAGATTTTGAGCAGAGACTAGCTTGACAAAAGCAAAGCATTAGCAAGATGAGTTTGGTAACTATAGGGCAAGACAAGCAGCCACATCCTATCCTTTTGGCTTTAACTTCTTCCTTCCCAAATGTAACCCTAATTCTTTTGGGCAGTGGGTTCTTGAGTATTTTAGGGACACAAACCCCTTTGAGAATCTGTTGAAAATCCCAGTTTTTTTTCTCAGAAAAACATAAACTTGAAAATTTTCATGCATTTCTTTGGTTGTCACTGTTAATATATTTTTTTAGGTTTATTTACTGATTGGATTTTCTTTATTAGAAATCATTCACATAAAATTTAATTATAATAGGACAAATATCCCTTTCATTAGCAGTCTTAGTTGATAATAGTTTCTTTAGAAAGCAAGAGAGCTCATGTCTAAATGTCATGTCTAAATGTGGGTGAAGTTGATATCCCCTCCTAGAGAAAGCGTCTGTATAATGATGGCAAAGAACTTTCTTTCCTGGGTCAGGATTGTTGTTGTTGTTGTTAGGTGCCATCAAGTCGGTATCCGACTCATAGCGACCCTCTGTACAACAGGGGAAACACTATTGTCAGTGCTTCTCTGCTGTTAATAGGGTTTTCAATGGCAGATTGATTTTTGGCAGGGGGTTGCCAGGTCCTTCTCCCAAGCCTACAGCTTCTGGTGTTCCCAGGCAGTCTCCCATCCAGGTACTAACCAGGCCCGAACCTGCTTAGCTTCCAAGATCTGACGGGATCGGATGCCACAGGGTTACAGCTGCAGGCTGGGTCAGGATTAGGACATGTGAATTCAGAATTGGTATTTAAGATGCTGAAGTGGCTTTCAATATTGTTCTATTATCTATCCATTTTCACAGCCTTCTGAAAAAAGATTGTTTTCCGTGGGTATTTCAGAGAAATTAGAGCCTCTCCATGTACAAAAAATGGGAATGAAGATTTAAGCCAGCTTCCCCAAGTAGCACAAGAAAGCGTTCACTTAGAGCAAGCACAGGGTGTTTTAAGCCAGTTATGAGAACAGTAAACAGCTCAACTGCTCATAAATGGGCATGTCCTAGAAACTCATAGTGAAGGCTTATTTCCCCATCAAGCCTAGGAAATGCAAATTTTGAACTTTTCAGTCTAAAAATGATGCAACTAATCCCTTTCAGAGAACAGAAGAGCCAGGAATTTTCTCTTTGGAAAGTTTTCAAATTCAGGGTTTTTAGCTGTGGGTCTTTGGATTAACCACCTAGTGTTTCTTTGCCTTAGTTTCCTTATTGCAAAATGAAGATGACAAATAGCACCTACCTCATATAGTTATTATACAGATTAATACACATAAAATGCTTAGAACAATCCATGAAACCATACAAGTGTTAAGGATTATTAACACTATTATCAAAACTATTAGGTTAGAGTTACAATAGGTTAGAATTAAAATTTAGTATTTTTTAACAATAAATTCTAGAATTGATCTTTAGAATATCATACATCTAAAAATCACCATTAAGAAAAAAACCTTTTTTCTCTTTATTTCTTTCTCTTTCTTTCTTCCTTGCTTGCTTCCTTCCTTTCTCTTTCTCTTCTTTCTCTCTTTCTCTCTCTCTTTCTTTCTTTCTTTCTTTTTCTTTCTTTCCTTTCTTTCATCCGAAGGATTGAACCTAGGGCCTCACATATACTTTATAAGTGCTCCTCCACTGAGCTGCAACCTCATTCCCTTTCTTATTGTCTATCTTGAGACAGGATCTCGCCAAATTAGACAGGCTGCCACTGGCTTTGAACTCATGATCCTCCTGACTCTGCCTCCCGAGTTGTTGGGATTACAGGTGTGTGCCACTGCACCTGGCTCTAATTATTTCTATGTGGAGGAACTTCTAAAGAAAAAACCCCATGTCTCCTTCAAGGAGAAAAATCATGGCTAAGCTGGTGAGTTTGGAAAAGAAGTTAAGCTACTTGACTCAGCTCCTTCATCTTTCCTCTCTGGGTTGATCCTCTCTCCCACATGGTATTACTGGGATAAGGCCACCAAGTGCGAGGCCTGAAGTTGCCTGGAGCTATTTTTACTTTCGTGTATCAGTTAGGATGAACTTTGCTGAGAGTAACAGAAATCCAAAAATAACAGCAATTTAGGTGGTTTTGCTTTTTTTTTTTTTTTTCTTTCCTACATAATGTCCAGAGGTAGGCAATACAGGGCTGGTATGGTGACTTTTCCCCCTCAATGTCCTTGAGGCCTGAGTTGCTTCTTGCTCACCCCTCAGTTATACCTGGACAGGGGGTGTTATGAGAACATAAATAACAGACCTCAGGTCACATCTGCTTCCAGGCAGCAGGTGGACAAGGGTTGTAGGAAGGCAGGAAGAGGAACAAAAGGTGAATGTTGGGGATGTTTTCCTTGAAGCTGCCTTGAAGCATTGTTTATATCTCATTGACCTACATACCTAGCTGCAAGGGAAACTTGAAGACTTGTCTTTATTCCAAGCAGCCATTTCCTCATTTCTGAATTAAAACATCTATTAGAGTGAAAGAGAGAACAGATATTAGGGAAGGAACAGTCTGCAGCTCCTACTGCTGTTGGTGTGAGTGCACCTAATTCAGGGTGTCACACTAAATAATAATAATCAGAGAGGGAAGGAGGCGGGGGTGGGGGGGAGAGAGAGAGAGAGAGAGAGAGAGAGAGAGAGAGGAAGGGAGGGAGCCAAGCCAAGCAAAATCTTGGACAACCCCAATCTTTTCTCCATTTATTGTGAAGTTGCATACTGGCCCAGTCATAAGGATTTTTGTTTTGTTGATTTTTAGTCACAGCCCATATTGAAGGCTGTGATCTTTGATCTTCATCAGTAAATGTTTTAAATCTTCACTTTCAGCATGCAAAGTTGAGTCATCTGCATAACACAGGTTGTTAGTGAGTATTCCTCCAAACCTGGTGCCACGTTCTTCCTCATAAAGTCCAGCTTCTAAGATTATTTGCTCAGCATATAAGAAACGCCTGCAGCCGTAGTCCTATGGCATCCAATCCCGAAAGTTCTCGGAAGCTAAGCAGGGTCAGGCCTGGTGAGTACTTGGATGGGAGGCCACCTGGGAACACCAGGTGCTGCAGGCTTGGGAGACGGACCTGGCAACCCACTCCAAAACTCAATCCGCCATCGAAAACCCTATGAAGAGCAGAGAAGCACTGGCAATAGTGTTTCGCCTGTTGTACACAAGGTCGCTATGAGTCAGATACCGACCCAACAGCACCTAACAACAACAACAACAATATAAGAAACAATAAGGTGCTCTGGTATTCCCATTTTCCTAAGTGTTATCCATAATTTATTATGACCCACACATCAAATACCTTTGCATAATCAATAAAACATAGATAGACATCTTTCTGATATTCTCTGCTTTCAGCTAATATCCACCTGACATCAGCAATGATGTCCCTGGTTCCCCACTCTCTTCTGAATTCCACTTGATTTTCCAGAAATTCCCTGTCTATATACTGCTGCAGTTGCTTGTGAATGATCTTTAGTAAAATTTTGCTTGTGTGTGATATTAATGAAATTGTCCAAAAATTTCCACATTCAGTTGGATCCCCTTCTTTGGGAATAGGCACAAATATGGATTTCTTCCAGTCAGTTGGCCAAGTAGCTGTTTTCCAAATCTGTTGGCATAAACATGTTAACACCTCCAGTGCTGCATCTGTTTGTTGAAACATCTCTATTGGTATCCCATCAATTCCTGGAGCCTTGTGTTTCGCCAGTTCTTTCAAGGCGGCTTCCACTTCATCCTTCAATACCATTGGTTCCTCTTCATATGCAACCTCTTGAAATGCTTGGTTATCTACCAATTCTTTTTTATATAATGACTCTGTGTATTCCTTCCATCTTCTTTTGATGTTTCCTGCATTGCTTAACATTTTCCCTGTAGAATCTTTCAGTACTGCCACTTGAGGCTTGAATTTTTTCTTCACTTCCTTAAGCTTGAGAAACACAGAGTGTGTTTTTCTCTTTTGGTGTTCTGCCTCCAGCTCTTTGCACATGTCATTAAAATATTTGTTTTTGTCTTCTCGAGCTGCCTTTTGTAATCTTCTGTTTAGATCCTTAACTTCATCATGTCTTCCTTTTACTTTGGCTGCTTGACATTCAAGGGCAAGGTCCAGCATCTCTTTTGACATGTAATTTGCTCTTTTCTTGTTTTCTTGCCTTCTTAATAACCTTTTGCTTTCTTCTTGAATGATATCTTTTATGTCATGCCACAATTCGTCTGGTCTCCTATCACGTGTATCTAATGCATTAAACCTATTCTTGAGGTGGTCTCTGGACTCAGGTGGAATATACTCAAGGTCATACCTTGGCTCTTGAAAACTTGTTCTAATTTTCTTCAGCTTCAGTTTGAACTTGCATATGAGAAGTTGATGGTCTGATCCACAATCAGCACCTTGTCTTGTTTTGACATTTAATATAGAGCTTTTCCATCATCTCTTTCCACATTTATAGTCAATTTGATTTCTGTATGTTCCATCTGGTGATGTCCATGTGTATAAGTGCCGTTTATGTTGTTGAAAAAAGGTATTTGCAATGAAAATGTTGTTGGTCTCACAAAATTCTATCATGCGATCTCCCACATCATTTCTGTCACCAAGACCGTATTTTCCAAGTACTGAACCTTCTTCTTTGTTTCCAACCTTTGTGTTCCAGTCACCAGTAATTATCAGTACATCCTGATTGCATGTTTGATCTATTTCAGATTACAGAAGCTGGTAGAAATCTTCCCTTTCTTCATTTGTGACCTTAGTGGTGGGTGCATAAATTTGAATAATAGTCATATTAACTGGCCTTCCTTGTAAACATATGGATATTTTTCTACCATTGACAACATTGTATTTCAGGACAGATCTTGAAATGTCTTTTTTGATGATGAATGCAACCCCATTTCTCTTTAGTTTATCATTCCCAGCATAGTAGACATATGATTATCTGACTCAAAGTGGCTCATGCCGGTCCATTTTAGCTCACTGATGCCTAGGATATCAATGTTTATGCACTCAATTTCTCTTTTAATAATTTCTAATTTTCCTAGATTCATACTACATACATTCCATGTTCCAATTATTAATGGATGTTTACAGTTGTTTCTCCTCATTTTGAGTCATGCCACATCAGCAGATGGAGGTCCCTGAGGCTTTACTCCATTTGCATCATCAAGGTAGACTCTACTTTGAGGAGGCAACTCTTCCCTAGTAGTCTTTTGAGTGCCTTCCAACCTGGGGGGCTCATTTTCCGGCGCTATATCTGACAGTGTTTCTTTACTATCCATAGGATTTTCAATGGCTAGTTGTTTCCGGAGTGGTTTGCCAGTGCCTCCTCTCCAGTCTGTCTTAGTCTGGAAGCTCAGCTGAAACCTGTCCACCAGGGGTGACCCTGCTGGTATCTGAGATACTGTTGGCATAGCTTTCAGCCTCATCACAACACACAAGCCCCCACATTGTGGCAAACTGACAGAATTTTGAATTCTGAATTTTGGTTTTCGGGGTTGTTTTGGCTATTTGGGATCTCTTGAGATTTCATCTGTATTTGGGATGGATTATCTATTTCTTTAAAAACAGCATTGGAATTTGATAGGCATAATGTTGAATCTATAGATTGCTTTGTGTAGTATTGATATCTTAACAATATTACACCTTTTAATCCATGAATCAAGAAGATTGTCTTCCTACTTATTGGTGCATTACTTTCAGAAATATTTTATAGTTTTCAGTATAGTCTTTCCCCTTCATGATTAAGTTTATTCCTAAGTGTTTTCTTTTTGACTCTATTCTTTTTTTCTTTTGACTCTATTCTATTCTTTCTTTTAACTCTATTTTAAATGGAACTTTTTCTTAATTTCCCTTTTGAATTGTTCATTGCTAATACATAGAAACACAACTGATTTTTGTGTGTTGGCTTTGTATTCCATGACTTTGCTGAATTCACTTATTATTTCTAACTCTTTTTTTGTAGAATCGTTAGGGTTTTCTACATATAAGATTATGTTATTTGTGAACAGAGATGATTTTACTTCTTTGTTCCCAATTTTGATGCTTTTAATTTATCTTTCTTGGCTGATTTCTCTGGCTAGGACTTCTAGTACTATGTTGAGGTGGCATCCTTGTCTTGCTCCTAATGTTGGAGGAAAAGTCTTTCCCCACTGAATATGATGTTAGCTGTGGGCCTTTCATGTATTATTACAGCTGTTTAAAAATGTCTTAATTTCCCGAAGTCTCACCCCTGCTTTTTCTTGGGGCCTTGGATGTTCCGTTGTTTCCTCTCCCTGTACTCTTTGGCTCTCAGGTCCTCATGGGTTTGCAGTGCATTTGCCACCACTGTCAGCCTCCTCCAACTCAAAGTCTGAACTGTGCCTGCATTCCTGTCTAACATCTGAGTAAGCACAGGACAAATGTTGGTCTTTTGGGTAGGGACAAGACAAGCCAGAACTGTGCAAACTCATTCTGCTCTTCTTTCTGTCTTGAGGGAGGCATGGGGAAATGGGTGGCTTTCTCCTGACTGTGCTATGCTGGGGTTAGGGTTTATGCAAAATAGCTAGTTCATGCAAAAATATCAGGAAATCTCTTACTGTTTTTAAAATGTTGCTTTTTCTTGATTGAGCATTTGCTTGGTTCTTTTAGATATTTAACTAGCATCTAGAGTGCCTACAATACTATTTTTAGTGAATCTGTTGTTTACTTAATGTTTCTGGGGGAAATGGTGACTTGGAATTTCTGTTATCTTGTCGATATCACTGCCCAATAGCTTTACACATTTTATCCTTTTAGACTTTCACAATTAAGTCTATAATCCAATTTAGATTGGGTTTTGTATATAACCTCTGGTTTTGAATTCTAACACCATCAGATTCTTGTTGTGTGGATTTGGGAAAAATTTTAAATTATTCTGTGCCTCAGTTTCTTTATCAGGGCAAAGTAAACATTTCCCTCATAGAGGTATTGTGAAGATTACTTCTATGTATGTAAAAGACTTACAAAAATGATTGGCACATAATATCCTTTCAAAAATGTTACTTGCTAAAAATATTTTTATATATTTTTTTTATTTGGTGATCCATTTGTGACCTGGAGGCTCAGAGGGGACTGACCTAAGTAAGTCTGAGAAAAAGCTCAACATTATCACTCAGCAAAACTTGAAGATCCAGATGACTGAGTGGGAGTACTGAGAAAAGCAGGCTGGGTTTGTACACCGGACTCTATTGTGCTAAATAAATACGAGTTTTCTTTCTTTTCCATTTCCTTATTTGTACCAATATGCCTGACTGAATACACAGTGTATTCATTTGAGTATTTTTATTGATCTAATCATTAGCTTGTTTAAGAAACATCCAGAATCTTCTTTGTTCATGTGTCTCCTGGGGGTAAGGCTCTTTGTTTTATGCAGCATTTCCTAGAACCCAGACGAAACTTTTATGGGAGAAGGATGTAGCAATCCACTCCCAAGGCAATCTCAAAACAATCAGCCATTGAAAACCCTATGAGGGTCGCTATGAGTAGGACTCAGACTCCATGGCACCTAATAACAAATGAGCCTTCTATACCCAGTCCCCTCAAGAACTGTGATAAAAATATGAAACAGTTTCTGGGATTAAATTCTGGAAGAATACAGACTAGAAGCAAGTTTGGAGAGTTGATTTACTTTGGGGGATAGTGCTTCCTCGTTTCTGTGTGTTTATTTAATTTTTAAAATCCTAGAATATTTTTAGAATACTGAAAGATACAGATTTGAATATAACAAGGATATGACAAACATCCTGGTCCTCACCAAGCAGATGTAAACACGCTCTAACTTTTTGTTATGTGTTTCTCAACCCAGTCTTCCTTAATAGAAAACACTATCCTGAAGTTAGTGTGTATTCTTCTGCCTTTGCTTATGCATTTAAAAAAATCAAACATCAATGTATTAATAATACATAGCATTATTTTGTTCTTAAATTCAGTATCTAATAATTCACGTTTCATTTTTTTCTGCTTGTTTTTCTCTGTGTGTGTGTGTGTGTGTGTGTGTGTGTGTGTGTGTGTGTGTGTTGCTGAGGGTTGAACTCAGAGCCTCCAACATGATAAACAGACACTCTACCCCTGAATTAAGTCTCTAGACCAATTTTTAAAGATTTGTCTATAATAATACAGGGATGGTTGTAGCTTTTTAATTATTAACTGCTACTTGAATTTCATATTGCTTGAATATACTATAATTTATTTATTCACTCCCCTACTGATGGGCATACACTGTATGTTGTTGTAATTGTTAGGTGCCATTGAGTTGGGCTCAACTCATAGCTAACCTGCTGTGCAAGAGAACAAAATACTCCCTGATATTGTGCAATGCTCAGCACTATGTCAGTGCTTCTCTGTTATTCATAGGGGCTTAAATGGCTGACTGTTTCAGGATTACTTTGAGAGTGGGCTGCCATGTCCATCTCCCATTTTTGTGGTGTTGGGGATAGAACTCAGGGCCTCAGAGAGCTCAGAGTAGCACTCCACCAACTGATCTAAACCCCAGCCGCCACACTGTATGTTGCTGTTGTTAGGTGCCCTAGACTTGGGTCTGACTAACAGTGACCCTACATACAACAGAATGAAACACTTCCTGGCCTGTGCCAGGCACACAATCTTTATTATGTTTAAGCCCATTGTTGCAGACACTGTGTCAATCCATCTAGTAGGGTTTTTTTCTTTTTTTCATTGACCTGCCACTCTTCTAAACATGATGTCCTTCTCCAGGGATTGGTCCCTCCTGACTGTATGTCCAAAATACATAAGATACAGTCTAGCCATCATTGCTTCCAAGGAACACTCTGATTGCAACTTCTTCTAGGATAGATCTGTTGGTTCTTTTGGCAGTCAGTGGTATATTCAATATTTGCCTCCAGTACTCAAATTCAAAGGCATCAATTCCTCTCCTTTTTCCCTTATTCAGTGTCTAGCTTCCACAGTTTGTGATGTGACTGAAAATACCATGGTATGAATCAGGCACACCTTCATCTTCAACATGACATCTTTACTTTTCAACACATTAAAGAGGTCTTTTGCAACAGCTTTTCCCAGTGCAATGCATCTTTTGATTTTTTGACTGCTGCTTCCATGGATGTTGATTGCAGAACCAAGTAAAGCAATCTTTTCTCCATTTTTCGTGAAGCCTGCATTTGGACCCAGTTGTAAGGATTTTTCTTTTGCTAATGTTGAGGCACAATCCACACGGAAGGCTGTGTTCTTTGATCTTCATCAGTAAGTATTTCAAAGCCTCTTCACTTTCAGCAAGCAAAGTTGTGTCATCTACATAATACAGGTTATTAATGAGTCTTCCTCCAATCCTAATGCTGCATTCTTCTATATAAAGTCTAGCTTGTAGGATTATTTGCTCAGCATAGAGATTGAAGAGGTACAGTTAAAGGATACAGTGCTGATGCACACACTTCTCAACTTTAAATCAAGCAGTGCTTTCTTGTTCTGTTTGAGCAACTGCCTTCTGGTCCATGTCCAGATTCCTCATGTGTACAATTAAGAGCTGTGGTATTCTCATTCTTCGCAATGTTATCCATGATATATTATGATCCACACAGCCAAATGCCTTTGCAAAGTCAATAAGACATAGATAGACATCTTTCTGGTATTGTCTGCTTTCGGCTAATATCCATCTGATATCAGCAACGATGTCCCTGGTCCATGCCCTTTCTGAATATGATTTGATTTTCTGGCAGTTCCTTGTCTATATACTGCTGCAGTTGCTTTTGAATGATCTTTAGCAAAATTTTACCTGCATGAGATATCAGTGATATATTTTGATAATTTCTACATTCAATTGGATCCCCTTTCTTTGGAATAGGCACAAATATGGATCTCTTTCAGTCAGTTGGACAGGTAGCTGTTTTCCAAATGTCTTGGCATAAACAAGTGAGCACCTCCAGTGCTGCATCTGTTTGTTGAAGCATCTCTATTGGTATTCCATCAATTCCAGCAGACTTGTGTTTTGCCAATTCCTTGAAGGCAGCTTTCACTTTGTCCATCATTACCATTTGTTCCTGATTGTGTGAAACTCTTGAAATGGTTGGTCATCTACCAATTCTTTTTGGTATAATGACTGTGTATTCCTTCCACCTTTTTTTGATGTTTCCTGCCTCACTTAATGTTTCCCCGGTAGAATCCCTTACTATTTCCCCTCCAGGCTTGAATTTTTTCTTCAGTTCCTTAAGTTTGAGAAAAACAGCATGTTCTTCCCTTTTGATTTTCTTTCCCAAGCTCTTTTCACATATCATTGTAATGTCTGATTTTGTCTTTGTGAACTGCCTTTTGAAATCTTCTGTTATTTAAAGTTTATCATGTCTTCCTTTTACTTTAGCTGCTCAGTGTTCAAGGGCAAGTTTCAGTCTCTTTTGACATGTAATTTGGGCTTTTTTCCCTGTCTTTTAAATAGCCTTTTGCTTTCCTCATGAATGATGTCTTTGATGTCATGCTACAACTTGTCTGGTCTTCTATCATTCTTGTCTAACACATCAAACCTGTTCTTGAAGTGGTTTCTGAGCTTAAATGGGATATACTCAAAATCATACTTTGGCTCTTGCACTCTTGTTCTAATTTTCTTCAGTTTCAGTTTGAACCTGCATTTGGGTGGCTGATGGTCTAATCCACAATCAGCACCTGGTCTTGTTCTGACTTTTGATATTGAGCTTTCCCATCATCTATCCACAAATGAGTGAATGTGGTTCCTATATGTTCCATCTGGTGGCTTCCGTGTGTACCCATTTATTTTGGTGAAAAAATGTATTTGCAATGGAAAGGTCATTAGTTTGACAAAATCCTATCACCAATCTCCAGCATTGTTTCTGTCACCAAGGGCATATTTTCCAATCACTGAGCCTTCTTTGTTTCCAACTTTTACATTCCAGTCAGCAGTAATTATCAGTACATCCTAATTGCATGTTCCATCTATGTGAGATTACAGAAGCTGGTAAAAATCATCTCTGTCTTCATTTGTAGGCTTAGTGGTTGGTGTGTAAATTTGGATAATAATCATATTAACTGGCCTTCCTTGTAGGCTTATGGATATTATTCTATCACTGACAGCATAGTACTTTAGGACAGATCTTGAGAAGTCTTGAGGATGAATGCAACTCCATTTCTAATTTGTCATTCTCATCATAGTAGACCATATGATTATCTGATTCAAAATGGCCTATGCCAGTCCATTTAGCTCACAGATGCCTAGAATGTTGATGTGCTCCATTTCTCTTTTGATGATTTCTAATTTTCCTAGTTTCATACTACATACATTCCATATTCCAATTACTAATGGACACTTATAGTTGTTCCTTCTTATTTTGCATCATGTCACATCAGCAAATAGAGTTCCCAGGGGCTTTACTCCCTTCCCATCAATATTGACTCTACTTTGAGGAGGCAACTCTTCCCCAGTCATTTTTTGAGTGCCTTCCAACCTGAGGGGATCATTTTCTGGCACTCTGTTTGACAGTGTTTCTTTGCTCTTCATAGGGTTTTTAACATTAATTGTTTTGGGAGTGGGTTAGCCATGTCCATTTCCTTAGTCTTCCTTAGTCTGGAAGCTCAGCAGAAACCTCCCTACTAAGGGTGACTCTGTAATACTGGTGGCATAGCTTTCAGCATCACAGTAACATGCAAGCCCCCACAGTACGGCAAACTGACTCTATGTTGTTGTTGTTAGGTGCCATCAAGTTGGGTCTGACTCGTAATGACCCTATGTACAACAGATGAAATACTACCCCACACCGTGCCACTATTGTCAGTGCTTCTCTGCTATTCATAGGGTTTTCAATGGCTGTTTGTCAGAAGGACCTGGGATGCCAGGTCCTTCTCTATAGACACTATATAACATCCATCCACCTTACTCTCCCTAGTTTTCTATGTAGGCATTACTAACTTATCCTCCAGCCTTTCCCACTAGTGTCTCAATTGCTTCTAAATTGAAATGTTTTAGATTTTCTTATAATTCCATGGGAGAAGGACCTGGCAATCCACTCCCAAGGCAATCCCAAAACAGTCAGCCATTGAAAACCCTATGAGTTGGATACCGACTCGACGGCACCTAGCAACAACAACAACAACAACAACAACAACAACAACAACATAATTCCATGAGGTTAAAACTATCTTTTCCAACACATTCAGACATTCTGATCTGGTCTGGTCACTCTGTCATTACTCTGAAATATCTTCTGTCATTTGGAAGTTTCTTTCTTTGCATTTCTTCTGTGCTAGGCTCTCTGTTCCTGTGCCATATGCTCCATGTTCATGCAAAGCAGTATGAGAGATGAGAAGCATGAGCTTCAGAAGAAGAAAGACCTAGGGTGAGCCTTGATCCATCACAATTATGAGCAGATTTATTACCTTTGCTGAGCCCTAATTTTCTCTTTAAAGGGTATGCATAAACATCTACCTCATAGGGTTGCCGTGAGGATTACAGGAAATGCTGTTTCAGGTACGAGAAACATGCATTGCAGTATTTTCTCCCAGATTGTGCCATATCTTCTAAATTTTCTCAGGCTGCCTCAAACTCAAAATCCTCCTGCCTCTGCCTCAAAAGTGCTGGAATGACAGGCACATACTACCCTGCCTACCCAGTGTGTTTTATATTTTCTTTCTGACAGTTCCCAAATCTGCACTTTTTAGGAGGTTGTGTGTGTGTGTGTGTGTGTGTGTGTGTGTGTGTCTGTGTGTGTGTGTCTGTGTGTGTGTGCAATTACTTTCTTGTGGTTCTTCCTCTGGTGGCTTATTTCACCATACGTTTAGTGGTTTTTAAGTTTTGAGTTCCTGTTCTATGAGACTTTATCTTTAGGATTCTTTGAGACATAGATTTCAGGGTTCTCTCTTTTAAAGAAGTTTTACTTTTTATTGTTCTAAGAATTCAAGGACCCAGATAACTTGTTGTTAGGTGCCATTGAGTTATTTCCGACTCATAGCGACCCTCATAGGGTTTTTAATGGTTGATTGTTTCAGAATTACCTCAGGAGTGGATAGCCACGTCCTTCTCCCATGTTTGTGGTGCTGGGAATTGAATCCAGGACCTCAAAGACTGCAGAGTGGTACTCTACCAACTGAGCTCTACCCCCAGATAACTTAGGATCCTTTTAAACTGAAATTCTGGCTTTGGGTTTTTTAGGTCATATGGGTAGTGCAACTTCCAGATCTAACCCTGTGTCCATGTGGGCTTATATCTTGAAGTCATTTGTTATCTGTATTTATAAGATTGTTGTTGTTGTTGTTAGGTGCCATTGAGTCAGTGTCCAACTCATAGCGACTCTATGTACAATAGGTGAACACTATTGTCAGTGCTTCTCTGCTATTCATAGGGTTTTCAATGGCGGATTGATTTTTGGGAGTGGGTTGCCGGGTCCTTCTCCCAAGCCTACAGTATCTGATGTTCCCAGGCAGTCTCCCATCCAGGTACTAACCAGGCCCAGCCTTGCTTAGCTTCCAAACTCTGACAGGATCAGATGCCACAGTACTATGGCTGCAGGCATTTTTTCCCCTATGTCCATGTGGGCTTATATCTTGAAGTTCTATGGGCCAATATTTTCATTTTTCCTGCTGATCTACTGAGAGCCAACATCAAAACAGACATGTCTCCCCACTATCTCATTTGGTGGGGCATGTTTATTTTTCTAGTCAACTTGAGAGTATCATACTTTGGGGTCACACCTTTAAGTGACAGTTTGATCTGACCTATCACTCTGCTCAGACTTTTTGTTTTAACTTCTGGTGTTTGTATTTTCCACTATTAACATATTAACTGGTGCCTTATGGGTCTAACACACTTGAGCAATGGATTTACATTCATCTTGCACATGCTAATTCTGTGCAAGTGCTCATCTCTTCAGTACCTTCCTAAAATTAGGCTTACTTACTGGGTAGTTGGGTGTGTGATTTTAACTCACTAAATCATGCAAGATACAACAGGGTTTGAGTCTCTGAGATCTGACATCACTAGGTCTGATAGTTGTTTTTAAAAAATCACTATCCCTATATTTTATGCAATATTATAATTCATATAGCAATAACTTTGAAACAAATGATGTCCAAATGATTTCTTGTGTCTATGAAGTCCAATGATCCTTGATTTTCAGAGTTTGCACAACAAATTTTAAATGAATTCAGTGAAAAAAATGGAGATGTGAGTGGTGTGAATTATTGTGATGATGATCAATAGTCAATGAGTCTCTGGCTGGGCGTGGTGGCGCACGCCTGTAATCCCAGCGGCTCAGGAGGCGGAGGTGGGAGGATCGCAAGTTCGAGACCAGAGGCAGTCTGCATAATTTAGCGAGACCCTGTCTCAAAAAGTAAAAAAAAATGGGCTGAGGTGCAGCTCAGTGGTCCAGCACTGCAGAGCATGCAGGCACAAGGCCCTGGGTTTAACCCCCAGTACCGCAAAAAAAAAAAAAAAAAAAAAAAGTCAGTGAGTCTCACAATACAGATACCAATCAAGAAGAAGAAGAAGGAGAAGTAAGGAAATAAAGAGTAGAAGAAGATAGAAAAGGACAAGAAGAAGAAGTAGAAGAAAGAGAAGCAGGAGAACAAGGAGAAGGTGATGAAGAATCTTCAACAGTAGACACTTAAAGTAATAAGAAAATTATTTTTATGGGAAAAATCAACTCAAATGGTCTAAAGAAGAAAGATTCAGATCCAAAAGAGTTTCCACCATTAATAAGTTGGCAAAATTACTGGGTGCAAAGGGTCCTACAAAAAGTTTCCAAGACCTCTCGTGTGTTAGACACATTTGGTATTGCTTACTTTCTGAGGAAATACAGGAAGAAATTATTCTAGGGATAAATGTAAAGCTTGAGAAAACTTGTGTAAAATATAAATGATAGGATCAACCAGAAGTGAAAAATATAGACACAGTTGAACTGCAAGCTTTTATAGGACTACTTATATACAATGGTGATTTTAAATTGGGAAATGAAGACTTCTCCATTATGTTTGCTACACATGGAGGGGGTAGAGATCTTTTTTGCTCCATTATGTTGCTGAAAAGAATGTTGAATGTACTTATACCCCTTTGTTTTGATAATTCTGAAACCAGGCAACAAAGGCATCAAAATGATCCAGCAGAACTTATAATTTGGTATTTTGAAAAGCTTATTGAACATCTGACAGAAGACTAATTTCTAGAATTTACAAAGAACTCAAGAAAGTAAATCCTAAGACAACAAATAGCCCAATACACAAGTGGACAAAGGAAATGAACAGACAGTTCTCAAATGAAGAAGTTTATAAGGTTATGAAGCACATAAAAAAGTGCTCAGTATCCCTAGCCATTAGGGAAGTGTAAATCAAAACAACTCTGAGATTCCATCTAACTCCACTGAGAATGGCTAAGATCAGCAAAACAAATAACAAATGCTGGCGAGGATGTGGAGAAAAAGGAATAATTTTATACTGCTGGTGAGACTGTAAATTAGTTCAACCACTTTGGAAATCAATATGGAGATACCTCAGAAAACTAAGAGAGAACTGCCATATGACCCAGCTGAACTACTCCTGGGAATATACCCAAAGGGAAACAAGTCATCATACCACAGAGACAACTGCATCTCCATATTTAATGCAGTACTCTTCACAATTGCAAGGATATGGAACCAACATAGATGCCCATCAACAGAAGAATGGATAAAAAAATTTGTGGTACATATACACAATGGAATATTACTCAATAATAAAAAAGAATGAAATAATGTCATTTGCAGCAAAATTGATGGAATGGGAGAGTATCATTTTAAGTGAATGAACACAGGCTCAAAAAGAGAAATATATTCTCACTAATATGTGGGAGCTGAATCTTAAATGAAGAAAAAAACTATACATAAGTAGATATATATGAAAATGAATAATTAAACTTAGCAAAGAAAGGAAAATATGAGTAGAAAGTAGGAAGGAGGGGAATAGCAAAGGGAAGCAAAGATTGTGGAAGGTGGTAAGGGGAGAGGAAACACTGTAAATGGATAAAGGGGGAGAGAATGATCTAAATGTAAATGATGCAACTTCATGAGTACATGGAAAAAATAGGGGAACATAACCCACAAATACATATGAGTTTTACTACATATTAATCAAAAATTTCCATAAATTTTGGAAGTTGAGGAAAGTGTAACTAAAAGTGATGTAATAGTTGCACAATGGAAAAAACAAATGCTATATTACTCTGTATCCCACAAATATTTATCAATAAAAGGAAAAAGAGAAAAGAAAATCTTGTGGAAAAATTTCAGAGCAACTACACATTAGGAGAATATTTCATAGTTGATGAAATGCTTGTAGGTTTTTGTGGTCATTGTCATTTCAGAATATTTATATCTAAGAAATCCAATAAATACAGAATAAAAATTCTGATTTTAGCAGATGCAAAAACAAGCTATTGTTTCAATGCTTATCTATATTGCAGAAAAGATTCTGATAGCAAAGAATTGGCTCAACATCTTCTGAAGCTTGGCACATCTACTCAGTCAATCCTTTGCTTAGCTAAATCAATTTATAATTTGAATCACATTACTGGAGACGACTGGTTGAGCTCAGATGAACTGGTGAAGGAGTTGCAAGAGTGAAAGCTAACTTATCTAGGCATTGTACAACAGAACAAGAAAGAAATCCCCCCCAAGTTTTTACCAGCAAGAATTCAATCAATAAATTCTTCATTATATGAATATCATGTTGATGTGACACTGCTTTCTCATAGCACCAAAAAATCAAAAGCTGGCATAGTAAGATGGTCTGTGCATCAGTATTCTGCTACTGATGAAGAAATAGGTAAACCTGAAATGGTAGCTTTATGTAATTAAAACCAGGAGTAGATGTGCTAGATCAAAAGTGTGAAAACTACTGTGTTGGTTGCAGAACCTGTACATGGCCAGTAGTAGTTATTTTAGAATAGTAGATATGGAAGCAGTAATGCTTACATTATATATGATAGAAAGTTAGATAGAAAACAATTATTATGATTGGACTTTATGAAGCTGTTAGGATGAGAATTAACTCTTCCTGAGTTAAAATGAAGAATATCTATCTATCTATCTGTCTGTCTGTCTGTCTATCAGCTATAGAATTCCTATGCAAATGTAAACTTTCATTAAGGGCATTTTAGGACCTGAAAGGTCTCATCCACCTCAAGAAAATCAAGGAGAGCCAACAAAAAGAAAATGACATTACATTTGCCCATGGAAACTTAATAGGAAAACATCTTATTTGTGTACTAAGTACAAAAAGCCTGTCTGCTTAAAATGTTCCAAAGTGCTATGCAGAAACTGTCATACCAACTTTGAAACTTAATATTTTATATTTTGTCTTTTATTTTGTACCATAATTGAATAAAGTTTCGGTTAAAAATATCCAGAAGTGGCTTTCATTTTCAATACCAAATATTTTTTTTGAATTTCAGTCAGTTTAATAGATTATAATACAAGAGTTTTAATTTGTTTATAAAATGTTAATAAATACATATTTTGAAACCAAAACACAATATTTTAAGAAAGGTTTAAACTAAAACATAAAGCACTTGCAACAAAAAGAAATATCTATGCATCCTTAAAAAGGCTACAGATCTTTGTGACCCAATGTTACTGGTTATGTTCTGGTTAGGGCATATCACCAGTGAAGTGTTAAACCTGGACTGGAGACCACCAGTGATTGGCAGATATCCTCAAAGCAAAGTTAAGGTCTTATTTAAATGCTCCCATGGATTTACCTTTTCATGCTGTTTAAAGTTATTACCTGATTCTGTTACTTTACTATCAGTCCAGTTTATGTCAAAAAACTTTAAGAAACAGCATTTTCAGGTGTACTGTATGGAGAGAGGATTCTCTCAACAGGGAGGCTGACTTTTTGTTTCTCTTTCCTTCTTGGGGATCTACAACTTCTTAGTTCTATATCTTGCAGTTTCCAACTGTTGGTGTTGATTTTTATCCCATTAGAGATACACTTATCTCATTGCTCAGGATGGCATTGTGGGACAAAAGCACATATATTCAATAGAGAAAATTTGAGGACTGCATTACTTATTGGTAAAACTTTAGGCAATTAGAATTGTGGGAGGGACCAAAGGGGAAAAGACCTTGTGGAGCCAAGGAGTCACAGGCAGGACTCCTAGTTCTCTAGCTGAACCTCTGGAAAGGGTGGAAGTTGGGAAATGAAGTGGAGGGGTGAGAAAGGCCAGGAAAAGTTGGGGTCTAGAGTACCTAAATGTTCCCCTGGACTTATTATTTCCCCCATACTTTAAAGTCTTTTTGAAGTCTATTCAACTTAGTAGAACAATGTGTTGCTTCTCTGGATGGTTATTGTGTTACTGGGGAGTATGTTCCTTTCGGAGCTACAAGTTAGCTCAGTTGGTAGGGTGCCATTCTGCAGTCTCTGAGGTCCCAAGTTCAATTCCTAGCACTGCAAAAATGGGAGAAGGACATGGCAATCCATTCCCAAGGCAATCCTAAAACAATTAGGTATTGAAAACCCTATGAGGGTTGCTATGAGTCAGACACGACTTGATGGCACCTAACAACAACACAACATGTTCCTTTCACTGTCATTCAACTGAGAGCCACAACATAGAAAGGGGCCTGGGAGAAGAGGGCAGGAGGTAGGAGATTCAGTTTACCAGACCTTGAGCCACCAGGAAGAAAGGGGGACCATGCAGTAGAACAGCAGAGATAATCACGCTCAGACTCTATCCTGACGTTGACATTGACTTGCTGTGTGATCTGGTACAAATTCCTTCCTCCCTCTGCGCTTTCCTCTATTTTCAGTTCTCTCTATTTCAGAATGAGGGCTGGACTCCATGTGCCCAGGGATGCCAACTGAGGGTTCATCCAAGACTCTCCATGCAGGATCACAAGTTTGAGACCAGAGGTAGTCTGTGTAATTTAGCGAGACCCTGTCTCAAAAAGTAAAAAAACATGGGCTGGGGGTGCAGTTCACTGGTACAGCACTTGCAAAGTGTGAGGCCCTGGGTTCAACCCCCAGGACCACAAGAAAAAAAAAAAAAAAAGACTCTCCATGCTCTTGAAGTCAGCTTCAGCAGAGAATTTCTGGAGTCAGACTTGAATGTACGTTTCCAGGAATGATGGGGCATGCTCAATAGTTGGAGTCATTGTCAACTGTTGTTTTTGTTAAGGCATGTGCTATGCACAGCTGTTACATGCACTCACATTTCCATGAGTGTCCCCTGATTTCAATGTAGTAAGATAAAAAAGGCCACTCACTGGAAGCTGTAGTGGAAATTGTGGAAAAACTGTTCATTTTATGAGCTATAACTTAACACAGTTTTTTTCACTCTCAAGAAAGCATGTAGGAAAGAAAGTGAGGGAGTGTAATATGAAGGTAACATGTCACCTAGGCAGGTGGTCATTCTGGCCCATACTCATTTTGAGCTTCACAGAACTTCTGCTGCCTCCCCTGTCTCATTGTCTGCTTGGTCTAGAATTTGATCTAACTCTCTGGGGCCACTCCGTACTCTCTCCAACTAGCCTAGCAGCATGGTTATGTGGAAAGAGCTGGATTTCTGAGTCAGACAGCCTTGGTTGTGAATCCTCCCCTGAACCCATCAGCAAGTCACTCAACCCCATAGAACCTGGGGGTCTTCATCTTTAAACTGGGAGCAATACATGTCTCAGAGCATTACAGATTGAGGACTCACTGAATGTTTTACATATGCATGTGACCTGTAGGTGCATTTCATACCTGATTTCTAATTCCCTCAGCCACAATATGTGAATGTGTTTTCTGTATTGTTCAGATGGCAAATAGAGGCTTAGAAGAGTTCAATGGCTAATATGGCAGAGGTAGCCTGTGTCCTACCATCCTTTAGGGCCTTATACTAATGTCTATCTAGTGGCTGTCCAACACCAATACCTGCTTTCTATGCCTGGGAAATCCACTATTGTGAGGTTTTATGGAAGGTGGGTACTGCTTCACTTCCTGTTATGGGTTAGATATGAAGTATCCTCTCCCCGCAAAGGCTCCTGTGTTGAAGGCTTGGTCCTAGCTGGCAGGGCTATTGAAAGGCGATTGGAGCATGAGGACATTAATTTCATCAATGGGTTAATCCACTGATGAGTTCATAGCTGAGTGGGTTAAGATCATGGGGCCTAGGTGGAGACAAGGAGGTCACTGGGATGTGCCTTTGAAGGGAGTATCGTGTCCCCAGACCCTTCCTCTTGCATTCCCTCTATGTCCTGTCCACCATGGGGTGAACAGATTTGCTGCACTTCATGCTCCTTGCCAAATGATGTTCTGCCTCTTCACAATTCACAAACAATGGAGCCAACAGACCAAGAACTGGAACCTCTGAAACCGTGAGCCAAAACAAACCTTTCCTCCTTTTAAATCGTTTTTCTCAGTTATTTTGTCCCAGTGTGGAAGCACTGACTAACACCTCCCAGCTCTAGAGTCAAAGAACGTTGCTGTTTAGATCCTTGCCCTCCCTAACTCTTAGAAGCCAGGGAATGGGCAATGGGATGCTTAGCCAGTTGAATGCTTCTATCTAAGACTTTGAATCTGGGAGAAATGACATAAAGAAGCAATGGCATTTGACAATTAATTGTGGTAGCAGTGGGAGCATCTTATGGCCTTTGGTGGTGGTCACGGTGGCCACTCCCAGTGCTCAGTGGCCACAGTGCCATCTGTCAGGCTGCCCCTACACCATGGCCTGAGCTGTGGCTCATATCACATGGTCTATTTTGGCTTCTGCCCACTTCTAAGACTGGTTTTGAGTCTTCCTATCAGTTTTGTGAGCTTCTTGATATTTTTACATTTCTTCTTCATCTAACTCAGATTTGGTTTCTGTTGTTTGTTTTCAAAAACCTCATGTGGCAGCTCTTTGTCCTCGGGGAGAGTCCCCTTTGATACTGAGCCTTTTCCTCTTCTGCCTAATACTTCCATCCAAATGCTAGGAATTTTTTTGCCTCCAAGCCACAGATTAATCCGTTTTACACTGTCCATTCTCCTCTCACCCCATTCCCTCCTCTCTGTATGGCAACTTTCTGCCTCCTAGGGGTCCCTCATTTTATATTCAGTGGACAGAGGCCAGCAAAGAATTGTTTCTCGTAAACCTACTGCCTCATTCCTTGCCTGTGCTCCTCCCTGAAGTGAATTCTTGGGAGTGTGGGGTGACTCTTGGTCAGCTCTTCCTCAGGGCCCTTCCTCTCCTCTGGTTATACCTTCTGCCACTTTCTCCAGCTGGACTCCACTGGGTCAGGTTTCTTCCAAGCCTGGCCCTGAGAATCTCAAGGAAGAGATGGCCTTTGTTAAGACATGAAGGGGGTACCAAATCTAGACAGCCCAGGAAAAAGTTTGGAAAAAGACTCTTCCTCTTTTGATGAAGCTGCGTTCTAGGGTGTAGTTTGCTTGGCTTCTGGTTCTCCATGTACACTGTGGCTCTGATGGTAGTGAACCATCTGCCATGGAGAGCCAGCTTATCTCAGCCCCAGAGTGGCTCAGCTGCATTCCTTAGTCCCATCCAGGGATCCAGGGGCATTGCAATTTATAGTGTTTCTGCCCAGGATACTTGTCTTCCTCTTCTTTTTTTCCCCCCAAAACTGGAGGTTAATCCCAGGGCTTTTCCCACAATAGGCAAGAGCTCTACCTCTGAGCTGCACTCCTACTTCCTCCCTTTTAATTTTTTTTTTTAATTTTAAGACAGAGTCTCGCTAAATTGCACAGGCTGCCTTTGGTCTTAAACCTGTGATCCTCCTGCCTCAGCCTCCAAAATTGCTGGGATTATAGATATGCACCACATGTCTGACCAGGATACTGTTCTTCATTTGTTTATTTTTTTAAATTATTATTATTATTATTATTATTATTATTATTTTTGCGGTACTGGGGGTTGAACCCAGGGCCTTGCACCTGCATGCTTTGCAAGTGCTGGACCACTGAGCTGCACCTGTAGCCCTTTTTTTTTTTTTTTTTTTAAATTTTTGAGACAGGGTCTTGCTAAATTACACAGACTGCCTCTGGTCTCGAACTTGTGATCCTCCTACCTCTGCCTCGGGAGCCGCTGGGATTACAGGCGTGCACCACCACGTTCAGTCTATTTATTTATTTGAGACAGAATCTCACTATACATCCCAATCTATCCTGAAATTCTCTATGTGTCCTAGACTGGCCTCAAACTTGAGATCCTCCTGCCTCTGTGTCCTGAGTGCTGAGATTACAGGTGTGTACCACCAAGCCTGGCTCAGGATACTGTTCTTAAGAGATGCATCTCCCCTCACCAACCCAACCTCTGGCCCGGACTGGGGCTGCCAGTCACAAGACATACTTTATAGGCTAAGGGGTGGGCCCCAGTCAAGCAGGTAGATGGGCAGAATGAAAATACATATGAAGATTCTAGAAGAAAGGAGCCCTTTCTTTTCCTTCATATTACAAGCTATATATACATAATCTTGGAACTACTTCTGATGTGTACTTTGCCAGAAGAAAGGCAGAAGAAAGGAGGAAGTTCAATTGATTTCCTAGGGCCACTGTAACAAATCATCACAAAAGTGAATGTCTTTAAACAACAGAAATTAATTCCTTCACAGTTAATTTCTGTTCTAGAGGACAGAAACTCAAAACCAAGGTTTCGGCAGGGTTGGCTCTTTCTAAGGATTCTGAGGGAGAATCTGTTCCATGCTTCTCTTCTAGCTTTTGGTGGTTTCTGGAAATCTTTTGCATTCCTTGCTTTGTAGATACACCCCTCTGCCTCCATTCCCATGGCTGTCTTCCCTCTGTGTATGTCTGGGCTCAAATTTCCCTTTTATGGAGACACCAGTCATTAGATTAGAGATCACCTTAATCCAAGTTTATATCACTTTAATTTGATTACATCTGCAATGATCATATTTCTAAATAAGGTCATCTTCACCAGTTCTGACATGAATTTGGGGAAGGTATTTAACCTAATACAGAAGCTATGTGGGAAAGTAAGGCAAAGAGGTGGAAAGAGAGAGAACTTGAATCATATCTTTTCAGTCCTGAACCCAGCCACTCTGAGTGAAGCTAGCTTTATCCTGAATTTTCCAGATATGAGAATCAAAAAATTTCCTTTTACCTTAAGTTAAAGTTTGATTTCTGTCACTTGAAACTAAAAAAGTCCTGACTAATACAGTGGTGACTGGAAAAACAGAAAAGAGCAATCTACAGTTTTAATAGGACCAAATTATAGTAAGGGAATGTGAATTTCCTTTCTCTATTTCTTCAAGTTGTACCACATGCCAGTATTAACACAAAACTCCATATTCTTGTTAGGTGCCATCGAGTCAGTATCCGACTCATAGCGATCCTATGTACGATAGGCAAAACACTATTGTTACTGCTTTTCTGCTATTCCATAGAGTTTTTAATGGCAGATTGTTTTTTGGGAGTGGGTTGCCAGGTTCTTCTCCCAAGCCTACATAGCAGTACTTTACTATGCTCACTTCCCAGGTCCTCCAGAGTCTTCCTGGTGAGGATATTCTCCAAGGAGAGGGCTTATGACTTGATTTGCCTTTCCTTTTGCCTAGTTGGACTCAAATATCCAGGAATGGTTCTTGGCCTCCAAAAATTTGGGATAAAAGTTGAACCAGATTTGGGATCTGATCCTTGGACATATGGGGACAAGGTGGGAGTGGAGGGTTGACTCATCATGCTGTTCATTCTTTGTATGTCTGGTGCTCACCATAGTGCCAGACCTATGGTTGAGGCTTAAAAAATATTGATAGACTGAGTCAAATAACATGTGTTTAGTGGTTATCAAGGAAAATGCAAAAAAAAAGCACAAAAGATAGAATCTTAGCCCTTGGGGGTTCTCAGTGTAGTTGGGGAGATAACGCACCCTCATGGAGTAATTACATAACAGCATACTAGATCTGCAGTACATTTGGGGTTCTACAGGAGAGGAGTTGTGGTTCAAAGGAGAGAGATCCTTGGGGTTTGGGGAGCTGCTGAAGGAGGATTTGGGGAGGGAGAATAACTTAAGTTGGGCCTGGAAAGACAGGTTGAGTTTTAGAGGAGAGTATGTAGAATGAACTTGGTGTCCTCCCAAGGTGATGTCTGGACTGGGCAGGTGGAGGTGGGGTTCTGGTTGGTGTTGGGGAGGCAAAGGTAGAGAGGAAAAGCCTCTGGGCCAGGAGGCATCTCCAGGAGGCCAAGATCCCACTGATGTACACTAAAGAAGAGCAGAAAAGAATCTTTCCTTCTCCCATCACTTGGGTTTCACATTTGACCAAGATGTGAGGCATCTGCTCAGGCACACAATGATGAGGTTTTTTTTTTGTGTGTGTGTGTGTGTTCAATCTGTGGTTTAATGTTACTGTGCTTTGGGGTTTTTCAGCTCCTTTAGAGACTTCTAGTTGTAGGTGACAGAAATTAGGTGTTGTGGAAGCTTTTCTTTTTTGCTTGCCATTATTTTGCAGCAGGAGATCATTTCCTCTAAGCTAAAGACTGATTCTAATATTCTCTACCTTTGATTTTCCCCTTATCCCTCCATATACCCTGATTCTGCTGCTTCATTTCTGTAGGACCTGGCAGGTGAGAGAAATAGGAAAGAGGATAATGTTTCTTGTGACTTGCTAGCTGGGTTCTTTGTCTGGTATTTTGGGGTTCTTGCTGGCAGGTAAGGGGGACCAATGGTGACATCTTTTCTGATTCTCTGCTTCCTTCTCCTACCTCTCAGCCTGCTTCAGGAAAACTCCCTCAGGGACTGGGGGAGAAAAACTTATCCTGGATGTTAATGACGGGCTCCTGTGGAGGCATTTGTCTCCCTGAGGTTTCTTCGTCCACTGCAGTCTGGATGTTCCTGGCTGCCTGGAGGCCTGATTTGATGGCAGACTCAACCCAGCCATTGGGCACGCTGGTATGCTCGCCAGCAAAGTGAATGCGGCCCTCTGGCTTAAGTAGTTGCTTCCAATAGTCCACAGATTGATAGGGTGTGAACAAAGGAAAGGCACCAATGGTGAGTGGGTCCAGAGACCAGTGCTTGACCACCGATGAGGGACACATGTGCTGGAGCTCCTCCTTGGGTATCTGGTGCATTACTGCCAGGTCACCCAGGACAATATCCACCACCTGGTCTTGCTTCAGGGCAGTGAAAAAGAGAGAATCATCGTCCATTGCATAGGCCAGCAGGATGCCCTTGCCGCTGGGGAAACTGTGGCTGGGGTAGGTGATGGTGCAAGAGGGCTGGTCAGTGGTGGAGGTTCCTCCCTTGATGCCATCCTGTTCCCAGAAGGTTTTGTTACAGGCCAGCAACACCTTGGTAGCACTCGTATAATGCACAGAGCGCAGGGCATGTGACTTTTCTGGGGACAGGGGTGGCTGGAAGGTGATGAGTCGCGTGGCCTTGGCTGAGGCAGTGATGATGATGTAGTCAGCAGTGAGGTTGTGAAGCGCAACATTGGACCCACTTGCACGATATAAAACCCTGACCTCAGCCCCATCCCTCACCACAGTCTCCACCTTAGACCCCAGATGGACGGTGCCAGGCTTCAGGGTGGCAGCAAGGCCTTTAGGGAGCTGGTCAAAGCCACCAATGATTTCAAAAAATCTGCAGAAATGAAGAAAGGGGAGGGTGAGGGTGGGAGGCACTGCCAGGCATATGCACCCTGTGGCCAGCATGTTCCTGGTCTAAACTGGCTCCTTGCGCTCTGTGTGGGACACTTCACATGCATCACCTTAATTAATATATGGCCCTTGGTCAAGGAAGGATTGTTAGTTAATTTGATGGTTGAGAAAACTGACACCAGAGAAAAGTGACTTTCTGGAGATCACATAGGCAGCCTAGTGCTGGAGCCTCCGCACCCAGCTGCCCTGCAGTTCTTCTTAGGAGTCCTGCGAGCCCGGGCTTTGGAGTCTGGCTTCAGCCCTAACTCAAGATGCGTGAAGTTGGGTAAATTCCCTCATATTTCAGCATCTCTGCCCATGAAATGGCTCTGAGTAATAGTATCTACCTTAAGAGAGGGCTGGGATTTAGCTCAGTTGGTAGAGCGCTGCACTGCAGTCTCTGAGGTCCTGGGTTCAATTCCCAGCACCGCAAAACTGGGAGAAGGACTTGGCAATCCACTCCCAAGGCAATCCCAAAACAGCCAGCCATTGAAAACCCTATGAGGGTCGCTATGAGTTGGATACCAACTCGATGGCACATAACAACAACAACAACAACAACAACAACCTTAAGAGAATCCTAACAATTAAATGTGACAGTTCCTGGAGAGTGCTAAGCACAGTGCCTACCATGGGACTCCCACCCTGGCCCCTGACCCGCCTTACTCTTCATTTTTAGAGAAGATTGTCATGAAGCACAGGGACTCCAGGAAGTACTTATAGTATCCACCATTCTGGCTCATCAGGTCCTCAACCATGTCCACTGCTCCTCTGCTCAGCATCCCTGCCTTTAGGAGGAAAGCCTGTGGGGTGGGGACCACAGATGGAAGAGTGGGGTAGAGGCAACAGCATGTAGGAAGGGGCTTCAGCAGGGGCCTGGGTTAACAAAGCTGGGAGGTAGCGGCCTTGGCAGTGGGAAGAGAGCACCCCGGCATATAGGGGACTGCCCAGGGGACAGGTGGGGCATGGAGGTCACCACCCTACCTCCATCCTGGGATGTCTTTGCATTACTTACCAAGGTGGAATAAGAATCATAAAAGGACGTCAAGTAGCTGCAGTTGAATGTCTCCAGACTTTGTTTGAGCTGCAGAAGAAGAGAAGAGTCAGGTGACCTGAGCCCATCTACTAACATGCCAGGTGACCTTAGGCCAGACCCTTTTCCTTCCTGCCCTAACTGGGGTAAGGCAGTAGGCACCTTGGTGATGGACTGTTGGAAGAGACTCTCAGCACTCTTGTCCTTCTCAGTGGGGCTCACGGAATAGCCCAAGAGCTCTGTATTGGCCTTGACCTCCCAGGTGTGATAGCGCCGTCCATTGCGGACGTGCCAGGTATTGTCATCGTATGCGATGAACTTGTTCAGCTTCAGACCAAGCTTCTCAATGTAGGTCTGGACCAGCCTAGTGCAGAGATGGGTATAAGTTAGCCTCCATCCTCTTGCTACTGGCCCCAGGGTAGAAACCACTTCCAGAAAGACCAGTTTCTTATTGTGCTCACGGAGCTCAGACTAACTGCTTGCTCAACTCTAATGGCATTTTTCTCTTTCTGTGGACATTAGTTTTTTTCTTCTATTTTTGCCCCAGGGGAAATAGGGAGTGGGTAGTTCACTCATCACTAAATTGAGGACTTTTTAGGATATCTGAGTCTACAGGACTCAAAAGTAGAGATAGAGGATTTTGTTTCAGAGAGTATTTGAAATTCCATTTTCCATTTGTAAGTAAGTTTGAGACTGTGTCTAATGACTCTGAGTCTGTGCTGGTTCAGTTGTTTTTTGCTTTTGGTGGTTTGGAGGGAACACGGGTTCAATTTGCATTAAAAGCAAATGAAGAATTCATATTTACTGAGGCACGTGGAATGCCAAGTTGTGTATTGTTTTTGTTTTGGAAGCCTCAGAATCCAGGGCCCTGTTTTCTTCTGGAGTCAGATACCATTTAGGGGGTTGAACATACGCTTTGTGTCAGGTATCTCCTTGATCTTCATGAGGAGCTCTGTCACTTTCTCTTAGGAGAGACTTGGGTGAGTCATGTAATATCTCAGCCCAATTTCTTGATTTGCAAATGAGAATAAAAGTGTCAACTTACAAGACTGTGAAGATCAATCAAATAATATAAATATAAGGGTAAGCACAGGGCCTGGCACAAGAGTAGTGCTCAATAAATGGTAGGTATTGTTAGTAATAGCTATGATAATTTTACAGCTCAATTTGATATAATTGGTTGATAAGAAACTCTCTGTTTTAAACCACACAATGTGATGTGTTAATGGTAATGGTTGTAATTGTAATTCTGGCCCATGACACAGTGATGCTGAAAGGGCTTTGACATGATGGCAGTCAAGTCCTTCCTGCTTCTTTCTTATCCCTCCTGTGTGCCTTTTGCTCCATCTTTCACCTGGGACTTACCTGTGGGATTTAGGAAATCTCATGGCCCCCAGTTCACCATACCAGCCTTCCTTCTCATTTCTGAATGTGAGCACTCGACCCCCGACGTGGTCACTGGCCTCCAAGATGGTTACCTGGCATCCAGAGAAACTTCTGCCAATCCCAGAGATCCCGCCCTCTACTCCCACCCCGACACAGCCACATGCTCTGGCCTGGAGTCCCCATTATCAGGCCCCAAACATGCAAGATAACCTCCTTGGGAGTGCATCCTCTGGAAGGATCCTGAATGATGCAAGGGAAGCTGAAGAGCTCCTGGTGGGCAGGGGCAGGACACCCCTTGGCCCTTGCTTGGTAACATAGCTCTTTACTTTAGTTCCCACAGCACAAATGGCAGTTAGCAATGATTAAGTGTTAAGGGTTTCAGAGACCCAGCAGGTTAAGTGCACTTGTCCAAGAGTCGATTGAAACTCCATCCTTTCTCTGTCCACCCAAGGAGGTAAACTGGAGGCAAACGACTGAGGCTCTTGCAAGACCTCCTCACCTGGTGACCAGCATCCTGCAGGGTCTTGGCTGCTATCAGGCCTGACATGCCAGCTCCCACTACCACTACACGCTTGGACAGTGGGGAGGTGTGGAGCCCATCCTGGGCTGTGATGAGAAAGGATTCATAATTGGGGTCCTGGAAGCACTTGGTCAGGTTCTCATAGTAGGCAAGACAGCTGGGGATAGCCATGAGGATTGCCAAGATCAGGGTTCCTGGGTACAGAGAAAACAATGAGGGTGGCCTTTCTGGAACCCAGGCTCTGGCCCCTGCCTGTACTGCCCAGGAAGAGCTTGGCTGCATGAACCAGTGCAGGACAGTAAGGTCAGGACAGTGTCTGACAAGAGTGTGGCTGTAGATGTGTGTATTTGTGACTGTGTCTATGTAGAGGTGAGTGTGTTGTGTGGGGTAGAGATGTATGGGTGGACTATAGTGGTGTTGCCTTATGTGATTAATGTGTGATTGTGAATGTTTATGTGAGTGCATGTGGTTGGAAATTCACGGATATGGCAGGTTCACATTTCATGGTAAACATGCCTGCTTCTTATGTGAGTGTGCATGTGAGCTTGTCTGTGAGTATGTAAGGGACGTTTTGTATGTCACTTTGCTCAGTGTGCATGTCACTTTGTGGGTGAGACTGAGTTTGTGAGTTTGTGTTGCTGCTCTATGTGACTGTGCATTGTTTGTGATTGCATGTGAGGGATGTGTTTATGGAACAGTGTGGGTGCCTGAGTAAATGTGTATATGACTCTATAAGGGAAGGTGAGGTGGACTGGAAATAAACATGGGTTGGCTTGGATTTGAAAGAGTGGGGGTGATGGGACATGTGCATTTTCTTGAGCCTGAGTGAGAATATAGATGTATGGGTGCATTCTGTGGGTGCATTTTGAGTATGAAGCTGGGTGGGAGAGTATGACAGTGTCTGTATTCTTTGTGAATGTGCACATTTATGAGAAGGTGTGTGTGCATTTGTGCAAAAGTGAGTGTGTGCAGGAGGAAGGCACAGTTCTCTTAGGGGATTGGGGGTAGGGAGTGACCTGTGGGGAAATGGCAGACCTATTGTTCTTCTGCATGCCTGCAGCCGTAGCCCTGAAACATCCAATCCAGTCAGATCTCGCAAGATAAGCAGGGCCAGCCCTGGTTAGTACTTGGATGGGAGACTGCCAGGAAACACCAGGAGCTGTAGGCTTGGGAGACGGACCTGGCAACCCACTCCCAAAAATCAATCTGCCATTGAAAATCCTATGAACAGCAGAGAAGCACTGACAATAGTGTTTTACCTGTTGTACATAGGGTCACTATGAGTTGGATACCTACTCGACAATACCTAACAACAACAACAAAAACATTGTTCTTCTGCAGCCTCACAGTGCTTTTTCTGCCAGGTCCAGATCCATTCATGATGGGTAGACAGAGTCTCCACATGAGGAAGAGTATCTTTAATAAAGGCATCGGAGGGAAAGTCTACCAAAAGGGGAAAAGTACCTTTTGCTTTGGGGGAAAGTCTACTGAAAGGGGAAGAGTACCTCCAAAAAGGTCTCTTCATGGAAAGGGACTTGGAATCTCATCTTTTCTTTTTCTTAAATTTGAATTGTTCACTGTGTTCTTCATATTGTAGATTTCTGGGAGATATTAATGAAAAACAAGTAATAGATGTAGATATATAATCTTCTGGCTCTGTGAGCAGTGCTGATTCAGATTGGGAGTTGACAAACCTCCCTAGCAGGCTTTCTTAGGGAAATTCTTGAATGACTTCCAACAACGAAAACTCCTTAAGTCAACACAAACAAAAGCCTTTGTACCAAAAGCCCTACAGTAAACAAATCATTCTGATAAGATAAAGCACCCATTTGTCATAATAAATGGACTCAGTGGGGTGACACACAGGTAACAGTTAACTGCCCCTAATTCCTATATAAAGTTAAGAATAGTTAATTGATTTAGATACGGGAGGTATAGATGCTCAGGTCATCTTGGTTTATCTCTTTGAAGTAAACACAATTTGTCTCTGAGTTCATCTCCTACTTTGATTACCACCTAACACTCATGTGATAATTTAATCAAGTGATTGTTGACAAAACCTTGATGTAATCCATCAATGCTACCAATTTCCTTGTCTTTTTTCTGATATTTCATAAGATTTAGTCAATTGTAGTTCTGTATAAAAGGCTGGGCTATCTGGGAAATAAATCCAAACAGATCCACACTGCCTCCAAGCTGCTGTGTCTGTTACCCATTGCTGACTCCTCATCTGCCCTCGGGAACCTCTGGATCTTAGGCTGCAGCTGGTCTGTGGCATTTTTCCAAAGCTTTTTAAGTATTTAATGTGACACAAATATTGGAAATCACTGCTCATATAGTTAATAATTACCATGCAAGAAGTCCCAAGTGACTGGGTTTTCCTCTGCACAATTAAATGGTCTGATGTATAGAGAAATTTGCCTGGGAGTCTGGCACAAAGGACTATGTGGTTTCCTCAGTGTTCCTGATGCAAAGGGGAGCAGGCAGGGACTGTACACATTGTTCTCTTGCCACTAGCTCTAGGTTTTTTGGCAGATGAGACCCCCTTAGTCCAGACTTTGTTCTGGGGGTATGACTGAAGCTTCCAGAAGGAAAGGAATCTTCAGGCATCATTTGTTTAGGTGGGGCAGGAGATGCAGCCTACTGGTAGGAAGACCCTTACCAATGCCCAGAGACCTTCCACTGGGGCCACTCCCCAGGAAAGAGGAGAGACTCCCCACGACTATCCTCTCTCTCCATCCCTCAGAACTACCTCAACCTCCTTAATCCAGTCTCCACCCCTCACAATTTTCGCCACCTCCCCAAGCTGTCATCATTTCTGTCTCAGCCCCTGTGTCTTTCCCCTTGAATGGACCAACACCCCCACAGTCATTCTCCCGACCCAGCTCCACTCTGCTCATTCACTTGCAACACCTCCTCCCATGTCCATGCCCTGCTGGGGCTCCTACACCCTGCCCCAGTTCCCATCCCTCTTCCCTTTGCATGGCCCTACATTCAGACTCATCCTCAGACCCATGTTCAAACCCCTTGACCCTCATCCCACCCCATCCAATTTCTCTCCCTGGTTCAGCCTCCAACACCTCTTTCATCAGATTCTTCTCTCTCTGACCTACTGGAGGGACCCCACTTACCTTTCATCTTGACCATGACCCTGCAGCTGATGCTCAACACTGGGCAGCTCCCTTTCTTTGAATGAGAAGCCAGCTCCACTCCAGCAGTAATTGGCTTCTGTCTCACCGTTTTATACCCGGCCCTATTGGCTAGGCCATGCAAGGCAGCCCTGCCCTCAAGGCCTGGCCTGTTAGGTGAGGTTATTGTGGTGACTCACTCCACCCTCAGGCTCATCTTATGCATCTCCACCTCCTTCCTGACTACGCTCCCTCCTAGTGAAAGCCCCCTCTCCTGGCCCAGCCCCTAGCTCCTGGTGCCATTAGGGACCAGGGATGCTGTGATCACCCCAGGAGCGGATGAGGGCTGGGTTAGATGTTTAGTGTTTTTGGCTCCCAGCATCGGCCAAAGCACCTGACTGCTCCCAATAGAGAATGTTCTTTCTCCCACTGCCATTCCACTGGGGACCCTTCTGCTCTGCTGTGAGTCTATCCAGTGTTGGGGTTCTGGCCAGGAGCTCCCATGGAAGGACTGCACCATCTGTCCATTCTCCAGGGTGCCAAGGCAGGCAGGTAGGCAAGGGTCCCTGGCCTGCCCTATTTGCAGAAGAGAGTGTCTTTTGCCCCTTCCTCTGGGCCCTCTAGGGCTTCCTTAGGTGCAGTAGGGATCTCTGGCACCAGAGCTCCTTCCTCTGAGGAATGGGGCCAACTGGCTGTGGTGCCAAGTCTTGCTTTTGTCTTCTGTGCACAGTCTGGAAGCAAGAGAAGTGGGCAGATAATGTGTGCCCAGCCAGCAGTACAGGGTGGGAGGAGGCAAGAGTGGAGAAGACAGGAGCACTTGGCAACCAGGGCCCAGGGCTTGGAGCCTGACTCCAGGCGTGGCATGGGGAAAAGGGCACAACCAAGGGAACTGACAGACCTGGGGTTGAATCCTGCTTCATCCTGTTGGAGCTGTGTGTCTCAGGACACAGGGCTCAGACCTCTCCAAACCTGCACTTCCTTGTCTGCAACATGGGGCCAATAATACCTTTCCCCTAGTGTTTTATTTTAATTTTTTTATTGGAAATTTTTAATGTGCACCTTAATGTGATTCATTCTGACATGCTTTTCATTGTGACATTTCCATATACGCATTTTGATGCACATTATTTATATAGGTTCCCCCTTATCCTCTTGTATGCTTCCCCCATTCCTACCATCCCCATCTAAGTCTTCTCTATCATTTATTGGTAATATTTTTCTATATGTCCTTGGGTTCCAGTTCTGTTTAAGATAGAAACTTTTCCTGTAGTGAACTTTGTTTTTATCTTGTCAGAACAATTGCATGCATTTTCTAGACCATTTATATTGACATCATTCTTAGCTTTTTTTTTTTCATTTTATTTTGATCCAACCTTTGAATAGGATTTTTCCTTCTTATAATTTTGATTCAGCTCCCACATATGAGTGAGAACATGTGATGTTTCTCTTTCTGAGCTTGTATTCATTCACTTAAAATAATTTTCTCTAATTCTATCCATTTTGCTGCGAATGACCTTATTTCATTTTTCTTGATTGCTGCGTAGTATTCCATGTGTTTTATTTTGTTTTTTGAGATAGTCTCACTATGTGACCCAGGGTGGCCTCAAACTCCCAATCCTCCTGCTTCAGCCTCCCCAGTGCTAGGATTACAGGTGTATGCCACCAGACCTGGCTTCCTAGGCTGTTTTAAGTGTGAACTGAGATGATTTGCATGAAGAGCCTTCCATGGCACCTTGCACTTCATCGTTACCGAAGCTGGTTTTCTTTTTTCCTGTCAGAGGTGAGGATCTGGGTTGGGACTGGACTGCATGGAACTGTGATATCTTTGAAATGGAGGTGATTCTTCTACCACAGGGTTTCTGGGAGGACTTGATGAAATGATGCATGGAGACTTACTGTGAATTCTGCTGTGCTTTGGATGTAGGCTGGGCACTCATTCCCTGTTTTTTTTTTTTTTTTTTTTTTTTGCTTCCTTTTATCTTTGTAATAGCTTTATTGAGATTGAATTCACCCATTTAAAGTGAAAAACTCAATGGTTTTGAGTGTATTCACAGAGTTGTGCAGCCATCACAACCATCAACATTTTCAGCACTCCAAAAAGAAGTATGGTGTCTTGGCCTGGTGTGGCAGCATACATCTATCTGTAATCCCAGCCCTTGGGATATGGAGGCAGGAGGATTACAAGTTTGAGGCCAGCCTGGGTTGCACAATGAGACCTTGTCTCAAATAACTGAGGGCCAGGGATGCAGCTCAATGGTAGAGTAAGCCCTCTAGTAGGTGCTAGTAGGTGTGAGGCCCTAGATTGGATTCCTCGTACCACCAAAAAAAACAACAAAAAAAGTAATAGTCATCCCCCCACCACTCTCTATCCTCAGCTCTAGGCCACCATTAGTCTGCTTTCTGTTTCTGGATCTCCTTATTCTAGACATTTCACATGAATAGGATAATAAAATATGTGAGGTTTTTGTGACTGGGTCTTTTTATTTAACATGATATTTTCAAGGTTTATCTATGTTGTAGCATATGTTGATATTCATTTCTTTTCATGGTGAAACAATATTCCTTTTATGGATATGCCACAGTTTGTTTGTTAATCAGTTGATTGTTATTTGGCTGTTATGAGCAATGTTCTAAACATTCCTGTTCAAGGTTTTGTGTGGACATAGGCTTTCATTTCTCTTGTAATTATACATAGGAATGGAATTTCTGGGTTGCACAATTCTACATTTAACCTTGGGGAACTGACACAGCAGTTTTGGAAGTAGCTGTGCCATTTTACTTCCCACACCAATGAATGAGAGCTCTAATTTCTCTTCATCCTTACCAACTCTTGTTAGTATCTGTTTTGTTTTGTTTTTTAACTGGGAGTTTAACCCAGGGCCTTGCACACATTACGCACTGAGCTGTATCTGCGGCCCTTTTAAATTTTTTTATTTTTTGACAGTCTCTCACTAAGTCATGAAGGCTGCTTCTGTTCTCAAACTTGAGAACCTGAGGCTGCCTCAGCCTCTGGAGCCTCTGAGATTTCAGGCATTTGCCATTGTACTTGGCTGTTTGTCCTTCTTTTTCAATATTATTTTGCCTACTTTGGGCCCACTGAAATTTCTTATGAATTTTAGGATAAGCTTGTTCATTTCTGAAAAGAAATATCAGGTAGGCTTAAGATATAAATGCATTGAATCTGTAGATCAGTTTCGGATGTATTGACATCTTGATAATATTCAGTCTCCTGATATATGAACCATGTTCCCCCGAGCTCTCAACATGAATTAGGTGTTATTTGACCTACCAGGTGAGAAAGTTGACAGTAGCTCCACATCATCAAATGGAAGTGGTGCAGACTCTGGGGGGGTCTAGAAATCCCTGGGAACACCACATGCTGTAGTTTGCATGAGGAAGTGGCCCAAGTGGCCTACTCCTGCTACCCTACCTGCTCATCCTGAGCCTGTTGTCTCCTGGCGAATTCCCTGTGATTGAATGATGAGGAAGAGAAACCCATGCCTGGTTTATAGATGATCCTGCATGATGTGGAGGTCTCCTTGAAAGTAGATGGCTGTAGCCCTATAACCCTTTTCTGAGACACCCCTGAAGACAATGGTGAAGAGAAATCCTTTTAGGAGCAGAACATCAAGCTGGGCCCTTGGTTGTTCCTTTTGTTTGGAAGGAGAAATGGCTTAGAGTTAAGAGTCTATATTGATTAATGCACTGTGATCCATGGGTTGGCTACATGGTCAATGACTTGAATGGAACATGATTGGAAAATTGGTGAGAATGAATGTGGGAAAAGATATGTGGATAGCCCTCTTTGAACCCCAAAATAATGTGAAGATGTTTGTGTCCTAAGTGAATGCTCATCAAAGGGTGCTTTCAACAGAAAAGGATTTTAATAATCAAGTGGCTAGGATACCTGTCTTAGTGCATGCCAGCCACCCTCTCCCTGGTCATTCTTCTCACTGCCCAATGGGCTCATGAACAAACTGTCAAGGTGTCAGGGTTGGAGGTTATGCCTGGGATCAGTAACATAGACTCTGACTGACCTGGCTAAAAATGCAGGCTTGATTTTATTCCTTTTTGCCTCTTTTCTTTTTTAAGAGTTAGTTGTTAAACATTTACCATCAAAACACCACTTCTTAAATCCTAGACTGCCAACTGGTGGCTAAAAACACATTGGTATTAACTTTCTATAACTCAGTTTCCTCCTCTGCAAAATAGTAAAGATAAAATTGTATTTTTTAGGGATGTTTTGAATATTAAATGAGTTACTATAAGTAAATACTTAGAAAAATATCAGGCAAACAGTAAGAAATACCCTATAAAATTTGCTATTACTGTCACATCACCATCATAATTATGTTGTTTTAGTTGTTATTGTTATATTGTCATTATTACTATTCTATTTACTTGTCAGAACTACGCTTTCCTCCTGGTGGCTCACACAAACACCAGGGCTCAAGATGCTGAGGACATTCCTGGTCAGATTCCTGGGTATATGGACACCACTTTCTTCAACTTCCCAGAGAACAAAGCAGAGGAGGGAACTTGGGGGCAATGGAAAGGGCCCACAGCTGGAGATTGAGGTTTTAGTTTTCTACACTAACCCACCTGGTTCAAAGATCGCTTTTCATTTGGGGGCTTTAATTTTCTTGGTTCTAAAGCTGGATATGTTGACCTTGATGGCTTTTCTTTTTTGGCTCAGAGAGTAACAAAGTAACTGAAAACAGTGTCACTGACTCTCTTAGGCTTGGCCCATGACAAGTGCTCAGTATCTGTCATCATCATTACCACCACCATCATTGTTATCACTATTGTCTGTAAAATGGGGATTGTTAACACCTCCCTCACAAGCATTCTGGGAGGACCCAGTGAAAAAATACACATAAAAGTGATTTGTAAACTGTAAAGTCCTATAAGCATGTCCCAAGGGACCATTAAGATGCTTTTGATCATTAGTATCATCACCAACTTCTTGTATTCTCTTCAGCTTCCCTCTCCGGAGACGTACCCAGAAAACTCTCTGGAGTGCTTATCTTTCCAAATGAGCTAATTCTCACAAGGCCCCTCTCAGAGGCATTCTCAGCCTGGGGCTAATTAGGGAGTATCGGTTCTTAGGACTGCTGCAGCCCCTAGCTTCCCTCTTCTCACTAGCTCATCATCTTCTCCTTGAGGACTGTGGATCTACCTCACTCAGAATCAAAATTCAAAAATTTGCTTTGTCGCACATGCCAACCTTTGGGCTGGCTCCATGCCCACTGATGTTCATGACCAGCTGTCAGGCCGCAGGAGGGATTTCAATTAGACTTCATGTGCAGTCATCAGTTTAGACTTCAGCTGGAGTGTGACAGATTCCTCCGTGCTGTCAGTGCCTTAAAATAGAGCAGCTGAGTTGACCTGGGAGCCTGTGGAATGTAGTCATAGCAGAAAATAGGGCCAACTACCCAGCTGAGGGTTGTACTTATAATAGTAGAGGGCCTGTTAGTGTTCCCTTGTGGGGGGAGGGTCAAGCCATTAGACAAGATGCCCATCAAACCCCTTCTGCTCGCTATTCTGACCGCACTATATGAGGAAAATGATTGGCGGTGGGGGGGGGGGGCGGGACTTGTCAGTGGTACAGCTTTTGTGGAGCTGCTTGTAGGGAATCCCTTGGGGAGATTTTTCCCGGTGATGGAGCTGTTAGTCAATGCTGCCTAATGAGCCCTGTGAGTCATTGATGCCCCTGTAAGCAACCCCGATACACTCATGGTTCGCCAAACTTATCTGAATGTGATACTTTAGTTGTCTGTGCCCTCTTGGTTTCTGGGGGTGAATGGATGCCTCCTTGGCCTCTCCCCAGGAAAAGTAGTTAACACAACACATGGGGCCCAAACAGGGACAGGCACCCAAGATGAGTTGGGAGGGGGCATCCAGTGGAGTACAGGGGAACCCAGTGCTTTGCAAAGTCACTCTGAGTTGGGTCAGAGGCAGAGGTGGAACCCTGGGCGCCTGTGAAGTGACCCAAGTCAGGGTGGAGAGAGGGGCACCACAAGCTCCTGTGAAGAAGCCCAGTTTGGGGGTGGACCACAATGTAGGACCATGGCACAAGGGCCAACCTAAATGAAGGTGAGCCTCCTTGATCCATGTTGAGGGTGGACTATGCGGTAGCTTCTTGCTCCTTGGACATAACTAAAAGCCAACATTGGGAGTGGACCATAGCAATAGGTCTGTGGCCATATGTGTGACCTGGATCCCCACTTGGGGATTCTGTTGTTTGTGATGGTATGCAGATGGATGCAGATGACTGGCCCATGCCCTGGATATGTAGCTTTGCCTGTGGCATGAGGAATCCCATGGTGTGATTTGATATGTGGTAAGATTTGACATGTCTTGTTGCTGTGGGGGAATGCTGTGGTTTGTGCTATGGGTTATAGCATTTACAGCTGAGGCAGAGCTGTCTGCCAGCATAATGAAAAGGAGATGGAAGTGTTACTTTGCCATTTCTTACTGTGTGAGAGGTGTAAGAAAAGAGAATACAAATTGGATCTGTGCTAGGGAATCTATCCTGGGGCCCATGGGAGGGTTCAGACAGTGAAGAGGGAAAGGAGTAATATGGTAGAAATCTAGCACAAGAGACAGAGCAAAAGGATTTAAAAAGTGTGCCATTTGGGCCAGGAAACAAGACAAAGTAGCCAAAGAGATCTGCACCTTTAAACAGAAGACTTGCATTATGCACTGGAAAATAGAAAGGGTGCCTAGAGGGCATATCAGGTATTGGAGGGGCCCCACCCTTCACTCTTTGTAGGCTCCAGCAGGATGTGAGGCCACAAACTTGCTGGAGGAACTTTCCTTTAAAGGGACAGTGCCTCCAGGGCATCTCACTGAGAAGGGGCCACCTGAGGAGGTACAAAGTGTTATAAAAAAATATGGTGCATATTCAAACAAAAAAAAATTTACAGTAAAAGATTTGTTGTTGTTGTTAGGTGCCGTGGAGTCAGTATCCGACTAATAGTGACCCTATGTACAACAGGTGAAACACTACTGTCAGTGCCTCTCTACTGTTCATAGGGTTTTCAATGGCAGATTGGTTTTTGGGAGTGGTTTTCCGGGTCCTTTTCCCAAGCCTACAGTATCTGGTGTTCCCCAGCGGTCTCCCATCCAAGGACTAACCAGGCCCAACCCTGCTTAGCTTCCGAGATCTGGAGGGATCAGATGCCACAGGGCTATGGCTCATTAATCCCCCTCAAAATACACACCCCCAGCTTCAAACACAATTATCCCATCATTGCCACTTTCTGAAGCAGTTCTGGTAGTCCTCTTTCATGAATGTGTTTAACTTCATCCTCCATCATGGAAGTGCTCTGTGTCACACATTGCTTCTGGTTGGGCAATTTCTGTCAAATAAAAATATTACAGTGTGTCCTCATTCACCTTATTCCCTGGATCTGGCACTGTCCAACTTCTGGCTCTTTCCCAAACTCAAAATGACCATGAAGAGTAAATGTTTTGAATTGATTTAGGATGTCGAGGCAGGCACAATAGCACAACTAAAGACACTCAAGAAAGAGGACCTCCAGCACTGCTTCAGAAAGTGGCGAGCATGATGGGATAAGTGTGCTGAAAGCCAGGGGGAACATTTTTAGAAGAATTAATGGGAACGTGTCTTTTACTGTAATATTTTTTGAAAATGTTAACATTTATAACAGGGACTTTATAAACTTTTTTTGGTTAAAAAAATGACTCCTACGTAGACCCACAAGTGTCCTGTTCCAGACCCCCAAGAGGCATCTGAAGGTCTCCCATCCTTTCCTAAACCTTCAGCCATCTTAAATCTGGGAAACTTTGATCCATGCATATCTCTTTTTAACATTTTAACAGGGGACTACAACTCCCCCTTCAGTGGCGGCAGCAATAACAACTTCCTGGGATCACCCTGCAAAATAAGAGCTAAGTCAACTCAATCACACTCTGAGCAGGACTACTTAATTATGTGTACCTCTAGCAGGCAGCCTAGCACTGTGGCATCTAATCCCGCCAAATCTCAGAAGCTAAGCAGGGTCAGGCCTGGTTAGTACTTGGATGGGAGGTTGCCTGGGAATACCACATGCTGTAGACTTGGGAGAAGGATCCGACAACCTACTCCCAAAAAATCAACCTGCCATTGAAAACCCTATGAACAGCAGAGAAGCACTGACAATAGTGTTTCATCTGTTGTATATAGGGTTGATATGAGTCAGACACTGACTCAATGGCACTTAACAACAACAAGTCCCTGCCCCCAATTCTTCCTTGACTTAAACCTGCTTTCTGATTGAGTTTAAGGCTCACTGTACAGGAAGGAACCCATGTTTGGTGCTGTATGCCAGCATGAAACCTGTGGCTGGGTAAAGTATAGGCTCTAGCATGGAGGCTACCGCTATTCTGCTCTATCTGGATGTTTGTGATGTTCACAATTCCTTTGTTCATTGATTTGGATCACTCCTTAGTAACTGGAACTGGGCACTTTCAACTGCCATTTATATTTCAGGAATGAGTACATTGCCACAGTCTATGTTGTTGCTATGGTATGTGTGGAGCACACGCCTCCCGGTCCGGCCTGGAGGTTCAGATGGGCGGCACCTCCATGCACACAGATACTAAACACAATTCACTCAGGACCCTCGGGTGAGGGGCATGGACTCCTGCGGCCCTCGAGACCCCAGAGGAGACGGGAGAAAGGAAAAGCCTCAGGGGCTTTTTGCCTTCCAGGGGAAAACACCTGTATTGGTCGTTTCAGTGGTCACGAGGAGACAGCTGTTGCTTCGTCAGTGATCAGATGGAGAGCAGGTTCTTTCCTTATTGATGATTGCAACGGGAGAGAGTTCTTTCCTCACGGAAGGTCCAGGGGAGTGGAGCAGGAGAGCCGTTTCCTCATTGGTTGTCCAGGCAGGAACGGGCGAGAAGGTCTTGCTTAGCCGATGGTGTGGGCAAAGGGCTAAGAGGGGACTAAAAGGGTTGAGCTGCCACAGTGCAGCTCTTTATATAGCTCGCCCACGGAATGGCCTGAGCCAATCAGCTTTCAGTCCAATTGTCCAATCAGGAAGGGTTTTGTACAAACGTACAACCAAGTTACTTTCATTTTCCCTAGATTTCTAATTTACAAACCAGATATTCAAAAGCCGTTTTTCCAGTTTGGGAGTTTTTGCCAATTTCCTCTCAATTTTTCCTTACAGTATGGTGGCCCAGTGCTTGGCTAGGGTTTAGCTCAGTTGGTAGAGTGCTGCTCAGTGCTCTCTGAGGCCCTGGATTTGATCCCCAGCGCTGCAAAAATGGAAAAAGATGCAGAATCCACTCCCAAAGCAATCCTGAAAAAATTAGCCATTGTAATTCTGTGAGGGTCACTCTGAGTTGGACCCAACTCAGCAACATCTAACAAGTGGAAGAAAAATAATACAGACAAACACCCCCTTCAAGGATGAGGGAATATTACAGAAGACAGGTAGAAAGAATATAAGAGCTGGCAAAAGTGGCCAAGTATAGAGAGACAGATTCCTCCAGTCTAGACATGATCATCAGTGCCTTAAAGCAGAGCAAATGTAGTGCCAGGCGAGGTGGTGCACACCTATAATCCCAGCGGCTTGGGAGGCAGAGGTGGGAGGATCGCAAGTTCAAGACCAGAGGCAGTCTGTGTAACTTAGACCCTGTCTCAAAAAGTAAAAAAAAATGGGCTGGGGGCACAGCTCAGTGGTCCAGCACTTACAAAGCATGCAAGCGTGAGGCCCTGGGTTCAACCCCCAGTACCGCAAAAATAAATAAATGAATAAATAAAGCACAGCAGATGTGACAACTTGGGAGCCCTTGGGCTGCAGACATTGCTACAAAATAGGATCAACTACAAAGCTGAGGCTTTGGTGGCTCAAATTCCTATGGGAACCACTTGGAGGGAACTCATTGGATGGATCCTTCCCAGTGGAGGAGCTATACATAAATGCTGCCAAATGCTCCTTTGAGTTACTCATATCCCTGGAACCAACCCCAGTACACTCATAGTTCACCAAATTCACCTGAACCTGATCCTTCCTTTGGTCTGTCTGTGCCCTCTTGGTTTCTGGAGATAAATGGACACCTCCTTGGTGTCTACCCAGGAAAAGTATTTAATGAAACCTTAGCACACATGATATTGCAGATTCAGCCCTGACCCTAGAGTCAAGTGCCCACATTCCAGAATTGGCCCTTCCATCATCTAGCTATATGACTCTTTCAAATCTCTCACATTTTCCCAGTTGCAGTTTAATTATCTGAGAAGTAGGCTGGTAGGACCATGCTTGGCAATCTTTAATTTTTCATTTAAAAAAATAAAGGTGGCCCAAGTTTCATCCTATTTATGATCCTGGTTCAATTATTCTGACCTCAGATAAATCACTGCATCTTGGTGAGTGTCAATTTCCTCACCCATCCAATGGGGAGATGGATCCCTATGTGTCCTGGACTACCTCATCAGAGCTGAAGTGAGGGTCAATGATATGTATGAGAAGAGTTAAGGCTAGTGGTGTGCAATGAATTCTTAACCACCAGTACTAGAAGGGGCCTAGGGCCAGGGTGGTGGGCAGTTCTGACTTGTATGGTTTTCCAGTTTTTATAGCATAGATACACTCATCATGGCCAATGTTATGGTTTTGTTGTTGGGAGCTGTTGATTTGTATCCAACTCATAGTGACCCTCTATATAACAGAACAAAACCCTACCCAACACTGTGCCATGCATAGGATCTTTATATGTTTGATTCCAGTGTTGCAGCCACTATGCTTCTTCTCATTCTGAGTCATGCCACATCAGCAAACAGAAGTCCTAGGGGCTTTGCTCCATTTCCATCATTAAGGTTGACTCTATTTCAAGGGCTTGGATTTAGCTCAGTTGGTAAAGTGCTGCTCTGCAGTCTCTGAGGTCCTAAGTTCGATTCCCAGCATCACAAAAATGGGAGAAAGACATGGCAATTCTCTCCTGAGGCAATCCTGAAACAATCAGCCATTGAAAAACATATAAGGGTTACTCTGAGTCAGATAAGACTCGATGGCATGTAAGAACAACAACTACTACTTTGAGGAGACAACTCTTCCCTAGTCATTTCTTGAATGCCTTGCAGCCTGGGAGGCTCATTTTCTGGCACTCCATTTGATAGTGCTTCTTTGCTATTCATAGGGTTTTCAAAGCCTAATTGTTTTACGAGTGGTTTGTTGGGTCTTTCTCCCTAGTCTGTCTTAATCTGGAAGCTCAACTGAATCCTGTCCAACCTGGGTGGCCCTGTTGATATCTGAAATACTGGTGGCATAGTTTTCAGCATCACAGCAAAAGACAAGCCCCCACAGCACAACAAGCTGACAGACACGTGGGGGAGTGTCATGGTAGCAACATGATATAATTGAACTGGTGTTCAGAGTGCACAGTAGCACCTCATATAGGATTTCCACCAAGAAAATCCAGCAGAAGTAAACAACCTCTAGAACACAGACAGCAGTAAAATGCTATCAAATTGGATGTGAGGAATTTTGAACAAGTAATGTTGTTGTTGTTGTTGTTGTTGTTGTTGTTATTATTATTATTATTATTATTGTCCTGGGAATCAAATCCAGAGCATGCTAGGCAAGTATTCTATCACTAAGCTGCATTTACAGCCCTGTTGCTGTTGGATTTTTTTGTGTTTTTGTTTCTCTTGCAAGACTGTAAGGTTGAACCCAGGGCCTCACACATGCTAGGCAAATGGTCTGCCACTGAGCTGCACTTCCTGCTCCTTTTTTATTTTTTATTTTGAGACAGAGTTTTGCTAAATTGCACAGGCTGCCTCTGTCCTTCAGTTTGTGATCCTCCTGCCTCAGCCTCCTGAGTTGCTGGGATTATAACCATGTACCATGATACCTGACTGTTTTTAATGTAATTTAATTATAGTTTTATAAATTTAACTTTTTAACAATGGCTATGTTTAACAGCCAGCTGACCATATTTCTATGATTTTAACAATTGCTCTGGTGGCCTGTGGCTGACTAGGAAAGACCTTAGAGTTCAATCTCCTTCTGTATAGTTGGGAAATCAAGGCCCAGATAGATGGGTATCTGAAGACATGGAAAGGTGGTCAGGACTTTTGTAAAGTTTTCAACCTTATCTCGTTTACTTCTCCCAGCAACTCTAGAGGGAAGAGGTTACTGCTAGTATTTTACAGAGGAAACAATGAAGGCAGAATAACAGCCCATTTAAACAGACAGGCACTAGAACTTGAAAGATCTACATCCAAATTCTGGTTCTGCACTTGTAAAGTGTAAGCTCCTGGGCAAGTTTCCTCACACTGCTGGACTTCCACATCCTTAAGTGTGGCCTGGGGATGACATTGCTTACTTCCAGACATTGCTTGCCAGAATATGGTTCAAGATCTGATATAAAGTAGGGGTGCTATGGTCACCCATTAATTGTCATCAGGGAGGACAGTGATTTGTCCAAGGCAGTTCAGGAAGAAATAGAGGTGTGGCTCAAACATGGACTAATTGAAAAACTCAGGGCTCAGGGATTTGGATAATAAAAGAGGAATCAGAATGTGGATTTAAATTCTTGACTTGTCTACCAAGTGAGCTGTTCCCACCTCCTGTCTTCTGAGCAGCTCATATCCTCTAAGCAAGCTGAGAAATAAAATGGGTCACTCCCCCTCCCCTAGGGGGTTGTTTCCTCCTGCTCTGCCCCCAAGGACTTCTTCCTTGTAGAATTCTTATTGACAGCATTCAAGGAATTCCTTCTTGGCACCCCCACTGGGGACAGGGGCAACCTTCCTCCAGTTCTCCCAGGAGGCCAGGTGAGGAGACAGGACCATAAAACCTCAGCAACTTGTCCCATGGAGGGGCCTGGGATGGCTGAGCCTCCCTCTGTCTGCATTCCAGGATCTGATGGGCAAGGTCTTTAGGAGCCAGGGCTGGCCTGCCCAGGCTCAGAGAGCCACAGCATGGAGAGAAGGCAGAGGGCTCAGGCCCCGACCTCTGAGAAGCCTTGGGCTTTCCTGGAGACTGGGCTGCCTGTAATCCTGATTCCCTGCCCTCAGTTCCCCGGGGGGCTTCCTCTTTAGTCTCTTTCCCTTAAGCAAGAGACAGCCTTTCTGTGGCACTTTTCTGTGGATTCAAGAGAGGTGAGATGGTTGCTCGTTTTGAGGCTGTGGGTGGAATCCAGGTGTCTGTGGAGGCTGGAGGTCAGAAATCACCAGGCCAGCCATGCCCAAATCTTCTCTGTGCCTACATCCAGACAATCCCTACATGCCTGCAGCCCCTTCCTCATTGCCCTTGGTTCTTTTTTCACAACCGCATATTTCAACCTCTCCTGTTTTATTCCCCTAGCCTAGTTTCTTCTTCCTGTATTCATTTAATAAATCTTTCCTGATAGTTCCTCTGTACCAAACCATGTTCTAGACACTAGAAATAAGGAAACGAATGATACAACGTCCTGACCTCAAGGATCTCCAAGTGAGGATGAGAAACATATCCATGAAAGGACAGTGAGCGTCCATTTCATGGAAGGAGGCTTCCATCATGCAGACCTACCTCCATGCTCACTAGGGGCCTGTGGTGTTGTAAGAGAAGTCAGAGGCCAGTAGGCCATCAAAACTTAGAAGATTGTTACTAATGGTGTCCTCCATCCCATGGAAATCCAGTTTGACTCAGAGAGAGAGAGGCTTTTTAAAAAAATTTACTGAACTTCAAAAATGGTCATAATTTCTCAACTCTCCTTCTGTTGGTTCTGTTTGCATTTCATTACAACCCCACAGTTTCCCACATTCAAGTAAAAGAGCAGATGGAAGAAATCTTGGCATGAGAAGTAGTTTGTGCCTACCATTTCCACATAGCCTGTGATTCTGGAGTAGCTTGGGCTAAATATGTAGAAGTTCCAATTGATGTACACATGGGGAGGAATTTGTATTCTTCATTTCTCTCACTTAAAAGCCTGTTTCCTGGAAATAGGAGAAGGTGATGAGTAAGAGAGGGCTTTGAAGTCAGATTGCCTTGATTCAAACCCCAAGTCCACCATACCTATAAGATGCAGGTAAAGGGGTTGAATATTAAGCTCAGTGTTAAAGCAATTGCCTAGAAAATGCAAGGACCTTATAGTTCAGTTCCTAGCACTGGAAAAACAAAAAATAGAAAACAAGGGAAGATACAGGCAAAAATACTTCCCTCAATAAGTCATTGGGAAGTTGAGCTAAAGTTACTATGACAATGACTGGCTGACCTAACCCGCTCAGTAAACATTAGCTATTATTATTATTGAAAGGGAGGTTATGAATTCACACACATATCTGTATTTTATTACATATATTCTATCTCAGGATATGGGAATTCAATTAAAAGGAGAGGAAAAAAGTTTCTCTAAATTGTTAGGTCTATTGTTGTTGTTGTTAGGTGCCGTCGAGTTGGTATCCAACTCATAGCGACCCTCATAGGGTTTTCAATGGCTGACTGTTTCAGGATTGCCTTGGGAGTAGATTGCCAGGTCCTTCTCCCATTTTTGCAGTGCTGGGAATTGAACTCAGGACCTCAGAGACTGCAGCGCAGCGCTCTACCAACTGAGCTAAATCCCAACCCAAAGTTGTTGTTAGGTGCCGTCGAGTCGGTATCCGACTCATAGCGACCCTCATAGGGTTTTCAATGGCTGAGTGCTTCGGGATTGCCTTGGGAGTGGATTGCCAGGTCCTTCTCCCATTTTTGCGGTGCTGGGAATTGAACTCGGGACCTCAGAAACTGCAGCGCAGCACTCTACCAACTGAGCCAAATCCCAGCCCCGTTAGGTCTATTAGGTCTCAGATATCAGATGCTCCCTGGGTATCTGATATCTGATAGCAAAGCCTTCTAGGATTCTTAAGAATATAATTTGCCAGTAATCAAGAAATGGAGAATGCATCTAGTGCAGATTTTCGGGTGGGATGGGTGGGACAGGTCAGGCTTCCTGGATGGGTTGAGCCCTAACGTGGGAGTAGGATTGGAGGTGCCATCAAGTGTTTGTGGACTATAGAGGTGCCAGGTGGTGGGCCTCCTCCAGCCTGAGGACATAGGCAAGGGCCTGAGGTGTGAGAGAGGCAAAGGCACACAGGACACAGGGAGTGCTTGTTGAGATGTCTGCTGGTGTAGAAAGAGAAGGGTTGGGAGGAGATAGTTGGGTGCTGAGGCTGAAGAAGTCTTCAGGGAGCAGATGGTTTAGGAAGGACTCTGTATATCTGGCTGAAGTGATGGAGTTTACAGACCCCTTAAATGGCTTCTACCTGGGGCCAGACAGGACCAGTGTTGTGTTTCAGAAAAAACCCTGTAGCAGGCTCTGTGGCAAATGCATTGAAGGAAGAGAGTTCAGAGGCAGGGAGAGCCCTGAGGAGTGAATGCAGAGATGCAAGTGAGAAATGATGGGATTTTGACCCAGGGTGAAGGAAGAGATGGCTCTGAGGAATATGATGTGATAGACTGGCTGGGTGAGGAGATTGGGACAGGGAAAGAGAAGACTGACAGTGGCTTAAAGCCTCTTTGAGTTTCTAAGTCCGCCAGAGGTTGCCCCTGCACAAATGAACCACAGTGTTGCTTATGCATTATACTGTTGATTGATACTTGGGTAGTAACCTATTTTGGACTATTTTGATTAGTGATTGAAACATTTCTTTAATATGTCTTTTCTTGCAATATGCATATATATGCATATACACATATGTATATATGTAGAAATGTAGTTAGCCATAGAATTGTTGGGTAAAGTGCTCTGCATATGTTCAACTTCAGAAGATACTGCCAAAGGTTTTCTAAATGAATTGCTCAAATTCATTATCCCATTGGCAGAATAAAAAAGTTCCAGTTGCTCTTGCCAGTACTAGGTATTTTTCATTGTATCTGGTCTAGTTGGCATTGAACACATTTTCACTTAATTTGTGGTTATTCAGTCTCTATTGTGAAACCTCTATTAAAATCTCTTGTTCATTATTTTACTGACAGTCTATTTGTTGATTTGTAGAAGTTCTTTCATCTGAATATAGATCTTTTGAATACTTTTTAATAAATTCTGGTGTATCACTTTTCTCTCTATAGTTAGTACTTTTGGTGCTCTGTTGAAGAAATCCTTGTTCACCCTAAGAACATAAAGATATCCTGTTTGAGTCTAAAAATTTGGTTGAATTATGTTTATTACTTAAATCAATAGTGTACATGGAATTGATATTTGTGTGAAATGTATGGTAGGAGTAAACAAAAATTCTGATATGAATTACCACATGGCAATAAATAGCATTTATTGAGAAGACTATCTTTTCCCTATTGCATTATGAAATCAACTTTGTCATAAATCATAAGTTTATATATGTGTGAGTCTGCTTCTGGAGTTTTGTATGTCTTTGATCTGTTTGTTTATTCTTGCACTAATTTCTTACTTGCTTAATTACTGTGGGTTTCGAATAAGCCTTGATATTTAGTAAGCTCTCTTTGTATTTTTCCTTCAAGATTTCCATTATAAATTTCATAACTAGGATATCAATTTCTGAAAAAAAAAGCACTGAACTTCTGAGTTTTTTGATTGGAATTACATTGAGTCTATAAATCACCTTTACATCTTTATATTGTTTACTTTCTTCAACCCATGGATATTGCATATCCTTCCATTTACTAAAGTCTTCAAAAACTTCTCTCAATAACATTTTCTACACATTTCATTTAATTTTTATATTTTATTTAAAAACAAAATTATCAATTATTATTTATGGGAACTTGCTTATTAACTTGTCTTATATTCTTTTAAGTTGTTTTACCTACACAATCATGGATTCTATAGATAAGGACGGGTGTTTTCCTCTTTTCCAATCACTTGACCTTTTATTTCTGTTGATTAATTTCACTGGCTAAGACCTCCAGTACAATTGTTGTTATTGTTGTTGTTGTTAGGTGCCGTT
>VMDO01001439.1:121488-208583 GCA_007922755.1 Pedetes capensis
TGTACAACAGGGGAAACACTATTGTCAGTGCTTCTCTGCTGTTCATAGGGTTTTCAATGGCAGATTGATTTTTGGGAGGGGGTTGCCAGGTCCTTCTCCCAAGCCTACAGCTTCTGGTGTTCCCAGGCAGTCTCCCATCCAGGTACTAACCAGGCCCGACCCTGCTTAGCTTCCGAGATCTGACGGGATCGGATGCCACCGAGCTACAGCTGCAGGCTCCAGTACAATAGTTAATAGAAATGGTAATAGGAAATATTTTGTTTCACTCCCAATGTTAGGGAGTAAGCTAGTAATATTTCATTATTCAGTTAGACATTTGCTGTAGTTGCTTCTTTTTTCAGTGGAGATAATTGTTATCACATTAAGAAAGTTCATATCTATTTCTAGGGAGCTCAGGGGTTTATTTCTCATCAAAAATAATTGTTAAACTTTATCAAGTGCTTTTTCTGCATTTATTGAGATGATTATATCATTTTTCTTGTTTGCTTTGTTTATATGGTGAATTACATAATTTGATTATCAACTGCTAAACCAACTTTGAATTCCTATAATTAAACCCAATTTGATTGTGATATGTTGTCCTTTGTATATATTACTGAATTTAATTTAATAATATTTTACTAGTTTTGCAATAGTTGTGAGAGCAATTGGTCTATAAGTTGCCTTTCTTGTAATATCCTTGTTATTTTCTAGTATGAAGTCCATGCTTGTCATATAGAATGAGTTGAGATGTTTTCACTTTTTTCTATTTTTTAGAAAAGTTTATTACAATTAGCATTTTTTTCCTCTCTTAAACACTGGAAGAATTTACCAGTTAAACTCTCTGGGAGGTTTTGGTTTTTTTCTAGGAAAGTGTTAAATTATAAATTCAATTTTTAAAGAATATTTGACTCTTATGAATTTTATTCTTATGTCAGTTTTGGTAATTTTAAGAGACAGTTGTCTCTGCCTGGGTTGGTGGCACATGCCTATAATCCCGTTCACTTAGGAGGCAGAGGCAGAATAATTGGGAGTTTGAGGCTAGAAGGAGCCTTTGTAATTTAGTGAGACCCTGACTCAAAACTAAAACATATGAATGTGCTGAGGGTAGAGCACTTGCCTAGCATGTGTGAGGCCCTGCACTCAACCTGTGAGTACTGGAGGAGAAAAAAAAAAAGACAGTTGTCAATTTCATTTAAATTGTCAAACTTACCAGCCTAAAGTTTGTCTGGTAATTATTAAAATTACCTTCTAAATGATTGTAGGATATGTAATAGTATTCCCTTTTTCATTCTTAATGTTGGCAATTTGTGTTTTATTTCTTTATCAGTCTTGCTAAGGACTTGCCAATTTATTAATTATTTCAAAGAACTTGTTTGTGGTTTTGCTGTGTTTTTACTGCTACAATTTTGCTTGCCATTTCATTTGCTGCTCCTCATTATTTTTTTCCTTCTACTTTTTAAAGGTTGACTTACAGTCCTTTTTCTAGTTTTTGAGATGAGATTTTGACTGATTAATATTCAGCCTTATATATATATGCATTTAAGGGTAGAAATTTCTTTCTTGGCACTGGTAATGTATTGTTTTCACCAGGATTTAGGTCAATATATACTCATTTCCATTTTTCTTGTCCCAGAGATTATTTAGAAGTGTACTGCTAATTTTAAAGAAATTAGGTACTTCCCTATTACATTTATTTTAATCTTGATTTCTAACTGATTTCACTATAATTAGAGCATATATTTGAAGTGATTTCCATCTTTTTTTTTTTTTTAGACAGGGTCTTGCTGTGTTCCTAGGTTGGCCTCCCAAGTGCTGGGATCACAGTCTTGCTCATGTATGACTGGCTTTTCCATTGTTTGGATTTTTTAGCACTTTTATTTATGATGTAGGATACAGTAAAATTCAGCAAATGTTTCATGAAGTTGCATATTTCTTTTGGTTAGTATTTTCATGATAGGTTTTCTTCCATTCTGCCTTTCTGGTGTATTTATGCCCTTATATTAAAGTGTGGCTCTTGTAAGTAATATGCAGACTTTTTATTTTTCTGAGTATAAAAATGTCTTATAATTAAAATAGTCTGGATTTAAATTAAGTACATATATACTTGTTAATTAGTCTACAGCCATAGCATCATGACATCCTATCCTGCCTGATTTTGGAAGCTAAGTGGGGTCAGCCTGGTTAGTCCTTGGATAGGAATGCTCTCCTGGGAATAACAAGTGCTGCAGGCTAGGAGGAAGGATCTGCCAACTCACTCTTGCAACAACCAGCCATGGAAAACCCTATGAATAGCAGAGACACACTGACTTAGTGTCGAGCATGGCACAGTGTCAGGGAGTGTTTCATTCTGTTGTACACAGGGTTGCTATGAATTGTAACCAACTTGAGGGTACCTAACAACAACAACACTTGTTAATTACATACATACTTAAATCATATTTACCATCATTCTATGTATTTTTATTTGATTTACCTTTCTTTTCTCTCTCTCTCAAGAGAGCATTTTTGGGGGGTTAAAGATATTTTTATCTGCCCATTTTCACAACTATTGCTTGTTAGTTAAACATTCATTGCTTATTCTTTAGTGATTTACCTAGATATTAAAACATAAATCTTTGACTTATCATTGTCCTACAGAATGATTAGTTTTACTGCTTTCCATTATGCTAAATGTTTAGGCCACTGTAATTTCACTTTCTCCCTCCACTTCTAATGTTATTATTGTCATGATTTTTAGTTTTCATTATTTAAAATCCCATAAGATCTTCTTACTGTGGTTATTCATTATTAACTTATATTTGCCCACATATTTGTCCTTTCCTTAAGGTTCTCTTCTCTACATTTTGCATTTTTATGTTTATTCACCTTCTTTCTCCCTGATAATCCCCTTTAAATTTTCTCACATAATGTTTGCCTGAAAAAATTTTGGCTTATGTTAAAAAAGCTTTTTATTTCAAAATGACTTCAAAGTTGCCAAAAAGTTGAAAGTGTAGCACAAAGAAGTCCTATCTGACCTATTCTTATATTTATTATTTTTTAGCATTTACCACACGTGTTATCATTCTCTACTTATTATTATTATTATTATTATTATTATTACCATTTAAAAATGATTTGGAAATACACTGTTTCTTTACTCCTTAATGCTTCAGTGAATATTTCCTAAGAACAAGTCTGTTCTCTTATATGAGATATCTAAGGCAGGAAATTTAACAGTGATACATTACTTTATATAATCTAACATAATATAGTTCATGTTTCAATGTTTCAATTATAATAATGCAATGTACAGCATCTTCCCTTTAAGAATTGCATATTGTATTAGTTGTTTTCATCTTTTTGCAACTATCAAAGAGAGAGTGTGTGACCCACAGCTTGTCTGGGCTTGGTGCATTGAGATCAGTTCAGATGAGTGCTATTGGCCCTTCCACATACCTCTCCACCAACTCTAAAGCAGAATAAGAAGGGAGGGCTGAAGGCAGCAGCAGAAATACATTTGTGCTAATGTTGCAGTTCAGAGCCCTCCACTATCTTCTATTGACAAATCTCAGATTGCACCAGCTGGTCAAGGACACATGTTTATAAGATGTGAGGAAGATAGGCATGGAGCTCACCCAAACATGCTCTCCAGGCAGAGGGGCATTCCTTCTCTGAGATATGGAGAACAAGGGAGATGTGGTGTTTACTGGTTGTTGCTAGATATGTGAATAGCCAATTGTGTCCTGAAGTGGGTGGGAAGAGAGTTGGGAGGTTGTATATGAACATTTTGTGTTATTTAGTATTTTAATGAATTAGAATTTAATTAATAGATGCATCATATACATTGCCTGTACTCATTATAAAGATCTGAGAGAGATGTATTATTCTCTACATTTCAGAGACAAGGACACTAAAGCTCAAGATTATGTAGAAACTGAGTATTAGGGCCAGAATTAAAATCCTAGCCTGTCTTTCTATATAGCTGGCATTCCTGCAGGCCACTATAGATGACATATACATGAATATGATTCTCTTATAAAGCCTCAGCATGTGGATGTATCCAAGACAGAACCAAAGCTGGGTTTCTGAATTTATCCTGCTTGGCTTCTCCAGTGACCCTATATCCAAGAGGGTCCTCTTCATTGCCTTCCTTCTCCTCTACTTGAGCTCAGTCCTGGGCAATGGGCTCATCATCACTCTCATCAGCCTGGACACACATCTCCACACTCCCATGTACTTCTTCCTCTCTGTCCTCTCCATACTGGACATGGGCTATGTCACCACCACCATGCCCCAGATGTTGGTGCATTTTCTTGCTGACTCCCAGACCATATCCTTTGCTGGCTGTTGGCTACAGATGTATGTGTTTTGTGGCCTAGGCCTGACTGAGTGCATCTTGTTTGTAGTCATGGCTTATGACCGATATGTGGCCATTTGCTACCCACTGCATTATACTGTTATCCTCAGTTGGGGCCTGTGTATGCGGTTGGCGGCTGGGACATGGACTTGTGGTTTTCTCTTATCCCTGATTCACACCTTCCTCACTATGAGGCTGCCATATTGTGGACCCAACATGGTCAACCACTACTTCTGTGAAGGCCCCTCAGTACGGAGCTTGGCGTGCATGGATACTCACCTCATTGAAATGGTGGACCTGGTCATGAGTGTCTTTTTGTCCGTTGTCCCGCTCTCCATCATTCTGGTCTCCTACATTCGTATTTCCCAGGCCATTCTCAAGATCAAGTCCACCCAGGGCCGCTGCAAGGCTTTCTCTACCTGTGCCTCCCACCTGACTGTGGTCACACTCTTTTATGCTCCAGAAATTTACATCTACCTGAGGCCTGACTCCAGCTACTCCTCTGAGAAAGACAAGTACATCTCACTGTTTTACAATGTCTTCACAGCCCTCCTCAACCCTGTGATATACAGCTTGAGAAACAAGGACATTAAAAGGGCTTTCCTCAAGGTGATGGGGCATGGTAGGGTGGCATGGTGAGCTGGTACTCAGGAGAAGCTTGGGGTAGAATGTTCAATTTAAAAAAAGAGACAGAACCTTTAATGTAGGCAATCAACATCGTGCACTTGAACCAAAGGAATCCTTGGTTAGTATAAAAAATGTTTGTGAAAACGTGGTTGTCTTAAGTTGCTTCATTATGGTGCAACAACACACAATAAATAATCTCAGTGGTTTACAACAGCAAATGTTCATTTATTTATGTTCCATGTTAGTTGTGGGTTGCCTGCGACCTTTTTCAGTTTCAAATCTACTCTGATGAAGCAGCCTTTATATGGAGTATGTCATTCTATGACAGAGGCAAAGGACACTGAACAAAATGCACGATGACTCTCAGAGTGATGTCCATATCTTTGCACACATCCTATTAGCCAAAAAAAGTTCCATGACAAACCTGATGGCAAAGGCATGGGGAGTATTTTCATCCTTACAGTGAAGTAATGCAGCCACATGGCAATGAGCATATATGTACAGTTTCTGTCCAGGTTCCTGTTCAGGGAGGGAAGGAATGATAGGGATAATATAATCTACCTTGATATCAGAGAAACCAGTAGAATACATATAATCAACCTGAGGCATATTAACTATAAGTGACATGGCACATGGCAACAATAGAAGGATGAGGTGATATAAGCAAAGTAGTACATACGAACAAAATGCATTGCTGATATTGAAAATTAAGTCCATAGTCTATGCAACCAGTACAGCCCAGAGACCTGACTTGGTGCATGAAATCAATGTAATTGAAGGGCTAACATGGTATGCTATGCACTGTGTTTTCAAAGGACACAGGACATGGTATTAAGGGCCAGGGTTCTCATCCCAACCTTGCTAACTTGTGTGTATGTGTGACTTTGGGCAATTTGCTTCTTCTCGCTGGATCTTACTTTGTCTACACAAAAACACCTCGCATTAGTTGTCTTCCAAGCCTCTGGGGCCTCTAGAATATGATACCACAGTAAGTATAGTGGGTAGTGTACAAAATTCAAATGCAATAAATTTGTGAACATCAGAGAACTTGTTTTATCTCCCTCCCTGCTGTCCCATGTGGGAACCCAGAGAGAAAGTAGCCATCAACAAGCCAGGAAGAGGCCCCTTCCAGAACCTGATCATGCTGGCACCCTGATCTCAGACTTTATGGTAGTTAATCTTGGTTGTCAACTTGACTAAGTTGAAAGATGCCTAGAAAATTGGTAAAGCATACTCCTGTGTGTGTCTGTAAGGGTGTTTCCAGAGACAGGCGGCCTATGGGGCTGTGAGCTGAGAGAGGAAGACCTGCCCTGAATATAGGTGGTGCTGGTGGGGCCCCAGGTGGAACAAAAACCAGCAGAAAATGGAAGCTCACCCTTAGGCAACCTTGATTCTTCTTGATTAGGTGGCCTTCTTTGGCTATTGCCATACTCCATGGATATTTGTCAGTCTTTGAAAGTGGACTCACACCAGCAACTTTCTAGGGTGCTTCCAGGCCTTTGGCTTCAGATGAAGGCTGCATCATTGGTTTCTGTTGTTCTGAGACTTTAAACTTCCTGGACTGAGCAACTACTGGTTTTCCTGGCTCTCCAGTGTGAAGAAAGCCATTTGGGGACTCTAATTTTCTAAGACAATCTAATAAATCCTCTTTTATAATTATATATACATTCTGTCCTGTTTCTGTAGAGAACCCGGAATAATACAGACTTTCAGCTTCTAGAAATGAGAGGAAATAAATTTCAGGTGTGTAAGCCACCTAGTTATGGTATTTTGTTAGGGAATTCTGAGCTGATTAATACAGAGGGCAATCCCAAGATGATTAATATTATTTCTACTAGCTATGGAATGAGAGCTTGAAATAAAATTTGTAACCTACTTGAAAATGAAGGTGTACACCTAAGGAAACAAACAAGGTTCTTTCAAAGAGAAAAATGGAGGACAGAAATGTATTTACCAAGAGTAAAGAAGTAAGGAGTTGAAATTAAGAAATTAAGAGTTCACAATTATCAGTTAATTATGAATGAGAAGGAGCCAGCCATGGAAAGAGGCAAAAGAAGAGAATTTCAGATAATGGCAAAGCCTTTTCAAAGAGCTGGAGTAAGGTTCATGTGGTCATAACAGAGTGTGAATGAGAAGTAGAGATAAATTAGGGAGTTAGTTAGAAGCTACATTCTGAAAGCCCAAAGATAATTGTTTACTTTATGCTCAGTACAATAAGAATACTGAGATTCTGACTGGAGAGGTGGTATAGTTTTAGTGATGATAACCTCTCATGTGGGAGTTGGTGTTAGGAGGGTGTGATGGGAAAAGGAGTGGGAAAAAAGGGTGTGACTGTAGGGGACTTAAGTAAGAAATGTCAACAAAGAAGCTCCCCTTTCAGAGTAGCAGGGAGAAGGATATAGCTGGTGAAAATGAGGAATGGGGATGGGTCTTTGGAAGTTTTTACCCAGACCTTTAGTTCTGGTAAGCAGTCTCTGTCTTCCTTATCTGCCATGCCTGAGGTCATCCATCTATCAAGGGCCTTGCAACTTACTTACCACTATGGCATATGTCTTCCATGCTACCATTATGGACTAATCCTCAAACAATGAGTTATCAATAAATATTTCCTCCAATGAGTTTGCTTCAGTCAGTTACTCTGTCAAAACAGCAAGCCATCTAATAGAGTTGGCTTACAAATGACTAATTTTGGAGGTCATATGGCTGAGGAACACATTGTTAGTTTCCCACCAACTTTTCAATAACACCTCTGCCATGTATGTTATAATAGTTGCCTAGGTTACTTTGCATGCCTATAGCTGTGCCATCCTGGTGTCTGATCCCCTCAGATCTTGGGAAGCTAAGTAGGGTTGGGCCTGGTTAGTACTTGGATGGGAGACTGCCTGGGAATACTGGGTGCTGTAGGCTAAGGAGAAGGACTTGGTAGTGCCCTTCTGAAACAGTTGGCTATAAAAAACCCCAGGAATAGCAGAAAAGCACTGACAATAGTGCTGGACATGGCACAGTGTCAGGTAGTGTTTCATGTGTTGTACATAGAGTCCCTGTGAGTCAGACTCAACTTGATGGCACCTAACCACAATAGAAACAGGTTACTTTGCAGGGGCATTAAGATTGCTTTTGATGGCCTGCAGATGTCCAATTAGGGATGGGAATGAGATGAAAATACTTGGCCTCAATGTCTTCATATTGTGTCTGTCTCCTTTTTTTCCATAACCTTTGGGTCAATTCCTAGTCAGCTCTGCATGTAGACATGCTGAACATTTGAGAAATCTTTTGTTCAGACCTATAATTCAGGGTTATTTTACCTAGACTTCTCTAGTTTTGTCTCTCTCCTCTCTTCAAGGTAAAGGCATCTACTAGCCACTATGACTGGAAACACTAAACCATGAAAGAAGTGAAAGTAGGTGATGCCCCAGGTCCTTGAAGATCTCTACCTATTCCTAGGAAAAAAATATGAATATTCCTTCCCTTTATTAGCCTTTCTCTATCCCTCATTATTCCTATCCTATACTAGTAACCCTTCAACCCCACTGGATTTGAGAAACTGATTTGTGAGCAATACTCCCTGCTCTTGTCCATTCTATAGCCAGACTGAATAAAGCCTTTATTTCTCCCAGCACTTATCTCTTGGACATTGGTTTTTCCAGAAGGTGACAAATGTTCCCTTCACACTCTAATCTGAATTTTCCCTATGAGCAGCACTCTTTGTTTGACCTTTTTCAGAATCACTTAGAACATTTCCTACCCTGAGACCTAAATTTCCCATATCCTATTCCTTTCCAGCAACTCCCCAGTTCTCTCTCATCCTTACTTCCACTGTAGCTATTCTGTGGCACAATTGAATACTTCTTTCTTCACATCTCTGTTCCCAATGCTGATGTAGGCTGGACAATGCAATCAGCCTACATACTATTTCTAGAGCTCTTCTCTTTGACTTTGTGATTTGGAAGTTGTTGCATCAATGAGTCATTCTATGTGGTTCCTGCCTGTGTCTTCTCCCATTGCTTCTGGCATCTTTCATCTTCCTTCTTTACAGATTTCAAAAACAATTCAAGCAAATGCCCTATAACCAGCTGTGAAGTGTGATGCCAAATGTTATTCTTCCTTTTACCAATTATGATCCTCATAACTGTCAACAATACCACAATTATTACTTTCCTTAAAGAGTTCAAACTATCTTCACTGACCTTTGGCTGGACCAAATCTCTACTACCTTTTTTGCAGTTATCACTGTTTCACTGAGGACTATTAGTTAATGAATGTTCAATAATTTTGAGTAAGAGAAACCAAATATGCATAGTTTTAAAGATTACTTTATGTTCAAAACAAGGATTTGAGAGTGATTAATCACAGCTGTGTTTGATTGAATAGTCTTCCATTCATACCTATTGGGTGATATTTACTTTCAAAAGTCAAAGCTTAGATGGAGCAGGAAGAGTCCAGAAGTTTCTGTGCACAAAGGGATGTCCAGGATAAACAAATGTAAGGACTCTCACACTACCCCCATTTTGTGGTGCTGGACAGGGAGGGCAAAATTTGGAGATGAGTCTATAAAGGCTGGTAGTCTCATGAAACTTCTCTTTCTGAATTAGGCTTTCCTGCCTTTCTTTGTTGACAGACTGCATAGTCAGCACAATATCCTAAGAATCTATGAGCAACTTCTCTATGTCTCCTTCAAAGTGCCAGGGACTTGAAGGCGCCAATGCTTTAAGGGAGGGATTTTGGCAATACCATCATGGCCACCTTATCCTACCATTGCTCTTTGCAACTTCTTTTTCTTTTATTTCCTTTTGTTTTGAGACAGAATCTTGCTCTGTAGCCCAGGCTGGCCTTGAACTCACAACCCACTTGCATCAGCCCTGGTGTGCTGGGATTATAGGCAAGTGCCATCATGCCTGGTGCTTCAGCAAATTCTTGAATCAAGTGCTCCAAATACACCCATGTTACTCAGTTGAAGTTTGAGCAAATGTTTATTAAAATCTCTGACTAGTGGAATATTAATGAAGGCACCTGTGAGGAGTGCTGACTGGGTGTCACAAGGGCCTCTTCAAGTAGCATGTTGAGGGACTGTCATAATTTTCAAAGATTTTACTGAGTCTGAGCTCATGAGCTTTGTGGTGACAGCCCCCTACTGACTAATCCCATAGCTGACTGAAATATATAATGTAAACTCTCCCTATCCCAAGAGAAGAATGGCCTCTGTCTCGGAGGTAAGATGGTCTCAGGGGTCTGCTTGGTAACTGTGACACTAGGAAAAACAAGTAGAAGAGTAGAAGAAGGGCAACATTTATATAGAGCACTCAATGTATTAAGCATTATTCTAAGAACTTTACTGACATTAACTGCTCACAACAATCCTCCAAGGGGAGATTTATTAAAGTTATTATTGTCATCCCAATTTTACAAATGAAGGAACAGTCTGGCTTATGGAGTATGAGTTCTGAGCCATTATGAAATACTTTGTGTGATGTTTCATCTGTTTACTGAAAGTCACCATAACAGCTTCTCACCTTGCCAGGAATCCAGTGAATCATGCACCCTGGGGACCACACACCTGTGAGCAGTGCTGGATGGACAGTGGAAAATCCCTGAATCCTGTTCCTAAGGTCACTTTTCCTTCTCCTAAGGCTATATTTCTTTTCTCTCTTTCCTTGTTTCTTCCTTCCTTCCTTCCTTTCTTTCTTTCTTTTTTTTTTTTTTTTTCCATTCTGGGGGTTGAACCCAGGACATCGAGCTTGCAGCTTGCATGCTTTGCAAGTGCTGGACCACTGAGCTGCACCCTCAGCCCATGTTTTTACTTTTTGAGACAGTCTTGCTAAATTACACAGACTGCCTCTGGTCTTGAACTTGCAATCCTTCTGCCTCCACCTCCTAGGTCATTGGCATTACAGTTGTGCACCACTGCGCCCGGCTCAAGACTATATCTCTTTTTCTTTTTCTCTCTTTTTTTTTAGTACTGGGGGTTAAACCCAGGACCTCACGCTTGCATGCTCTGCAAGTGCTGGACCACTGAGCTGCACCCCCAGCCCTTTTTTTTTTTTTTTTTTTTTTACTTTTTTGAGACAGGGTCTCGCTAAATTATGCAGACTGCCTCTGGTCTCGAACTTGAGATCCTCCTGCCTCCGCCTCCCAAGCCGCTGGGATTACAGGCATGCGCCACTGTGCCCATCTTAAGGCTATATTCCTTTACATCTTTTCTTGCTCATGATTGTAATAAAATAAAGTCACTGATTTGGGGTCTTCTGAGTCCTCTTGTCCTAGACATCCCACCTGGATTTAAAATTTCTAGTTCTTGTGCACTCAGTCACTCCAGCAGAAAATGTTAGTAATGCTTTATTTGTGCCAGATCTTTTGCTGGTCCCCAGGAAACTGAAATGAATTATACACAGGTCCACCCTGGAACTTTGTCTACAGTTGGGTCCCTTGATGTTTGAGGATATTCCAGTTACTGGAGCCATTACCAGGTTCACATCAGGTATCTACTTTTGTGCATTATTATTGTTAACTATCAGTCAATGCCTGTCAACTGTGTGATGGGAAATAATACAGTGGAAGGACCTCAGACATTGCTCTTTTAGGTCTATTGTGGCTTTCTTGTTCTAGTAGCTTCACTCAAAGACTCTGCCCTGGCCTGTTACTTTGAGGAAAGCCCTCTTCACATCTTTGTTTCTGAGGCTGTAGATTATGGGGTTGAGAAAGGCAGAAATGATGTTGTAGAACAGAGCCAGTTTCTTATCTCGTTCTGGGGAGGCATTGGCCCCAGGGTTCATGTACATAAACATGGCAGGTCCACAGAACATGGTGACCACAGTGATGTGGGATACACAGGTGGAAAATGCCTTGAGTCGCCCCTGAGCTGACCGAATTCTCAGGATGGTGGCAAAGATGCAGACATAAGAAGCCAGGATGAAGGAAAGTGGTACCAAGAGAAGGATGAAACCCAGGACGAAATCAACTCGGTCATTGAGGGATGTGTCTGCACAGGCGAGCTTTAGAACAGCAGGGACCTCACAGAAGAAGTGGTTAATTTCATTGGGGCCATAGTAGGGCAAGCACATAGTGAAGACAGTGTAGACTAGGGAACAGCTGATACCCCATAGTCCACAAAAGGCTACCATTGCTGCACAAAACCATGGTCTCATTATAATCTTGTACCTCAGTGGGTAGCAGATAGCTATGTATCTGTCATAGGCCATGACAGCAAAAAGCCAGCCCTCAGTGATACCCAACACCAGGAAGATGTACATCTGGGCCACACACCCAACAAAGGAGATAGTTTTCTTCTGGCAGACCAGATGCACCAACATCTGAGGCACAGTGGTAGTAACATAGCTCATGTCCAGCATGGAAAGGACACTAAGGAAGAAATACATGGGTGTATGGAGATGAGAGTCTTGGCAGATTAGAGTGACAATGAGCCCATTGCCCACAAGTGTAGAGAGATAGAGGAAGAGGAAGATAGTGAAGAGGATTACATTAGTTTCAGAATTCCTGGAGAAACCCAGAAGGATGAACTCAGACACTGAGCTGTGATTCTCCCAGAGACACTCTTGCATTCTTCTTCAGCTGTAGAGAGAGAGATGGACCCAGGGACCCAGCTTAGAATGTATGTTCAGATGCTGGGGTTGTTGTATAATGGGGAAGGTCAGTGTGGCTATTTGATGTTACTTTGGCTTAATGTCAATTCAGAGACTGATGTCTACCTGGAGTGAGGCTAAATTTCTGGAGGGAAGCAACTTCATGGAATGTCTAGTTTTGCAGGACCAGATCAGTGACCATCCTCAGAGTCTCATTCCTTCACCCTCAGCAGCTCCAACTAGACCACCTGCTTTTCTCCCCTTAAGGAGATATCATCATATAGTGCATTCCTTGTGACTTTTCTCCCTAGTCCTGGTTTCAAAATGGGATCATACAGATTTTAAACCCTCCCTTCCCTCCTCTCTGAAAACAAGTGTCCAGTACCCTTTCTTTTGGTGCCTTCAACTTTTGTTCACTATTGAAAAATGAGTAGACAGAGTCAAAAATGTGACCATCATGTATTGTTGTTAGGTGCCATCTAGTCGGGTGTCCAACTCATAGCAACCCTTATAGGGTTTTCAATGACTGATTGTTGTGGGATTGCCTCAGGAGGGGGTTGCCACGTTCTTCTCCCCTTTTTATAGTGCTGGGAATCAAACCCAAGACCTCAGAGACTGCAGAGCTGTGCTCTACCAACTGAGCTAAATCCCAGCCCCCAACCATTATGTAAGGCTCCATAAACAGGAATAGTTCTTAGAAAACTGTACCTGGGTCTGTGTTTCTTGATTATTTTGATTCTCTGGAAGCTTTCTGTAATTTTATTTTTGATGGAGTTACTCAAGAATTCTGCCTCTTCTTGTTCTTTCCCACTCCTGAAGGAGAAAAAAGAATCTTCCTCCTTGACTGTAAAGTTTGACTTAAGGCAGAACAATAACTGTCTTTTTAGAAGGATTTTGTTGTTGTTGTTTTTAGCTGCCGTCAAGTGGGTATCCAACTCATAGCGACTCTCATAGGGTTTTCAGTGGCTGACTGTTTCAGAATTGCCTTGGGAGTGGATTGCCAGGCCCTGTTCCCATTTTTGCGGTGCTGGGAATTGAACTCGGGACCTCAGAGACTGCAGTGCAGTGCTCTACCAACTGAGCTAAATCCCAGCCCAAAAGGAGCTTAGGAGTCTCTTAAGCTGCAGACAGCTACTTCATTGAGAAAGGATCCTAGCAGTTCACAGGAGGTGGCATGGAACTGCCTGTCTGCAACAGGCCTGTCTGCAACATCCAGGCCACGTGGGGATCACTGTTATTAGTTCTGGCCCATACATGGTTTAAGAAGAACCTGCATAAGTTGAAACAGGCTATAAATAAGGGTCTCAAAACTAAATTGTGAGGAGTTGAAGCAAGCAGGGATGTTTCACCTATAGAAATGAAAGGTGAGGAACATTCTGGAAGCTGAGGACCAACTCTCTGCCAGTCCTACAGAGAAACTGATGAGTTCCTTCATGTGGAGGACAGATGAGTCTTATTGTGGGAAGCCCCAGGAAAAGTTGGGAATAATACCAACAAGGTAGGGGTTAGCATAATATAACCAACTTACATTAGTGGTGTAGTTCATAGACAGGGCCAACCATGCTGGAAGGTAGTGAGCTTCCAGATGCCACAACAATTTCAACAAAAACTAGTTGACGTCATGAGACCAGTTCTGTACATGGTGGGGCAAAAGAGTCTCTGGTATACTCCACCTGTAAGAGCTGTGGACTTTGCCATCCATCTCTCCTCTCAGTCTCCAGCTTCACCTGGCCCTGGGGCTGTAGTGTTGCAATAGTCTCTCTGGCGGCATTCCACTCTGAGTTCCTGATGTAAACTGACTAGAATGTGGTGCAGAATGGAGAAAATGAGAAGAGAGTACAGAAGAGAGATCAAGAGAAGAGACAGGAATAGATGAATGGGGGGCTCCAACCCCATTATGACCTCCTTTCCAGCTGTCCCAAGGCCTGGCCTGGAGCTCTTCCAGACAGAAATGTTAGGATGTCAATATCTAGTTTGTTACTTCTCTCTTCCTCTCCAATGAGAGTATTACAGTTCTTCCCAGTTTTGAAGTCTCCTGCCACCTCCCCGAGTCCCGTGAAGCCTCAAACAGCTCTTTCTTCAACTCCTATAACTAGTCATCCTCTTTCCCCTCCTCTTCCAGTCCCTTGTCCTGTACCTTCACTACAGGGAGCCAAAAACCTGATTACTAAGATGAAGCAGAAGGCTACCTGCCTTAGCTCCATACCAACAGTCTTCACTTTCTTCCCCTTTTCTTTTTCTCAACTGAGGATCACCAAAGGAAATAAACAGAGAAAAAGAAAGACAAAGAAATAGACAGGCAGCCACATAGAGAGAAATCATTGAGCAGAGCAGGACAGAGATTGGAGAGAGCAGAGACCAGGCCTAGAGGAGCTGATATAAATGGAAAGGAGGTGGAAGGAGGCAAGTTTCCAGTCAGACAGAGAGGGACAGGGCAAGTGGGGGGTATCAGGAAGGGATGGCCCAGGTGTGAGGACAGCATGCTGCGGGACCCTACCCCTGCCCCTCTTCTACTTACTTGGTGCTGAGCTCTGTGCGAAGGATGAGCTGGGAGCCTGCTGAGTCCTCCTTTAACATCTTTCTGATCCTCTGGGAGGATAAAACAGGCAGCTTCTTAATGAGCTTTCTGTGCCTTGGGATCCTCCAGGCCCCATCACAGCCATCCCACACCCTGAACCTGTTTCACCCCCTTAGCCTGGCATCCAAGTCCTCCACACCCAGGACCCCTGACTCTCCCAACCCGAGGCCCCCTGGTCCTCACAGCCTTCCCTATTCTGCCTCACAGTCCAGTGGGGACAGATGTGTAAACATCAATTATAGTCAAGTGCATAGGTTGTGAAATCCAAAGGCGAGAGCTGGATGCCCCTGTCAGGGAAGCCTTCCATTGGTCATAAAAATTGAATAGGAATTTCCCAGAGAGTGGGAGATCAGGGTAGGGCTCCTCTCTGCTCTTATCCCTTGGGGCACCCTACTCCACCCTCTCCATCATGGTTTGCTGAGTGCTGGATTTCATTGTGTCCTGATATCTTAATCTTATGGCTCCAAAAGACTGTGACTTCCTGAAGGGTAAAGGATATGTCTCAAGCAATGGTGAGATCCTTCATGTAACCTGGATGAGGATGAAGCAATTGGTAAATATTCCACATGAGATTGCCGGGTCCAGAACCACTCATGATGGGTAAACAGAGTCCTCACATGAGGAAGAGTATCTTTAATAAAGGCATTGGAAGGAAAATCCACTGAAAAGGGATGAGTACACCTAGCCTTCTGAAAAGAGAATAGTACCTCCAAAAGGTCTCTTCACGGATAGGGACTTGGAACCCCATCTTTTCTTTTTCTTAAATTTTAATTGGTCATATATAATCTTCTGGGTCTGTGAGCAGTGCTGATTCAAATTGGGAGTTGACAAGCCCTAGCAGGCTTTCTCCAGAGGAATTCCTGAATGACTTCCAACAGTGTAATCTCCTTAAGTCAACGCAAACTAAAGCCTTTGTACCAACAGCTCTACAGTAAGCAAACCATTCTGATAATATAAAGCACCCATTTGTCATAATAAATGGACTCAGTAGGGTGACACACTGGTAACAGTTAACTGCCCCTAATTCCTGCATAAAGTTAAGAATAGTTAATTAAATTAGACACAGGAGATGTAGGTGCTCAGATCTCTTGGTTTATCTCTTTGAAGTAAAACACAATTTGTCTCTGAGTTCATCTTTTACTTTGATTACCAACATAACACTCGTGATAATTTAATCAAGAGATTGTTAACAAAGCCTTGATGTAATCCATCAATGCTACCAACTTCCCTGTCTTTTTTCTGACCTTCCATATGGTTTAGTGAACTGTAGTTTCTGTATATAAGGCTGAGCTATTTGGGAAATAAATGGAACAGATTCACATTGCCTCCGAGCTGCTGTGTCTGCTGTTACTCAATTGCCGACTCCTCCTCTGCCTTCTGGGGACCCTGCATTCAATCTATGCTGCAGCTGGACTACAGCATGAGATCAAGTCCCTGGACATTTGGAAGACATGAAATCAAATCCTAGCTCTGCTACTTACTAATAGTGTGACAGCAGACAAAAGATTAATGCCCCTCTACCTCAGTTACCTAATCACCAAAATGGAACAAGAACAGCATTGGATAGTTGTAGGAGTAAAAAATGATCATTTATGAAACAGATGTAGCAAAATATGTATATAGTTTATACTTGGGCTGACTCTGCATTATATGCCAGGTGGTTCATCTTATGCTTGTCCTACAAATGTTGTTGTTAGGTACTGTCAAGTCAGTGTCTCACTTATAGTGATCCTACATACAAAAGGAGAAACACTATTGTCAGTGTTTCTCTGCTATTCATAGAGTTTTCAATGGTGAATTGATTTTTTGGGAGTGGGTTGCCAGGTCCTTCTCCAAAGCCTACAGTATTTGGTGTTCCCAGGCAGTCCCCCATCCAAGTACTAACCAGGCCCGACCGTGCTTAGCTTCTGAGATGTGACAGGATCAGATGCCACAGTGCTATGGCTGCAGGCCCCTATAAATGTACATTTTCATAATCAGAGTCAGTGTGGTCAGGGATTACAACTTCTCCTTCTCAGCCACATTCCTCTGCTTCTTGAATTGGGCAGGACATATGGATAGTATTCAATAATTATCATTAGAATCAGGCTCAAATATAGATGGTGGTAGATGGGCTGGATGAGGAGACTGGGATAGGGAAAGCAAAGACTGAGGATGGCTTGAAATGTCTTGTGAGCTTCTGCCTGCACCAAAGGTCACCCCTGCATGAATATACCACAGTGTTGTTTATGCATAATATATTTTGTCACACATGGTATCATTCTTTCTTTCTCTATAAATATATTATTGTTATAATTTTTAGAACAACTTGGAACTAATTTGAAAATGTCTTGTTTCTTTATCTGTAATGTTTCAGTGAATATTTCCTAAGAACAAGGCTGTACTCTTATCAAATTTAGGATTTTAACATTGAATCATTACTTTCATATAGTATAACATAATCCATTCATGTTCCCATGTTATCAGTTATAATAATACAATATATAGGATAGCCCCTTTTCAGAATTACATATTAGTTGTTTTCATCTTCTGGCACCTATTAAAATTCTCAATATTTCTTTGTTTTTCATAGATACATTTAATAATTAGAAACTAGATATTTTGTGGAACATTCCTCAATTTGGTATTCTTTAGTGTTTCTTCACAATTAGATTCAAGTTTTACATTTTGGCTCAAATAATACATAAGTGATGCCTTCTTAGATTTCATGCCTGGAGACTCATTATGTCTCTTTTCTCTTGTTGGTGATAATAGATATGACCAATCAATTAAGATGTTGTCCATTTTCCCTACTATATGTCCACAATTTTTTATTTTTGTTATTGATAAATACTTCATGGATAGAGAGCTTGTAACTATGTAAATATTCTGTTCCTTATCAAACTCATACCTCATAGACTTAGCATCTATAGTAGTAGGGATTCAGTCAGGAAACAGAATACAAACTTGAACAGGGACAATTCAATATAACAAATCATTAACCAGTACAAGGTGGGTTCTAAAAGGTATAAAAGAGAACTCTAAGAAATCTAGAAGTAGAAAGAGGGGGAAAAAAAAAAACAGCAGAAACAAAACCAGCTACTACCTCTAGGTTGAAGAGAGCACACACCCCAGGGACTTTAGATTTAGGAAATCCACCCCTCCCTTCTCTTGCTCTGACCAAAACAGAAGAAAAGGGGATGGAAAAAGAAACAAGAAATGCCTGAGATTCAGACTTTTTCAGAGGTGTAACTCATGGGAATGCACAGCCTACAAGTGGGCACTGGCCAGACTTGGCATAGCTGTGGCCACTGAAGGTATAAATGTTGCCTGGGGTGTGGTCAGGGCTGGTCTGAGGAAATGGCTGTTGGGTGGGCAGAGTGAGGTCTGAGATTGTGGCCAGGGCTGTTCTGTAGAAGTAACCAGCCAGATGGGGAAATAGTTACAGAGTATGGCTGTAAAAGCAGCCTGCTGGAGCTGTCACAAGTACCACTGCTGGGGAAAATGTGACCCACAGCCTGCTTGGACTTGGGGCATTGAGGTCAGTTCAGGTGAGTGCTTCTGGCCCTTCCACATACCTGGCTCTAAAGCAGAATAAGAAGGCAGGGTTGAAGGCAGCAACAACAGTACTTATGCGCTGATGGTGCAGTTCAGTGCCCTCTACTGCCCTCTATTGACAAAACTCAGACTGGGCCAGCTGGCCAAGGACAAATGTTTCCATGATATGGGGAAGTTAGCAATGTAGCACGCCCAGACACGTGCCCTCCACGAAAGAGGGGCATTCCCTCTCTGAGAGATTTGGAGGACAATGGTGATGTGGTGTAAACCGGTTGTGGCTAGACCTGTCAATGACCAATTGTATACTGTGGAGGGGTAATGCGAATGCAGAGATTCCATATGAACATTTTATGTGTCATTTAGTGTTTAAAGGACAGGATCCAGACAGGAGAAGTATGTGGCAATCCACTCCCAAGGCAATCCTGAAACAATCAGCCATTGAAAACCCTATGGGGGTCACTATGAGTTGGACATGACTCGATGGCACCTAACAACAACAATAGTGTTTAAAGGAATTATGTTAGATGCTTTACCTACACCATCTATAATCCTTATAAAAATCCTGAGAAAAGTGTATTATTCTCCTCATTTTACAAATCAGGACCCTGAGACTCTAAGAGGTTAAGTAACTTGCTCAAGATTATATAGAAACTGAGCCGTGGTGCCAGAATTAAGCTCCTAGCATGTCTACCTCTGCAGCTGGCATTCGTGCTAGGCCACCATACTTTAGTGACAAAACACATGATGACTCAAGGTCTTTCAGAGTGACACACATCTCTTTACACACATCCCATTGGCCAAAGCAAGTTCCATGTCAAACCTGATGGCAAAAGGGTGGGAAGTATTTTCTTCCTTACAGCAAAGTAATGCAGCCACGTGGCAATGAGCAGGTATGTACAGTTCCTGTTCAGAGAGGAAAAGAAATGATAGGGATAATATAATCTGCCATAATATCAGAGAAACCAGTAGAATACATGCAATCAACATGAAGCATATTAACTGTAAGTGACATGACACATGGCAACAATAGAGGGTTGAAGCGATGTAAGCAAAGCAGTCTATATAAACAATATGTGCTGCTGATTTTGAAAATTAGCCCATAGCATGTGGTACAAGAATAGCCCAGAGACCTGACTTGGTGCATGAAATTGATATAGTTTAAGGGCTAAAGTGGTATACTCTGCACTGTGTTGTGGAAGGACACAGGACTTGATGTTAAGGAGCCTGGGTTCTCATCCTAACCTTGCTAACTTGATGTGTATATATGTGACTTTGGGCAGTTCTCTACTTCTCTCTGGATCTCACCTTATTTGTTTATAAAATTCAAATCTTGAATTTAGGTGTCTTCAAAGCCTCTAAAATTCTATACCACAATATGTGGAGTGCACATAGTATACAAAATTCAACTGCAAAAAATTTGTGAACACCATTTTATCTCCTTCCCTGCTTACTCACATGTGGGAACCCAGAGAGAAAGTGGCCATCAACAAGCCAGGAAGAGGATCCTCACCAGAACCTGATCATGCTGGCACCCTGACCCCAGACCTTTATGATGATTAATCTTCATTGTCAAATTGACTGGATTGAGAGATGCCTAGAAGATTTATAAAGCACACTTCTGGGTGTGTCTGTGAGGGTGCTTTTGGTGAAAATTGGCCTGTGGGTCTGTGAATTGAGAGGAGAAGACCTTCCCTGAATAAAGATGGCACTGGTGGGGCCTCGGGTGGAACAGAAACTAGCAGAAAGTGGAAGCTCACCCACAGGCAACCTTGACTCTTCTTGAGTAGGTGATTTTGGGGGCTGCTGCCATAGCCTGTGGGTATCAGACTCTAGCTTAGTCAGTCTTTGAATGTGGAGTCACAGTGACTTTCCAAGGAGCTTCCAGGCCTTTCATTTCAAATGAAGGCTGCATCATTGGTGCTTCTTGTTCTGAGACTTCCAGCTTCCTATACTGAGCAGCTACTGTTTTTCCGTTCCCCATTGTGAGGAAATACATGTGGGGACTCCAATTATCTAAGCCATTCTAATTGTTGTTGTTGTTGTTGTTGTTGTTAGGTGCCGTCGAGTCGGTATCCGACTCATAGCGACCCACATAGGGTTTTCAATGGCTGACTGTTTTCGGGATTGCTTTGGGAGTGGATTGCTAGGTCCTTCTCCCATTTCTGTGGTGCTGGGAATTGAACTTGGAACCTCAGAGACTGCAGAGCAGCACTCTACCAACTGAGCTAAATCCCAGCCCAGCCATTCTAATAAATCCCCCTTTTTCATTATATCTCACTCTATTCTGTATCTCTACAGAACCCTGAGTAATATAGACTTCCAGCATCCAGAACTGAGAGAAAATAAATTTCTGTTATATAAGTTACCTAGATCTGGTATTTTGTTATGGAATTCTGAGCTGACTAATACAGAGGGCAATTCCAGGAAGATTAGTTATTATTTCCACCAGCAGTAGAATGAGAGCTTGAAATAGAAATTGTCCGTTACTTAAAAATGAAAGCATAGGCTTTTGTTGTTGTTGTTGTTGTTGTTAGGTGCCGTTGAGTCGGTATCCGACTCATAGCGACCCTCCTAGGGTTTTCAATGGCTGATTGCTTCGGGATTGCCTTGGGAGTGGATTGCCAGATCCTTCTCCCATTTTTTGTGGTGCTGGGAATTGAACTCGGAACCTCAGAGACTGTAGCACAGTGCTCTACCAACTGAGATAAATCCCAGTCCCCATAGGCTTTTAAGGAAACAAATAAAAATTTTTTGAAAGAGAAAAATGGAGGACAAACACCCACTTATCAAGAGTGAACAAGTAAAGTCTTGAAATTAAGGAATAATTAAGTGATAATTGTTAATGAGAAAGAGCCAGCCATGGAAGGGCCACAGAAGAGAATTTCAGATAAGGGCTAAGTCAGGTATGAAAGCTTCAAGTTAGGAGATAACCTTGCATTGTTCAAAGAGCTGGAGGAAGTTTCATATGGTCATATGAGACTGCCAAGGAGAGGTACAGATAAATTGGGGAGTTAGTCAGAGGCCAGTTCCTAAAAGCCCTAGGAGAAGTGTTTACTTTCAGCTCCGTACAGTAAGATTGCTGAGATTGTGATCGGAGAAGTGGTATACTGTTAGGGATGATAACCTCTGGTATGGGGATGGCTTTAGGAAGGATAATTAGGAAAAGAGTAGGAGAAAAGGGTGAGATTGTCAGGAGTCTCAGGTTAGGGATGTGAATAAAGAATCTCCCCTTTAGATAGGGATAGGTCATGTGGTATCCCTAGGGAGAATTCTGGATTGAGGATATTGGTACGAAGAATGTTTGTTGGTTCTGCTGCTGGAGTTTAGACAACAAAAGAAGGAGAACTAGGGAAGGGCAAATGTGGGAAATTACTCTGAGGAGATGAGCAAAGTGATCAGTGAGAAAAGGAAGTTTGGAGATAGCAAATGACTACAGAGTTTCTGGAAATATCTGGCCTGGGCCACAGGCTCAGAATGCATCTTGAACTTGCAACCTTAGGATTTGGCCACCCTCTCATCATGGAAACCTGAGCTCTGCACAGCGAGCAACCTGCCTGAGTCCTTCAGCAAGTTCTGAAGAGGACTGCATGCGGCTACCTGGTGGGTTTATTCAGATAGCCTCCATGTGACGTCTGAAGCCCGCAGGGTCTTACATAAAAGTCACTCTTTCTGTGAGTCTCCACACTATGATGGCCTTCTGCTCTCAGTGGCATCCAGCATCCAACCACAAATCCCACCACAAAACCACCAACTGCTGATCACCTGCTTCCTAACCTACACTTTGAGGAATAGTGTGTAGCTTGTGTATCAGCTCCAGGTCAGCTCAAGGCTGGTTAATAGCACATTACTTTGCAATTCACTGTTTGAATGACGCTTTCTCTAATGAGGTTTGAACCCCTTTCAAGTGTGTCCTTCTTTAGCTTCTATCTCTTGGTGCTTGTGTATCCCCAGGGCATTTATCCATGCCATATATTCCTTCCCAGACTGACCTTAACCTTGTCTTCTTGAAACTTTTCCTTAATATCCCATTTTTTTTAGAATTGAGACATGTTCAAACTTTCTTCACTTAACATATTCTGAGGGAAACCTTAGCAAACCCTCTATATTTCCTAGCTCTTAGTTGATGTTATGTTTTGGATATAAGTGTTCTCCAGTGTCATATGTTTGAATGTTGGGTCCCAAGGTGATGGTGCTGTCCTGGGAGGCTATGGAACTTGGGATGCACAACGTAGCTTGGTAGAAATGAGTCACTGGAGGCAAGTCTTTGGATGTTTTATCTGGACCCCTGGTTCTAGTTAAGCTCTTTCCTTTATCCACCATGGCTTCAGGTCATTTGTCAGGACCTTGCCATATCATATGCCTCCCCTGCACCATTATGGACTAATCCTCAAACCATGAGCTACCAATAAATATTTCCTTTCACAAGTCTGCTCTGGTCAGTTTTTCTGTTAGAGAAAAACACCACCTGACTAATGAAGTTGACTTTAAAATCACTAATTTTGGAGGTTACTTTGCTGAGAGATATGTTATTAGTTTCCCAACAACTTCATGATAACACCTCTGCCATGTGCCTTATGATAACAGTTGCCTAGGTTACTTTGCAGAGACATGAAGGCTGCTTTTGATGGCCAACAGATGTCCAATTGATGCCTGGAATAAGATGAAAACTCTTGTCATCAATGTCTTCGTATTATGTCTGTTTCCTTAAACTTTGGGTCATATCCTAGTCATTTCTGCATGTAGACATATTGAATATTTGAGAATTGTTTTGTCCAGAATAATAATACAATGTTACTTTACCTGAACTTGTCTAGTCTGTTTCTATGTCTGGCGCTCTCTCTCTCTCTCTCTCTCTCTCTCTCTCTCTCTCTCTCTCTTTTCACTTCCTACTCCTCCTCAAAGCTAATGGCACCTATCAGACAGTGTGTCTGGAAACACTAAACAGAGTGAAAAGAGGCAACACTTGGGCTCCTGGAAGATCTCCACATATTCCCAGAATAAAATATGAATCTTCCTTCCCTTTATTAGCCTATCACTCTCCCTCATTATTCCTATCCTATATCTGTAACCACTTAACCCCACTGGAGTTTAGAAACTGACTTGTGAGCCCAGCTCCCTCTTCTTCATTTCTATAGCCAAAGCCTGAATAAAGCCTTTCTTTCTCCCCAACAATCACCTTTAAGTCATTTGGTTTTTCCAGGGGATGAGCTTCTAGATCGGGGTAGGGCAAAAAATGTTCCCTTTACACTGAAATCTGTATTTTTTCTAGCAGTATCACTGTTTGATGGGCTTTTCCAGAATCACTTGAAAATTTCTTACTTTGAGATCTAAAGTTCTACTGTCTTCTAGCAACTCCCTTAGTCCTTTCTCATCCTTATTCCCACTTTATCTATTCCCTGGCAGAATAAAATACCTTGGTCTTCCCATCTCTTCCTCATGTACCACCCTTATCTTGATGTAGGCTAGATAGCACAATTACCTTATATAATATTTCTACCACTCTTTTGACCTTGTAATTTGGGAGTTTATTGCATTAACTAGTCTTTCTATGTGGTTCCTGCCATTTTCTTCCCCCACTGCTCTTGGCATCTCTCCTCTTCCTTCCTTTCTACTTTCTAAAACATGCTAACAAATGCCCTATATCCAGCTGTGAAATGTGAAGCCAATTACTCTTCCTTATACCAGTTATAATCCTCACAATTGTCACCAATACCACAATAATTATTACTTATTCAGTTCAAACTTTCTTCACTGACATTTGGTTGGACCAAAGGAGTATCACCTTTATTGGAATGATCACTGTTTTACTGAGAAGTATTACTTAATAAATGTTCAGTGATTTTGATCTTAAAGAGGTCAATTACCAATAGTTTTTAAGTTTCTTTTGTGTTCAAAGCAATGATCTGACAGTGTTTAATCCACAGCAGCATTTCCTTGAATAGCCTGCCATTCATATCCATTGGATGATTTCCGCAATGAAGTCAAAGTCAAGCTTGGAGCAGGAAAAGTCTGGGATGGTTTTATGAATGATGGGATGTCAAGGATTAGCAAATGCATGGAGTCACACCCACTTTTTTGGTGGTGGAAAGGGGAGGGCAAATGTTGGAGGCAATTCTATATAGAGAGGTAAAGAGCCAGGTGTGGTGGCACACACCTGTAATCCCAGCAGTTGGGAGGCTGAGACAGGATTGACAAGAGTTTAAAGCCAGCCTGGTCTATGTAATGAGTTCTTTGGTACCCTGGAATACATATTTTTCTCAGAACCCCAAATCAACCAACCAACCAATCAATCAATGAAAGTGGGCAAAGTCTCCTCATGAAAACCTCTCTCTGAGTCAGGATTGTCTGCCTTTCTAGTTTGATAGACTCTACATGGTCAGCACAATTTTCTAAGAGTCTATGGAGAAACTTGTCTATGCTACCTTTAAGGTGTTAGGGACCTTAAGGAGCTAGAGTCATGGGTGAAGGTTTTTGGCACTGATAAAAGAAGCCAGCATCATATTGGCCATCTTATCCTACCATTCCTGTTAGCAACATTTTTGTTTGTTTATTTTTGAGACAGGATCTTTCTCTGTAGCCCAGGCTGACCTTGAACTCATGATCCACTTGCCTCAGCCCCCAAGTGCTGGGATTACAGGTGAGTACCACCACACCTCATGGTTTAGCAACCTCTTGAATCAAATGCTCCAATGACATCCTTGCTACTCAGTTGAAGTTTGAGCAAATGTTTATTAAAAGCTCTGACTTAGTGGAATATCAATGAAGACACCTGTGAGGGGTGTCAGCTAGTTGTCATTAGGACCTTTTCATGAGGCATCCTGAGGGGCTGTCATAATGTTCAAAGGTTTTTATGACTCTGAACTCATGAGTTTTGGATGACAGAGCCAGGGGAACTAATTCCACAGCAGACTGAAATATAAATAAATGCCAACTTTTTTCATTTGTAACATAAACTCTCCCTTTCCCAAGAGCAGAAGGGCCTCTCTCTGTGCTGAGAGGGTCTCAGATGTCTGCTTGATAATTATCGTACTAGGTAAAAGGAGTAGAATAGAAGAAGAATGTTGTTGTTAGGTGCTGTTGACTCAGGTCCAACACATAGCAACCCTCGTAGGCTTTTCAATGGCTGACTGTTTTGGGATTGCTTCGGGAGTGGATTGTCATGTCCTTCCCCTGTTTTTGTGGTGCTGGGGATCAAACCCAGGTCCTCAGAAAGTGTGGAGTAGCACTCTGCCAACTGAGCTAAACCCCAGCCCAAAAGGAGAATAGCAATGTTTATATAAACATTCAATATGTTAAGCAATATTCTACAAACTTTACCTACATTAACTGTTCACAATAATCCTACAAAGTGCTGATTTGTTATAATTATTATTGTCATATCAATTTTATAGATGAAAGAACAGTCTGGCTATAAAGTATGGGCTTTTTAGCCACTTTATGGCTTTTTAGCCATAATCTGTGTAATGTTCTGTGTGTGTACTGAGAGATACCACAACAGGGCCTCACCTTTCCAGAGATGAGGTGATTCATGTATTCTGGGGCCCACACACACCTGGGCAGTGCTGGATGGACAGTGACCAGTCTCTGAATGCTGTTCTTAAAGTCAATTTTCCTTTGTACAAAGGCTATATTTCTTTAGACTTGTTTCTTCTCCTGATTGTGATAAAATAAAATAACTGATTTGGGGTCTTCTGAGTCATCTTGTCCTGACCATCCAGACTGACTTAAAAGTTCCAATTTTTGTGCACTCAGTCACTCTTTCAGCAAATGTCAATGATGCTTCATTTGTGCCAGACCCTTTGTTGATCCCTGGCAAACAGAAATGAATCAGATACAGGTCCTGCTTGGGACTCTATTTACAGTTGGGTCCCTTGGTGTTTGAGGATATTCTAGCTACTGGAGCCATTTACAGCTTTGCGCCAGGTACGTACCTTTGTACATTGTTGCTGCTAACTATCAGTCAATGATTCTTGCCTCTCCATTATGTGAAGGGAAAGGTTATGGTGGAAGGACCTCAGGCTGCTGTTCTTTCAGGTCTGGTGTGGCCTTCTGTGTTCCAGTGGCCCCCTCAGGGGCTCTATCCTGGCCTGTTATTTTGAGGAAAACCCTCTTCATATCTTTGTTTCTGAGGCTGTAAAGTATGGGGTTGAGAAAGTCAGAGATGAGGTTGTAGAATAGATCCAGTTTCTTGTTTCGTTCTGGGTAGGAATTGGCCCCAGGATTCATGTACATAAACATGGCAGGTCCACAGAACATGGTGGCCACAGTGATGTGGGATGCACAGATGGGAAAGGCTTTGAGTCAACCCTAGGCTAAGAAAATTCTCAAGCTAGTGGAAAAGATATGGACATAAGAGGCCAGGATAAAGGAAAGTGACACCAAGAGAAGGATGAAGCCCAGCATGAAAACTACTTGGTCACTGAGGGATGTGTCTGCACAGGCAAGCTTCAGAAGAGAGGGACCTCACAGAAGAAGTGGTTAGTTTCATTGGGACCACATTAGGGCAGGTGTATGGTGAAGACAGTGTAGACTAGGGAACAGCTGATACCCCATCGTCCACAAAGAGTACCAGGAAGGAGATCTAAGTGGAAGATCAAAATTGAGCAGCACTATCATTTGGAAAACAATGAAGGCAGAGAGAGAGCGGGATTGAGAGAGAGAGAGAGAGAGAGAGAGAGAAAGAGAGAGAGAGAGAGAGAGAAGGGAGAGAGAAAAGAAAGAGAAACACTGAGGGTCTAAAGGAGCAAACAAGGAGCACTAAGAACATTCAAAGAGTTCAGAAAGGAAGTGATGGGGCTTGTGAAGGAGCATCTAGGGAAGGGCTTGATGCACAAATCCAGGGTGGTAGAGTGGTAGTGGTGTCAAACACATAGTGGAAATAGGACTGAAACCTGTGCAAAAAAAGTGTAATAATGTGGAAGTTATTAGTAGCTCTAATGTGAGAAGTTTCCATGATGGAGATTTCAGGGGGTTCTCAGGGGTGAACAGGTTACAAAGACAGGAGTGCGATGAGATGTCTAGATATGGACATAACATGGGGGAAATGTTTTTTTTTTTTCTTCTCCCAAAGTGGAAAAGAGGTCAGAGTGTATATGCATGGGGTGAGACAAGATAGAGGGAGAGAGAAGCAATGGACTGAGGCCTCTAAGGAGCAACTAGCAATAGCAGTAGGAACACGTGTCATGCATGCAGCTCCACCAGAGTAGAAACAAAGAGGAGGAAGTGAGAGTGAGGTAGATACAGATGCAATTAACTTGACCACCAGAAAACTCAAGACCATACTCACAGACCAGTCTCATGTGTTCTTCCTTCACAACAGCTGCTATACACAGTGTAGAAGATCTGACCCAGTGCTTGAGAATCAAATATCTGACTGACCTGAGTACACAGGGAAGAGTTGAGACACTACCTCTGAGAGATAATATGCAGCATAAACAAGCAAGGGCCAGTTCACTAGGCAGACCACAGAAAGCAGAGGTCTCCAACTTGAATGAGATGGAAGTTGCTCTAGTGCTCTGTGAGTGTGTCTGGCCCTGTGCCCAGGTCTGAGAACAGGGAAAACAGTGACATGGCCTGAATACTGAGGGCAGACACTGTATTTATGACTTCCAACGGACTGACTTTTTTCAAGGCAATGGAACTTAAAGGGTGCCAGTTGCTGGGATGCATGTAACACACAAGTTCTGCATACTGGTGCCAGCATCTGGGATGTAGGTAATGCATGAATTCTGTGCCACTAGCACCAGCTTCTGGGACCTGGGAAATGCATGAGTTCTGTGCCACCAGAGAAGGCACAGGCGGGATTATCCTGGCACCAGCAGCTGTGAGAGTAGCCCCAAGAAAACAGACAAGAGAGGTTTGCACTGGGCAGAGGGAAAGCCCCTGCCCTCAGTTTGTGACACTGATCTTAGCAGTCACATTACTGGTTACTTTGAATTCCATTGGAAGACTGCTGGTGGCCAGGCCAAATGTTCTGGGATGGTCCCAGTTGAAAGACTCCTAGACACCTAGAAGAGAAGCTCAAAAACTGTGCTGCTGCTGCTGCTGCTGCTGTTGTTTTCCAGTGGGTTTGCTTTGTATTTATTTATATTTGTTTTAGTCTGCTTCAGTGTTTGGGTTTTTGTTTTGTTGTCACTGTCATTGTTTTCCATCCTCCCCTCCCTTCAAAATTTGTTCCATTAACCTTTTTACATATCAAATTTCCAACCATTGCCTCTTTTAGTTCATCTTAGTTATTTCATAGCAATAATTTGAATACTTTCCAAATCCATTTGTTAAAAAAAAAGAGCAGAAGGAAAAAGAGGAAAAAATGCATGCTTATATTGAGTTACTTCTTATAATCTGCATCTTGTCTATTACCTTGTTGTTAGGTGCTATCAAATCAGATCCAACTCATAGTGACCTTACCTACAACAGAATGAAACACTACCCAATAATGTGCTTTGCACATGATCTTTTTATATTTGAGCCGATTGTTGCAAGCACTATGTTTCTTCTCATTTTGCATCATGCCACATCAGCAAATGGAGGTTCCAGGGGCTTTCCTCCATTCCTGTAATTAGAGTCAACTCTACTTTGAGGAGACAATGCTTCCCCAGTTGTTCCTTGAATGTCTTCCATCCTAGGGGACTCAATTTCTGGCACTATATTTGACAGTGCTTTCCTATTATTAATAGGATTTTCAATGGCTAATTGTTTCAAGAGTGAGATGTCAGGTTCTTCTACCTAGTATGCCTTAGTCTGGAAGCTCAGGTGAAACCTGTCCACAATGGGTGGCCCTGAAGGTATCTGAAATATCAATGACATAGCCTTTAGTATGACAGCAACACACAGGCCTCCACACCATGACAAGCAGACAGACATGTAGGGGAGCTATAACCTTAGATACATTTTTATACAGCATATATTTTTCCTTGCTGTCTTCTTTCCCACTATCTAACACTTTCCTAAATTCCCCCTCTTCTTATTTACTGTCTAATTCAGCTCTTTTTCCTCCTCCCTAATCTCTCCCTTGACTTTCATTCCACTATTATCAATATCTCTTTCTTCAATTAATATCTATTCCCTAAACCTACTCATTACTATCCATACCAACTCCTTTCTGTAGGCAATTATCTTGAGCAATACCTGACCCCAAATTAGGTTAAATGTGACTTTGGTCAAAATTATTACTATAGCATCAGATTCTTTTGTCTTCCCTGAATGAATCCAGAGACCAAGATCTCAAAAGAAGACTCTTCACCAAGAATATCCCAAAATAAATAAGGAAGAGGTAAACATGCGAATGCCCAAAATCCAACATAGAACCATCTGAAACATGAAAAAGTAAGACAAAGAGATTCTTCCTAATGATCATAAACCTGAAACAACTGAAATCAATGATATAAAAATGTTTGAAATGCCTGACACACAATTTAAGTCTACTTATAAAAATGGTAAATGACCTCAGAAAACACAACTAAGCAGATTAATGCAATTGAAATTCTGGACAAAAAAGTATCCAACTTAGAAGAAAAATTCAAAGAAATTAAGATCTTGAAAAAGAACCAAACAGAAATGCTGGAATTGAAAAGTACAATTAATCAGTAGAGGTAGCAGTGGAAAGTAACACAAACAGACTGGATGAAACAGAAAACAAAATATTGGGGATGGAAGAAGAAGTCCAAGAGTTTACTTACTCAGATACCAAGAAAGACAAAGAAATGAAAGAATATGAGCACAACAATATATTTCAGGGGTATTTTATAAGATGATGTGACGTAGCCTACGAATACAGAGGGTACAAGAACAAGCTGAAACTAAAACTAGAATCACAGAAAACCCATTCAATAAAATAATAGCTGGAAACTTCCCAAGCCTAGGTGAAGAAATATACACCCAAATAATAGAGACATCTAGAACTCCAAATAGGTTAGACCAGGACAGATCCTCTCCACATCACATTATAGTGAGAATGCTAAAACTACAAAGAAACAATTCTAAAACATATATAAGAAAAATGTCAGTTCACCTACAAAGGCAAACCTATCAGAATAGCATTGGGCCTCTCAACGACAATGCTAAAAGCAAGGAAAGCATGGACTGATATACTTCAAGTACTGAGAACAAATAACTGCCACCCAAGAATACTCTATCCAGCAAAAAAATTTTTTATTGGAAATTTTTAATGTACATCTTAATGTGATTCATTTTGACATGCTTTTCATTGTGACATTTCCATATATGCATTTGATAAACATTATTCATATAGGTTACCCCTTACCCTCCCCTATGCTTCCCCCTCCCACCCTTCCCATCTAAGTTTCCCATCTAAGTCTTCTCTATCTTTTCCTTAGTAGTATTTTTCTATATGTCCTTGGGTTCTAGTTCTGTTTAAGATAGGAAATTTTCCTGTAGTGGTCTTTGTTTTTATCATGTTAGAACAATTACATGCGTTTTCTAGATCATTTATATTGACATCATTCTTATCTTCCCCCCTTTTATTATGATCTGACCTTTGAATAGGATTTTTCCTTCTTATAATTTTGAATCAGCTCCCTCATATGAGTGAGAACATGTGTTGTTTCTCTTTCTGAGCTCGTGTTCATTCACTTAAAATAATTTTCTCTAATTCCATCCATTTTGCTGTGAATAACCTTATTTCATTTTTCTTGATTGCTGAGTAGTATTCCATTGTGTATATATACTATAGTATTTTATCCATTCTTCTGTTGAAGGGCACTTTGGTTCATTCCATATCCTTGCTATTGTGAAAAGTGCAGCATTGAACATGGAGATGCAAGTGTCTATGTGGTGTGATGACCCATCTCCCTTTGGGTAAAGTCCCAATAGTGTTATAGCTGGGTCAAATGGTAGATCTATTTTCAGTTTTTTAAGATACCTCCATATTGATTTCCACAGTGGTTGCACCAATTTACAGCTCCACCAACAATGTAAGAGTGTTCCTTTTCCCCGCAACCTCGCCAGCATTTGTTGTTGTTTGTTTTATTGATCTTGGCCATTCTTACTGGTGCAAGGTGAAATCTCAGAGTTGTTTTGATTTGCATTTCCCTAATGGCTAGGGATGTTGAGCAATTTTTCATGTGTTTCATGGCTTTACAGACCTCTTCATTTGAGAACTGTCTACTCAGTTCCTTTGCCTATTTGTGTATTGGGTTGTTTGTTTTTTTGGGAGTTTTTTTCTTGAGTTCTTTATAAATTCTAGTAATTAGACCTTTGTCTGATATATAAAATGCGAAGATTTTTTCCCATTCCGTGGGGATTTCCTTGACTCTGTTAATTGTTTCTTTTGCTGTGCAGAAGCTTTTTAATTTCATGTAATCCCATTTATCTATCTATGTTGCAATTTCTTGAGCAATTGGAGTCCTATTAAAGAAATACTTTCCTAAGCCTATATGATGGAGTGTGTTGCCTATCTTGCCTTCTACAAGTTTTAAAATTTCTGGTTTTATGTTGAGATCTTTTATCCATTTTGAGTTAACTCTCATGTATATTAAGAGATGGGGGTCAATTTTCATTTTTCTGCATGTGCATGACCATGTTTCCCAGCTCCATTTGTTGAAGAGGCTGTCCTTTTTCCAGTTTACTTGCTTTGCTCCTTTGTCAAAGATCAGGTGGCTATAGGTATGTTGAGGTATTTCTGGGTCTTCTATTCTGTTCCAGATGTCTTCAGGCCTACTTTTTGCCAGTACCAAGCTGTTTTTGCAACCACTGCTCTATAGTACAGCTTGAAGTTAGGAATTGTGATTCCACCTGCATTAGTTTTGCAGCTTACGAGTGTTTTGGCTATACGTGGTCTTTTGTGGTTCCATATGAATTTTTGGATCATTTTTTCTACTTCTGTAAAGTCAGTCAGTGGAATTTTAATGGGTATTGCATTAAATCTATAGATTGCTTTTGGTAGGATAGCCATTTTTACAATATTAATTCTCCCTGTCCAGGAACAGGGGAGGTCTTTCCATTTTTCAGTGTCCTCTGCTATTTCTTTCTTTAATGTTTTGAAATTTTCCTTGTAGAGATCTGAAGGGTCTTTGGTTAGATTGATTCCAAGGTATTTAATTTTCTGGTGGGCTATCATGAATGGTATTTTTCCTGAAATTTCCTTCTCTTCCTGTTTGGACTTGGTGTAAAGAAAAGCTATTGACTTTTGTGTGTTAATTTTGTAGCTTGCAACTTTGCTGAATGAGTTTAATTAGGTCCAGAAGTTTTCTGATTGAGGTTTTGGGGTCTTTCAAGTATAAAATCATATCATCTGCAAATAATGATAATTTGACCTCTTCCTTGCCAATCTGTATCCCTTTGAGTTCTTTCTCTTATCTGATTGCCCTGGCCAGGACTTCAATTACTATGTTGAATAGAATAGGAGAAAGAGGGCATCCTTGTCTTGTTCCAGATCTAACAGGAAATGGTTTTAGTTTTTCTCCATTTAATATAATGTTGGCTGTAGGTTTGTCATGAATGGCTTTTATGAAATTAAGGTATTTGCTGTTATACCTATTTTCTCCAGTGTTTTTATCATGAAAAGGTATTGCACTTATCCAGAAAAATTATACTTTAAAATAGATGGAGAATAAAGACTTTCCAACATAAACACAAGCTTAAGCAATTCATGACCACCAAAACAGCATTGAAGAGGATGCTCAAGGAAATTGTACATACAGAAGAAGAAAGACAAACCCAAATTCAAGACTACAAGAATGAATAAAACTCATGAGAGGAATGCATGAACAAATAAAAGATAATAAAGAAGCAAGGATATCCAATTAATAGACCAACAAACCCTAACATGAGCTGGGGACAAAGTAAAGAACAAGCAACACCCAAACATAACAGAGAAACAACCAACAAAATTATGCAAAACATCAAACTTAATAATTATCCTAAGTGTAAATGGTCTAAACTCTTTATTTAAAAGACATCAATTGGCCAATTGTATCAAAAAAGAAAATCCTTCTATATGTGACATCCAAGAGACATATCTCATTCACAAAAAAAGGAAATAGACTGAAAATAAAAGGTTGGAAAGGTTGTGTAGAAGCCACAAAAAAGTAGGAGTAGCTATACTAATTTCTGAAAAACTTGACTTCAATCAGAAATTGATCAGAAGAGACAAAGAAGGCTACTACATATTAATAAAGGGGACAATCAACCAAGAGGACATAATGATGGTCAATATTTATGTACCAAACACTGGTGCACCCAACTTCATAAAATAAACATTACTGGCAATAAAAAAACGTATGTTGTTGTTGTTGTTAGGTGCTGTCAAGTCGGTATCTGACTCACAGTGACCCTCATAGGGTTTTCAATGGCTGACTGTTTTGGGATTGCCTTGAGAGTGCATTGCCAGGTCATTCTCCCATTTTTGCGGTGCTGGGAATTAAACTTGGGACCTCAGAGACTGCAGCACAGTGCTCTGCCAACTGAGCTAAATCGCAGCCCAAAGGGAGACCTTAATTCCCTACTCTCTTAGATAATCAAAGCAAAAAGTCAACAAAGAAACTATAGACTTAGCACAATACACAAACTGGACTTAACAGATGTCTACAGAATATTCCCCCCAACAGATGTGGAATACACATTCTTCTCAGCACTTTATGGAACTTTTTCAAAAATAGACCACATTCTAGTTCACAAAACTAGCCTCAATAAATATAAAAATTAAAATCATTCCTTGTACCTTATCAGATTACCATGGAATAAAACTAGAAATCAATAGCAAGGAAAACTACAAGAATACTCTAAGGATTAAATAAGACACTTTTGAACAATTAATGAATGGGTCATTCAAGAAATCAGAAAGGAAATTAAAAAGCTCCTACAATTAAATGGCAATGAAAACACAACCTCTCAAAAATTTGGGATACAGCAAAGACAATTCTATGAGGGAAATTCATAGCTATGAGCACCAACATCAAAAAGTTAGGAAAGGTCCAAATCAATAATTTAATGATATACTTTAAAGGATTAGAAAAACAATAACAAGCCAAATCCAAAACGAGCACACAAAAAGAAATAATTATGATCGAGGCAGAAATCAGTGAAATATAATTTTAAAAACAATTCAGAGAATTAATGAAAGTAAGAGTTGGTTCTTTGAAAAGATAAATGAAATCAAATAATCCTTAGCCAAACTAACCAAAAAAGAGAGAGAAGACCTATATTAATAAAATTAGAGATGAAAAGGGGTCATAACAACAGATATAAAATGCAGAAGATTATCAGAGGCTATTTTGAGAATTTTACATTCCCCTAAAATGAAAATACAGAAGAAATAGATAAATTCCTTAACAAATCTAGAAGATATAAATAAATCAAACAGGTCCATAACAAGCGATGAAATTGAAGCAGGTATAAAGAAACTTCCAACAAAAAAAGCCTACAGCCATACCACTGTGACTTCTGATTCCATGAGATCTCAGAAGCTAAGTAGGGTAGGGCCTGGTTAGTACTTAGATGGGAGACTGTCTGGGAATACTGGGTGCTATAGGATTGGGAGGAGGACCTTGCAATCTACTCCCAGAAAACAATCAGCCATTGAAAACCCTATGAATAGCAGAGAAGTACAACAGTTGTGTTTTGCCTGTTGTATATAGGGTTGTTATGAGTCAGACACAGACTCAATGGCACCTAACAACAACAACAACAACAACAACAACAAAGAAAAGCCCATGTCCTGACAGGTTCATAGCCAAATTCATATTGGGCTTTGGACTTAAAGTCTGTTACTGTTTCCTTCTTACCTATTTCTGTCTTATGGAATCAAATGTCTATCCTATGTCTGTCCCACCATTATATTTTGATAAGTTTTCATTTAAAAGACTCATGGCCATGTGCCAAGTCATTTTTGTTCACTATAAATGATCCCATTTGTGGCATTTTGTTACAGTAGCACAAAATGGCAAGTTCAAACTGAATTCAGTCTTATGGGTTGAATTTTGTCTATCAAAAAGATACAGTGAGCCAGGTGCAGTGGTGCATACCTGAAATCCCCAAACTTTGGGAAGGATCATGAGTTTGAGGCCAGAGGTATTCTGTACAACTTAGTGAGACCCTGTCTCAAAACAAAAAATAAAAAAGGGGCTGAGAGTACAGCTCAGGGCGAGGTGACTAGTCTAGCATATGCAAAGCCCTGGAATCAATCCTTCAGTACTGCAAAAAACAAACAAGAAACAAAAAAACTTTGAAGTCTTAATGCCTAGTACCTCAGACTCTGACCTTATTTGGGAATAAGGTTATTGCAGATATAATTAGGTAAGAGGGGATATGTTAGTTTTTTTTTTTTTTATTGCTGTGACAAAATACCTGAGAAAACATTTAAAGGAAGAAGGATATATTTTGGCTCATGGTTTCAGTCCATGGTTACTTGGCTCCATTACTTCTAGGCCATGTGTGGTGAGGCAGAACATCAAAGAAGAAAGACATTGCATAGGAAAGCTCATCTCATGGAGGCCAGGAAGAGAGACAGAAGGAAATAGGGGCCAGGGACAAGACCCTTCAAGTCAGACCTCCAGTGACATACTTCCTCCAAATAGGCCCCACTTCCTTTTTTCCACCTCCCCCCAATAATACTATCAAATTATGAATTTGTCAGTGAACTAATCCATTAATGGAGTTGGTGCCCTCATGATACAATCACCTCTCAAGAGAGCCACCAGGTGGGGACCAAGGCTTCAACACATGAGACTTGTGGAGAGGGGGCATTTTATATCCAAAGCTTCACAGGGAAACCTTACTCCAGTGTAGCTGATATCTTTATAAGAAAAGGGAAGATCATACACAAACTGGTACACAAAGAGACACTGTGTGATAACAAAGGCAGAGACTGGAGTAATGTAGTTGCAAACCAATGAATGCCTGGGATTGCTCCTACCATTAGAGTGTAGGAAAAGGCAAGGAAAGATTCCCTTGTGCTATTTTAAATAGATCAAAGACCATATATACCTTGATATATTATGGATATTGAAAAGGAATTTGGTAAAACTTAGCATACATTCTGTTTGGTAAAATTTGACTCCTACTAAAAAAGACCTTTTGGGTTTCAAGGTTTAACAATTATTTGAAAAACTTGAGAAAGGAGCTGATATTTGAGTGCAGTTCTTCCCATAGTACCTCCCTTCCAGGGCCTTTCACAGATGCTATGTCACCCTAGCTGTATCAGATTCTAGGGCTATCATAACAAGTACCATGGACTAGGTGGCTTAGAATAATGGAATTCCAGGGGCTAGTATAGGCCAGTACCAGTCTTCATTAATCTAATGCTATAATAAATTTTAAAATTAAGAAGAATAATTTCTCTAAATGTGTTCTTTTTCAAGATTATGTTGACTGTTCTGGATCTCCTGAATTCTCACGCAAAGTTTAGGAATAACTTTTCAATTTCTTATGAAAAGGTAGAGTTTTGATAGGGATGTGATGAAGCTGTAGATGTTTATGGATAATATTGCCATCTTGCTATCATCAAGTCTCTTGATCAATGGACAGGATATCTTTCTATTCTTTTAGGATATCTTTCATTTCTTCCACCAATGTTTTGTCCTCCACATGTCTGTCAGCTCATTGTGCTGTGAGAGCTTGCATGTTGCTGTAATGCTGAAAGCTATGCCACTGGCATTTCATATACCAGCAGGGTCACCCAGAGTGGATAGGTTTCAGCTGAACTTCCAGACTTAGACAGACTAGGGAAAAGTACCCGGAAGCCCTCTCCTGAAACAATTAGCCATTGAAAACCCTATGAATAGCAAAGAAGCACTGTCAAATATAGTGCCAGAAAATGAGCTCCCCAAGCTGGATGACATTCAAGAAACACCTGGGGAAGAGTTCTCTCCTCAAAATTGTTGTTGTTGTTGTTGTTAGGTGCCGTCGAGTCGGTATCCGACTCATAGCGACCCTCTGTACAACAGGGGAAACACTATTGTCAGTGCTTCTCTGTTGTTCATAGGGTTTTCAATGGCAGATTGATTTTTGGGAGGGGGTTTCCAGGTCCTTCTCCCAAGCCTACAGCTTCTGGTGTTCCCAGGCAGTCTCCCATCCAGTTACTAACCAGGCCCGACCCTGCTTAGCTTCGGAGATCTGACGGGATCGGATGCCACAGGGCTACCGCTGCAGGCTCTCCTCAAAATAGAGTCAACCTTAATGACAGGAATGGAGTAAAGCCCCTGGGACCTCCTTTTGCTGATGTAGCACGACTCAAAATGAGATGAAACAGTGTCTGGAACAATAGGCTCAAAAGGAAAAGATTGTGTGTATGGCACAGTGTCAGGTAGTGTTTCATTCTGTTATACATAGAATCACTATGAATTGTATCTGACTCAACGGCACCTAATAAGCATTAAATAAATATAATATAGATATATAAATATAAATAATATATAAATAAATATATATTTGATGCTCTTAGAGTAGATGGAATCATTTCTTTAATGTGTGAATTGTTTTTGTTGCTAGTTTATAGAAATACATTCGATCTGAGTGTGGTAGTGCGTGCTGTAATCACAGCATTTGGGAGGCTGAGGCAGTAGGATTTTGAGTTCAAGGCAAGTTGTCTTTTCTTGAGATTAATAGTTAGACCCTGTCTCAGAAAAATAAGCAAGGAAGCGGAAAGAAAGAAGGAAAGGAGGGAGGGAAGGAGGAAGGAAAGGAGTGAGAGGAAGGAAGAAAAGAAGGGAGGGAGGGAGGAGGAAAGAAAGAGAGAGGGAGGGACAATGGATATTTATATATTGATCTTATATTCTGAAACCTTGCCAAACTTGTTCAATAGCTCTCTCTGTGTGTGTGTGTGTGTGTGTGTGTGTGTGTGTGTGTGTGTGTATTCCTTAGGATTTTCACATACTGCAAACAGAGATAGTTTTACATCTTCATTTCTAATTTGTGTGTCTTTCAACTCTTTTTCCTACCTAATTGCCCTGACTAGAATCTCTAGTATAATGTTGAATGCCAGTGATGGAGTGGACATTCTTGTCCTGTTTCAGGTCTTAGGAGGAAGGCTTTTAGTTTTTCATCAAAAAGTGTGATGTTAGTTGTTTTACATGTTGTTGTTGTTAAGTGCCATTGAGTGGGTGTCCAACTCATAGCGACCTACATATAACAGGAGAAACACTATTGTCATGCTTCTCTGCTATTCATAGGGTGTTCAATGACAGATTATTTATTGGGAGTGGGTTGCTGGGTCCTTCTCGCAAGCCTAGAGTACCTGGTGTTCCCAGGTATTCTCCCATCCAACTACTAATCAGGCCTGACCCTTCTTAATTTCTGAGAGCTGACAGATCAGATGCCACAGTGGTACAGCTGCAGACTTAGCTGTTCTACATAGATTCCCTTTGTTAGGTTGAGGAAGTTAACTCTTATTCCTAAATTATCACTTTTATTGTAAAGGATGTTAGATTTTATGAAGTGATTGTGCTATATCCTTTGCCATGGTTGTACATTTTTTGCCTTTTATCCAATCGTTATATTATTTACATTGTTTTTTTTTTTTTTGTCATGTTGCATTAACCTTCCATTTTTGGATAAATCACACTTGGTTATGGTATATAATCTTGCATATTGTTATATTCAATTTTGTAGCATCTTGTTGAGGACTTTTGTGTCTATTTTTATTAGAGCTATCAATCTATAGTTGCCTTTTCTTGTGATGTCTTGGTTTTGGTATAAAAGAATAGTAGCCTTATAGAATATTCAGTCTATAGTTGTCTTTTGTGCTATCTTGGCTTTGGTATAAAAGGAATACTAGCCTTACAGAATATGTTGGGAAGCACTACCTCCTCTTTTCTTCTGAAAGAAGGATACCTTTCTGAAAGAAGCACTACCTTTCCTTCTGAAAAATTTGAAAAGGTTGGTGTTGAACCTTTCAATGTTTAGCAGAAATCACCAGCAAAGCCATCTGATCCTGGGCCTTTCTTTGGGGACATTTATTTATTTATTATTTTGTAGTAGCAAGGGGGTTGAACCAGGGCCTTACCTATGATAGGCAATTGATTCACCACTGAATTGCACCCTCAGCCCTTTAAAAAATTTTTTTTTAATTCTAAGATAGGGTCTCACTGAATTGTACAGGATGCCTCTGGCTTCAAACTTATGATCCTCCTGCGTAGCTAGGAATAAAGGCACGTGACACCGTGCCCAACCTATAAATTATTAATTAAATCATTTAACCTACTATAGATCTATTTAGATTTTTTATTTCTTCTTGAGTCAATTCCAATAGTTATTTTTCTTTAAATATGTGTCCACATATTAAGGTTATTTAATTTGTTGGCATACAATTGTTTATACTGTACTGGACATGGTAGCATACACCTGAAATCCCTGGACTCAGAAAGCTGAGGCGGGAGGTAATTTTGAGGCCAGACTTGGCTACAGAGTTACACTGTCTCAAAACTGAACAAAACATTGTTTATAGTATTACCTCATCTTTTTTTAGGGGGCAGATAAGGGCCATAGCAATATCCTCTCTTACATAGGTATTACTATCCATTTCTCTTCATTCAGATTTTTAGTTATTTATCTCTTCTCTCTTTTTTCTTCCATCAATATGGCTACACATTTGTTAATTTTATTGATCATTTTTGATGATCAATTTTTTCCATTCTTTATTTCCACTTACACCTTTATTTCTTTTCTTCTGCTTGTTTTTAGTTTAGTTTGCTTTCCTATATGTATTTCCTTAACATTACTGAGTTGAGATCTTTTTTCTTTTTTAAAATATAAAATAAAAGCATTTACAGGTATAAATTTCCTTTTAAGCTTTTGCTGAATCCCATGAGTTTCATTTGTATACTGCAACATTGCTAAAATCATTAATTAATTCTAGAATTTTTGTAGAATCTTTGTGGGTTTGTTGTTTTAATTTTACATAGACAATTAGGTTGCCTGTAAAAAGAGATGGTTTTATTCTTTCTATTCTTCTCCTTTCCTGTATAATACTGTTTTGAATAGGAATAGTGAGAGTAAGCATCCTTGTCTTAGTACTGATTTTAGCAAGAAAGCACTCAGTCTTTCATCATCATGTACAATGTTGTTGTTGTTGTTGTTAGGTGCCGTAGAGTCGGTATCCGACTCATAGCGACCCTCATAGGGTTTTCAATGGCTGACTGTTTCAGGATTGCCTTGGGAGTGGATTGCCAGGCCCTTCTCCCATTTTTGCAGTGCTGGGAGTTGAACTGGGGATCTCAGAGACTGCAGCGTAGTGCTCTAACAACGGAGTTAAATCCCAGCCAGAGGTTTTTATAGATGTCCTTTATCAGAGTGATGAAGTTTCCTTCTATTCTCAATATTTGCCGAGTTTTGTGAGTAGTTTTTTGTTTGATTGGTTTTGTTTTGTTGTTATGTCTATTTTTGTATTTACCATGACTAGGAGAAAGTCCAAGTCATTTGCATATGAAATAGCATTGTGCATATATATTTAAATACATATTAGCAGTTCTTTTTAAAAAGGGATTCAAGGCCAAGAGTTAAGCTGTACCTTTTAAGATCTCTTCTAGCTTGACATTCTATTTGTTTCTGAGGCCAGAATTTGGTGCTTAATTGGTGGTGTAGAGTTCATGCAGAAACAAAAACTTGCATCCAGCTGAAAGTAATTAGGAAACTTCCTGAAGAAGAGACCTGTGCGAATGAGTGAGGAGACATTTGGAAAGTGGCAGAAGAATATGTTGTAGTATTGTAGATGGAATAGCCTATGTAAACACTTGAGAAGTCAGTGCTGGATGAAGTAGAGGGATCATATCTGGAGGTGCGCCTGCTGTGAGTTTTCAGTGCTCTGGTAGTTCAAAGAAGAAAGCCCCTTTAGTTCCAGCAGAAAATCCTCACATGCCCCCCTAAGGACCTCAGATCAATTTTCTTAACAAGTGCCCAAGAAACACAATCAGCATGTGTTGCTGACAATTCTACCTCTGTCTTAAAAAAAAAAAAATCAAAGCTCCTCTTTCCCCAGGGTTTGTCTCCTTAGAGGCTGTATTCTTTAGGCAGTAAATCCGGGCACTGGAGACTTCCATTCTTACAGTTCCACATCACTCTTAGAATTCATATTCTTTTAATGCTTGGGGAATACTAAGAGCACTCTAGGCTGGTAGATTCCCCTAAGTTCATCTTCTGGAGAAAGTTGCTAATGAGCAAAGCACATTTTTAGCATTTGTTGGTCTTCTGGGTTTCCTTAACATTTAGGTGATTCTTGGTTTACAGATAAAATGTCTTTCAAAGCAATTAAAAGCAATTATAATATGTTGCTAATTGAACCCTACCAGAAAGAAATGTAAAGAGTACCCAAAAGGCTGAGGCAAGAGGATCACAAGTTCAAGACCAACCTGGGCTATATAGTGAGTTCCAGGACAGCCTGGATTACATAGTGAGACCCTGTCTCAAAAAGAGAAAAAAAAAATCCAGGTGTGGTGGTGCATGCCTGTAATCCCAGCGGCTTGGAAGGCGGAGGCAGGAGGATCGCAAGTTAGGGACCAGAGGCAGTCTGCATAACTTAGTGAGACTCTGTCTCAAAAAGTTAAAAAATGGGCTGGAGGTGCAGCTCAGTGGTCCAACACTTGCAGAGCATGCAAGCTCAAGGCCCTGGGTTTAAACACCAGTACCACATATACACACACACACAAAACGTGTCTGACTTTCAAAATTCAGATTGTGTCACTTTTTGCAAATCAATTTAATATTTGTCTGAAACTAGAGTGATAAAAATTTGATTTGCTTTGATAACACTAGAGATAGTTTAGTTCCTGGTTAATATGGCAGCCAATGTTGCAATTACGTCCCACTAATATATATGGGTCTGTGTTGCAGCTATCACTGTATACTTGTAGTCAACTGTAACCATGAATATCCCACCCATCCCTCTGACATTGCAATTTGAATTTGAAAAATAATAAATTATTACTATTAATAATTTAATGAACATTTTGTAAGATATTTAGTTTTAAAAGCAATGCCTCTCTGATGGTGATATGTACAATTATTTGGGTTTAACTCCTATTTCCATTTGAGGTCAAAAATAATTTTATAGTATAGCCAATAATATATGGTCATTATTTTCATTTTATTTAAGAAAAGACTGAACTCCAGAGAGATTAAATGGTTTTTCCAAGAGCTCAACAAATTAAGCCAAGATTAAGGTCCAGGGCCCTTTCTAGTCTCTCTGTGGTCTCTCTGATGGCAGAGGAAGTTTAAGGGTAAGTCAGTTGTGGAAGCCAAGACACTATCCTTATAAATAAATCCAGATATTTGGAAATCAGAGCTGGGATAGATATAATGGAAATAGGAGTTAGATTGTTGTTGTTGTTAGGTGCCGTTGAGTTGGTATCCGACTCATAGGGACCCTTGTAGGGTTTTCAATGGCTGACTGTTTTGGGATTGCCATGGGAGTGGATTGCCAGGCCCTTCTCCCATTTTTGCCATGCTGGGAATTGAACTCGGGATCTCAGAGACTGCAGCACAGTGCTCTACCAACTGAGCTAAATCCTAGTCCGGAAATAGGAGAGGAGCCCATAAAAGTAAAGAAGATCTCAAAGAAGAGTTGGAGAGATTTCAGACCAAGGATGAAGATGGAACTCATTAGAGCAAGCATTTATTCAGAGGTCAATATTGCATTGTACAATGATGTTTGCTTAGGCTGCAGCAGGCTAATCTAAAGTTCCTAATTGAGTTCTAGATTTCAAGGATGTGACCCAGTAGTTGTAATTTAGAATTATAACCCTAACTCTTCAATTTTCCTCAATAATATACCATTTATTATCTCAGCTAAGCCTCAAAGTTGTCTATCAGTTACTTGAGAGTTATGTGGCATAATAGATAAGAACCTGGGCTTTAGACCTACCCTCCTTGGGTTCAAGTCTCAGCTGTGTTACTTACTAGCTCAGTAATATTTGGAAATTTATTTAATCTTCTTCTGCCTTAGTTTCTTTATTTCTATGAGGGAGATAATACTTCTAGAGTTATTATACAGATCAAAATAATAAGTACATATCATCCAGGCATAGTGGCACACATCTGTATTGCCAACTACTCAGAAGCCTGATTCAGGAGGATTGTTTAAGCCTGTGAGTTCAAGACCAGACTGGACAACATAGTAAGAGCCTATATTTTAAAAAATTAATTTAAGAAAAGGACATTTAAAGCACTTAGATAGTGACTGTCACATAGGAAGAGCTCAATAAAGTTAGCTATTATTATTCAGGAGTATTGAATATCATGAAACACATTTTACCAATAAGGAAATTAAATCCCAGAGAAGGCATGTGACTTTTCCAAAGCCACATAAAGTTGATGGTGTAGTTTAATTCTCAAACACAATTCTCTCTGAGTCCTTTCCTAATGTTTACTTTAGCAGATTAATGTGAAAGTCATCTTTCCCTAGCTATCTCCTTCACCCTGGGAGACCTCATTCACTCCAATGATTTCAGTGAAATTGTGGATGGAGTCTATAAGAGACCACAGGCATAGCAGACATTCATGATCTGTGGTCTATTGAGTGTCCTCACTCATTCCGACTAACTTGAAGAAAGCTCTCTTCACATCCTTGTTCCTGAGGCTATAAATAATGGGATTAAGAAAAGCAGAGATGACATTATAGAATAAAGCCAACTTCTTGCCATCCTCTGGGGAGGCTTCAGAGCCAGGCCTCATGTACATGACCATGCATGGAATGCAGAACATGGTCACCACAGTGATGTGTGAGGCACAGGTGGAGAAGGCCTTCATCCGCCCTTGGTTGGAGTGAATCCTTAGAATAGCCATGAAGATACGAATATATGAGGCCAGGATGAGCGATAATGGGATCAGAAGCAAGATAAACCCCAAGATAAAGTCCACTTGGTCATTGAGGGATGTATCAGCACAGGCCAACTTCAAAACAGCAGGAATTTCACAAAAGAAGTGATTGATCTCATTGGGGCCACAGTAGGGTAGAGTCATTGCAGACACTGTGTAGACAAAGGCACAGGTAAGACCACAAAGGGCAGAGTTAACTGCCAGGAGTACACACAGAGTTTGGCTCATCTGGACCCCATAGTGGAGAGGACAGCATATGGCAACATATCTGTCATAGGCCATAGCTGCAAAAATCCAGGTCTCTGTAATGCCTAGAGTCAGGAAAATGTACATCTGGATGACACACCCAACATAAGAGATGGTCTTATTCTTGCTTAGTAGATGAACCAGCATCTGGGGCACTGTAGTGGTGGCATAGCTAAGGTCCAGTAGAGAGAGGATACTGAGGAAGAAGTACATGGGTGTGTGGAGACGTGCATCTACTTTGATCAGGGTAACAATGAGCCCATTGCCCAGGACTATAAATAAGTAGAGGATGAGGAAGAGAAAGAAAAGGATGCAATTGGTCCTGGGATTTCTGGAGAAGCCCAAGAGGATAAATTCAGTTACAGAGGTGTGATTTCTCCAGCCTCGACTGTGCATGACCTTCCTTCTAAGAAAAGAAGAGGGCATATTTCTGACTCTGGTGCAGTCCTTTGCAGTTTCAATGAGAGAATGCTATATGAAATCCACAGATGCAAGGGCAGAAGCCAAAGTTGTTGTTGTTGTTAGGTGCCGTTGAGTTGGTATCCAACTCATAGTGACCCTCATAGGGTTTTCAATGGCTGACTGTTTCGGGATTTACTTGGGAGTGGATTGCCAGGTCCTTCTTCCATTTTTGTGGTGCTGGGAATTGAACTCAGGACCTCAGAGACTACAGGCAGCGCTCTACCAACTGAGCTAAATCCCAGCCCGAAGCCAAAGTACCTATCTTCAAATCCAAGGAACAACCTATACAAATTATGCTCATGTAGCTCTAGGTAGAAGTTCTGCTGAGTGTGTTGGCACACACCTGTAATCTCATTTACCTGGGAGGCAGAGGCAGGAGGAATGCAAGTTCAAGGCTTAGCAAGACCTTGTTTCAAGATAAAAAATTTAAAAGGGGCAAGGGGTCCAGCTTAATTATAAAATGCTTGCAAAGTATGTGCAAAGCCCTGGGTTCAGGCCCTCAGTAGCAAAACAAACAAAAAAGTTATAATAAACACTTATTGATTTGTCTAATAAACTAAAGCTAATAAAATTCCAAGTTTTCTGTGGTGGAAATTATACAGGGAAGAAATCCTGTTTTAAAGAACACACACACACATCCCACGTACAAAACCAGACATGCACACAGCACAAACCAAAGTGAACAGAGAACATTTGAGTCTTTCCTGACCATCCTGTTGGAAACAAGAATATCAAATACTCCCTATTGGCATCTCCTGTGGGGTTTTCCCTGAAGTACTGGGGAGTTTAGCCCAGGAGCTCACACATAATAGGCAAGCACTCTACCACAAAGCTATACCCTTAGCCCCCTTTTAATTATTTTTATTTTGAGTTGTGCAGGCTGCCTCTGGTCTTGAACTCACAATTCTCCTGCCTCAGCCTCACTGGGCTTACAGGTAGGCACTATGGTGCCTGGCTTTATCTCCTGTTTTATCTTTCATCATAGCATTTAGCATCTTCTAATGTAATGTATTGGGAGAAGGACGTAGCAATCTACTCCCAAGTCAGTCTCAAAAGAATCAGCTATTGAAAACCCTATGAGGGTCACCATGAGTCAGACATGACTCTAAGGCACCTAACAACAACAACAATGTAACATATAATTTAAGATATTTTCAGTTTACTTCAATAGAATGCAGGAATTTTTGTCTTTGTGAATCATTATGTATCGCTAGATTCTAGAACAGTGCCTGAAATATAATAAGCATTTACAAATGTTGGATAAATGAGCCGAGTCTGAGCTAGACCCCAGCATCAAGACAAATGTGGGGGTGGTGAGCCACTGATCTGTCTTAGAGTGGACCTGTCCTTGGTGCTGAATAGTGTTTCCTGTGGATTTAGCGATAGTGCTGACTTCCTTCTGGGGCTTTCCCTTGGATTTATATAGCTCTTATCAGATTTCTAAACAGAAACTGGTCCTGACCACTCACATACATTCTCTATAGTCATCCTACAATGCCACAAAGTCAATACCTGCCATCATGTGCATCTTAAAACTGAGGAAACTAAGATTTATCAGAGTCAATTCTTACACCTGCAATTTAAAAGGAAAAAATAACAAACTACAGCTTATCTTCTAGAAAAGTGAGCTTGTCAGTAAAGATCCTGTAAAATCATGGTACATAGAAAGAAACTGAGAAAGTTTAGCTTAGACACTTGTGAGGCACTTGAGATCTCACATCAAGTATACCAAAAGTTATCATGCAAAAAAGAAAAAAAAAAAAAAAAAGGAAAAGTTTACCATACATCTCCAGAGAGAAATATTAGAAATTATTTATGAAAGTTGTAGGATAAATCTTATGCTCAATTTACAAAAAATATAATATATCTGGTGATTCATGTCATCCAATAAATAGAACATGTTGCTATTAGGAGGATAATGAAATAGTAAGCTCTCAACTTTCAGAAGTGTTCACACACAAGCCATAAGGCCATCTCACTCAGGTATTATCACTGATTTAGATGGGCAATTAGATTAAACAACTTTAGCATCCTTTTTACCACAAGCATCCTGAGACTCTAAAGTTCTATAACACCAAGATCCAGAGAATTTATAAAGTAAGGGGTGACTTCTCAGTATACTCTTACCTATGGCAGCATCAAAATAAAGAAATACTTAAGTAAAAGGAGCCAGTGAAGCCTGAAAGAAAGTGGGAATACAGAATTAGTCAACTGTAGTGTGACATTTAAAAGGTAATTGAAAGTTTCTGTTGTATCACTTTTGTGGATATAGAATTCCCTTGGGTACCCAAGAAGGTTTACTCTCCTGCCTCCTCAGCAGGCCACCAATTAGCTCTGTCCTAGAAGAGAAGGAAAAACCTGAGCAAAGGCACAGAAGAGTGGCCAAAAAGAGAGCTCTTGTTAAGTCTACTTTAAATCTTTGTTAGGTTTCCCTGTCTAAAATTCTTTATTTTTGTTTCCTTTGAGAAGACATTCTAAGAACTAAACCAAAGAAATATGTTGTTATTGTTAGGTGCCGTCGGGTCAGTGTCTGACTCATAATGACCCTATGTACAACAGGCGAAACACTTATTGTCAATGCTTCTCTGCTATTCATAGGGTTTTCAACGGCAGATTGATTTTTAGGAGTGGGTTGCCAGGTCCTTCTCCCAAGCCTACAATACCTGGTGTCCCCAAGCAGTTTCCCATCCAAGTACTAACCAGGCCCGACCCTGCTTAGCTTCTGAGATCTGACAGGATCAGATGCCAGAGTGCTACAGCTACAGGCAAAAAAAATATATATAGCCTGTTTTAAAAGTTATCAAGTAGCACTATACTTAAATCACTGGAACACTGTACCAAACCCAGACAGAGTAAGGTCAAGGAACTTGTCAGGAGAATATTTCCACTAAACTGGAATAAGAGCTTCTTCCTGGATATTTACTGACACTTAAAAAGTACAACTGACAACGCCATTTCCCTGCTTAAAAGTCCTTAGGAAACTCATATCTCTGAGCATGTCATGCAATGCTTTTGCAGTCTGACCCTTACTTACCTAGCATTCTACCTTTTTTTCCTGTACTTCTACTCAGCCCTCATGTTTTCACATAGCTTGCTAGCTAGTAATAGCCTTTTCATTTTAATGTGGCTGGAAAAGTTATTCATTTATGTCCTTGGTTGCTTTTGCCTCTAGCTCTTGCCTCTAGCAAGAATTGAAAAGTTATAAAAGTGATTATATGTGTCCTGCAAAAGCCTAAGGTATTTACTATATGGTCTGTTACAGCAGCAGCCCCCAACAATTTTGGCACCAGGGACTGGTTTTGTGAAGATTAAATGTCTAATTTGTGCTTGCTGGTAAGTAGCAGAGTTAGACTCAAACCTAATTTTCTTTTATGTCAGAACCTCCACTGCCCCCATGATATGCATTGCCTCATAGACCACAACTTTGGGGAAAATATCCAGAGTTTTGGAGAACACTAAATTCCCATCCCATCATCCATAATGTTAGGACAACACATGGCTTGAAGGTTTTGTGAAGATTAGATGGAGATTTCAAATGTACAAAGGTGTAGGTAACACTATAGCAATAAGCATCAGTAGTTATTATTACTTCCATTATTAAGTTACTCATCTAGTTGAACTACCCTTCCCTGATTTTTCCTCTAATCACAGAAGTTTTCTGTGAGTACCACCATACTTCTTCCTCTGGTCTCTCATTGCACATTGAGTATACTTCTATTATTGCCTATACATATGCTGATACACACTGGTCTGTAGAATTCCTTAAAATGTAGAATCTAGTCTTTGTCATCTTTCTATCTCCAGTTCTTAGCACAGGGTATGTTGTTGTTGTTGTTGTTGTTAGGTCACTATAAATCGGTGTCCAATTCATAGTGACCCTACGCACAGCACAGTATTGCTAATGCTTCCCTGATGAAACAGTATTGTTAATGCTTCCCTGATATTCATAGGGTTTTCAATAGCTGATGATTTTTTGAGAGTAGGTTGCTGGGTCCTTCTCCCAAGCCTACAGCACCTGGTGTTCCCAGGTGGTCTCCCATCCAAGTACTAACCAGCCCTGATCCTGCTTAGCTTCCAAGATCTGATGGGATCAGATGTCACAGCAGTATGGCTGAAGGCTAGCACAAGGTATAGGCAGGGGTTAATAATATTGAATTAATGACTCTGTGAAGTTATGCCAATGGGATAAGGGCAAGTTGTTTATAGGGATGGACATCCAGCCCAATGGTTTCTCTATCACCTTCTGTTTTAAAAGTACTTCAAGGTCTTCTTCCTTGAGAGTTTCTTCCAAGCTAACCACTCTCACCATAATTAAAATCTTCTTGGCAACTTCCTAACTGAAATGAACAAAAGTATGAGGGAATCAGGAGAAAGTAAATCAAGCACACATGGATAGGTCTTATGTTATCTTCCTCAAATGAACTTCCCTTACAGTCATAGTGGGTGTCACTTCAAATGGCACTTAGGTGAGGGGATGGGACTGGGCTAGAAGCCATTTTCTTTTCCTTTTTTTCCTTTCCTTTCCCTTCCTTTCCTTCCCTCCCTCTCTTCTCTTCTCTTCTCTTCTCTTTTTCTTTCTTCTTTCTTTCTTTCTTTCTTTTTCTTTCTTTCTTTCTTTCTTTCTTTCTTTCATGTACTAAGGGCTGAACCAAGGGATTCACATACACTTTGCAAGTGCTCTGCCACTGAGCTCTACCTCCAGCTCATTTTTTATTTTTTAAATTGAGACAGGGTTTCACAAAGTTATACAGGCTGCCTCTGGCCTCAAACCTGCAATTCTCCTGCCTGTACCTCCTGAGTCAAAAAAGCCCAGCGTAGAAACCATTTTCACTGAGCACTTACCACAAGCCAGTCTCACATTAAAAATAGGATAATGGTTAATAACATGGGCACTAGAATCAGACCCGGGTTCTGGTCTTACTAATCCCATTACTAGTTAGCAGAGTAGCCTTGGGCAAGTTATCCAAACTCTGTGTGTGAATAGCTTCTGCCAGAAACCAGCAATAATAATAGTACCTATCCCAAAGAGTGGTCACAATAATTAATTACAATAATTAATTACAATAAAATATTACATAAAAGCTGATTAACATTATGCCTGCAGCTTAGTGTTCCCAAAAGAGTACTTATTACTGCTACATTATTTCATTCTCATGATTCTTTCTAGAAATTCTGAATTTTTATAAAAAAGGGAATTGAGACTCAGAGTAACTTGCCTGATGTCATATAGCTACTAAAAGACACAATCCAGTTCTGCTGCTCTCCAAAGACATTTATTCACTGCCCTCTGATGTTCCTGCACCATCCCAAAACAACACAGTGCCAAAGCTATGGGTGGCACAGGTGCCTGGTCTTGTCCTTCACACCCTACAACTATCCTCTCACCCTGATCCCAGGTTTAGTACACATCCCTCCCCCACAACCATGTCCTTCAACTGCCTTAGGCAGTTCCAGCATCTAGACACTGGGCTATAAGAGGGCCCTATTTCAGCCCTTCTCCAGAGAAGCTATATTTCAGCAGCTCTCTGGGAGTTGCTAGTTGGTGTATTAATGGGACTCCTGGGTATCAGGGATCAAAGAGTCCCTAAGGATGTAGCCAAATGGGATCCCAGTGTTACTTCAGGAACCTTTCAGTCCTGAGGGATCTCTTTATTCACAAGAAGGTTCAGCAATAAGGGAGCAATCACAATAGCAGGGCTACATGCATCCCAAGGTTTTTGGGGAAAGCTTGAACTCTAGGAAGGATGTGGAAATTGATCCTTTTACTCAGGCCTCCATTTTGGCTCCTGGATGTAAGTGCAGCAAGGAAGCCAATAGCAGGACCCAAATTTTAGCTGCTCCTGACCTTAGCTAGGTCCTCCATAGAAAAAGAATGTCAGAATTGGAAATACCTTCCTCAAATCACATTTTAAAGGTGGACAAACTGAGGCTCAGTGTCCAGAAATAACTATGGAAAGATAGGCCTAGGAGTCAGTTATCCTGATCCTACAATGTAATATTTTCTCATTTCTCCAGTTATTGATATACCTCACTGAGGGCTGAGAGCATTTGTAACCTGCATTTGCCTCTTCCCATTTCTATGTCCCTCACTTTTAGCTCCATTTTATGGATCTCAAGAAAATTTCTTCCCATCTTTGTCCCCACTGACTAAAGCACAAATTTTTTTGAGCAAGGTTAGTGTCAGAAGGTGGGATCAGTGAATGAGGGGAAATGAGGCTGGAGAAATTATCAGAGCCAGACCAAGAAGGATCTTGTAGGCAAGTCTGAAGAGTGGATATGATATACTGAAGGCAATAAAGAGCCATTTAAATTTATTACTCAAGAGAGTGACATAATTCATTGTTATGCTGGAGTGGCACACAGTGGCTCATGTCAGCCAATTGTATTCATATTTTTCCAACACTGTGTTTAGTGATACCATATTGGTAGCTTGAAATTGGCCATTGTTATTGTTGTTGTTAGGTCCCGTCGACTCGGTATCTGACTCATAGCGACCCTTTGTACAACAGGGGAACACTATTGTCAGTGCTTCTCTGCTGTTCATAGGGTTTTCAATGGGAGGGGGTTGCCAGGTCCTTCTCCCAAGCCTACAGCTTCTGGTGTTCCCAGGCAATCTCCCATCCAGGTACTAACCAGGCCTGACCCTGCTTAGCTTCCAAGATCTGATGGGATCGGATGCCACAGGGCTACAGATGCAGGCGAAATTGGCCATAGTGGGAATATTTACACCAAAGGAATCGAAAAAGTCTACAAATCAGGGATATTTATTTTCCCTAGAGAGGTGATTGTTAATGTTTACCAGCACATCACTAAGTGATCAAATGAATATTTTTGAAAGACTGGTAGGGAATGGCTAATAATAATGGAAGGAGGAAAAACAATTGGAGTCTATTAGAATAGTCTGAGAGATTATTAGGCCTTATAGTCCAGGTATAATGGAGATGGAAAGAAGGGAACAGATTGGAAAGATTTAAAGGGGTTGAGCAGTGACTAACTGGATGTGGTGCACTAGTTGCTTTGATCTACTCGGTAGATGGTGATGCCATTTATTGAAGTGGAAAGCCCACGAAGGGAGAAGATTTAACATGAATTCTTTTGAGTTTCCCTTAGGATGGATATGTTGAATTTGAGCTGCTTCTGAGACATAAAGGTGAGATCTAAGTCAAGTAGATAGACACAGTTGTATACTCACTCATTTTCACATTATAGAAGACTAAGATTTATTATATGAAATCCCAATACTCAAATGGAATCAGCACTAACTTTTCTTAATGACATAGGATTTTAGAATTTCCTTCCATATTATCCCCTCCCATCATATATATTCCTTCTTTCTTTGATATCAAACATCAATCTACAAACCCCAATTCTGACTCCAAGCACTTCAGTTGCTTTGTAGTGAATAATTTTTAATTATACCTAGATGTATGAGTGAGCAAATTAGTCATTTCAGACAACTCATCATTCAGAGCTATTTATACCTTCCTTTCTTCTTTCTAAGAAGAAACTTCAGAATACCTCTTAGGTTTAAGATGACTTCTACTAAGGAACCACAAATCTGTGGAGTAGATACAGTAGAAGAAAACCTTTCCATAGCCTAACATAACTAGTTCCATAATATCTGCTAGGTATCCAAGAAGAAGATAAAACTTCACAAGGGTCATCAGATAGGGCTAAGTACTAGAAAAAAAGATAATAGAGAGTAAAGTCATTTAAGCTAAGAAGAACATAGCATGTTAGAAAGGAAAAATTAAAAGCTACTGAATATATCTGATACTGTAAGTCTGCTTAAATACCAACTAAAACAAATGCAGTCATTCTTGGATCTTCTTATTAGTTCTTATAATGGGCTAGGAGAAATTTCAAAAAACCAAGTCTAACCAGGTTATAGGCAATGCCATTTATATTTCAGTCTTTTCCAAAATTATTTTTTCATTGAGTGTCACTTTCTCTTATCTACCACTCTTGTGCACTATGAGTTCCATTCAACTTATTTTAAATATTACCAGTGAGATAACAGAGAACTGCAAGAAAAGTTGGATTTAGAAGAGGGCATGGAACTAGGGACATCACTGCTGATTCTCTGCCTAAAGCAGAGAATACCATAAAGATGTCTATCAACGTTTTATTGATTATGCAAAGGCATTTGACTATGTGGATCAGAATAAATTATGGATAAAATTGAAAAGAATGGAAATACCAAAGCACTTAATTATACTCAGGTGGAATCTGTACATGGAACAGGAGGCAATCATTTGAACAGAACAAGGAAACACTGCCTGGTTTAAAATCATGAAAGGAATACATCAGGGCTCTATCTTTTCACCACACCTCTATAATCTCTATGCTGAGCAAACCCAAGAAGATGGATTTTATGAAGAAGAATGTGGCATCAGGACTGGACGAAGTCTCATTAACAACCTACATTATGCAGATGACACAACTCTGCTTGCTGAAAGTGAGGAGGATTTGAAACATTTACTCATGAAGATCAAAGAACACAGCCTTCACTATGGATTGCACCTCAACATCAAGGAAAAAAATCCTTACAACTGGGTCAGTAAGCAACTTCACGGTAAGTGGAGAAAAGATTGAGGTTGTCCAAGATTTTGCTTTACTTGGTTCTAGAAGCAACACCAGGCTGGGGTTTAGCTCAGTTGGTAGAGTGCCATGCTGCACTCCCTGAGGCCCTTGGTTCAATCCCTAGCACTCCAAAAATGGGAGAAGGACCTGGTAATCCATTTCCAAAGCAATCCCGAAACAATCAGCCATTGAAAACCCTATAAAGGTCACTATGAGTTGCACCTGACTCGAGGGCACCTAACAACGATAACAATCAACACCCACAGAAGCAGCAGTCAAGAAACCAAATGATGTATTGCATTGGAAAAAGCTGTTGCAAAAGACCTCTTTAAAGTGCTGAAAAGTAGAGATGTCACATTGAAGATGAAGGTGCGCCTGCCTCATGCCATGGTATTTTCAGTCGCATCATATGCTTGTGAAAGCTGGACATTGAATAAGGGAGACAGGAGAAGAATTAATGCTTTTAAATTATGGTTCTGGAGATGCATATTGAGTATCCCATGGACTACCAAAAGAGCCAACAAATCTATCCTAGAAGAAGTGCAAGCAGAGTGCTCTTTGGAAGCAAGGATGGCTAGACTATGTCTTGTGTATTTTGGACATGTTGTAAGGAGGGACCAACCCCTGGAGAAGAACATCATGTTTGAGAGAGTGTTGGGTCAACAGAAAAAAGGAAGACCCTCAACTAGATAGATTGATCTGGTGGCTGCAACAATGGGCTTAAACATAAAAAAGATCATTTGCATGGCACCATGTCAGGAAGTGTTTCATCCTGTTGTAGATAGGGTCACTATGAGTTGGACCCAACATTATGGCACCTAACAAGAACAATATCAACAGTAAGATCAAATTTTCATAGTGAAGTTAACAAGTCTTAACTGTAGAGTTATAAATGTTCATGTGCCTGATATATAAAGTAAAAACTGACAGAATGAAAATGGAAATTGGGCAAATTCATAATTATAGTGACAATTTTGATACTTTTCCCACAGTAATTGACAGAACAATCAGTTAAAAAATCAGCAAGACTAGATAAAGTCCATCTTCTTGGATTATTTGCTCAGCATAGAGAGTGAAGAGGTACAGTGAAAGGATACAGCCCTGACATACACCTTTCTTGACTTTAAACTTCTTGTTGTTAGGTGCTGTTGCGTCGGTATGTGACTCATAGTGACCCTGTGTACAACAGGCAAAACACTATTGTCAGTGCTTCTCTGCTGTTCATAGGGTTTTCAATGGTAGATTGATTTTTGGGGGTGGGTTGCTGGGTCCTTCTGTGTTTTATTGTTTTGTTCAAAGGACTGCCTCCTGGTCAAGGTACAGATTTCTCATGAGCACAATTAAGATCTTTAGGAGGCATCATATTATCTTGTTTTTCATATTTCTTGTGCTCATATGTTGAGATTTATGCATCTGGTGGAAAGAATGCCACTGTTATGAGATGGCCTTCTTAGTAAGCACACTTCTCCTGAGGATGTGTCTTGGGGTATTGATTTGTTATGTGATGCTGAGTTTATTTGCAATTAGGCACCATAGTATAATTTCCCTGAAGTGTCCTTGTCTGTGATTAGTGAATTTGGGCACAGTGTGTATTGTATCAGAGTAAGAGAGACCCATTGTCTCTGCAGATTATGCAAGAATGGGGATACTCTAGCAGTTGAGGCAGATGTAGTGTAGATAGCAGTGTGTGTGTGGTACATCCTGGGCGATGGAATTGTTGCCGGACATGGAGAGATCCTCTTCAAGGTTCCAGGTCTCTTTGATAAAAGAGTTTAAAAATGGATACAGAAAGGAAATTGAGGACAGTTTATTGGGTTAGTGAGGAGAGTGCCCTCAAAGTCAGGGTGAGTAGCCTTGGGATTTAGACTGGTGTTGGGATAAAGGAGATGGAAAGAGAGAGAAAGAAATTATGGTTACTGAGTAAGGGGTCAGAAAGTGGGGTGGTTCAGCAATGAAGGATGGCAAACAACTATGAACCTCTCCATAGGCTGAGTTAGCAGTCAGCAGGCAGGCCTGTAGTGTAGCTGGTTTATCCAAGTTGGACATGATCAGTGCATCTTGAAACAGAACATCTGGGGTGACCTTAGGGACCTTGACCCATAGTCATAGTAATGTTGTAATGGTAAAAATAGTTATTAACATTCCCTCTTAGAAGGAGGGGAGGAGGGTCATAAGACCCTCAAAAGGCCATCACAGGACTCTCCCCTGAGATGCCAATTATCACTCCCTCCTGCCTCTGCTGCATGTGATGTTAAGTTATATAAGAGGTAAACAACTGGCTGCAGAGAGAGAGACTGGGTGATACAGCTGCCCGTAAGTCACCCATGTGACATTCCCATGAGGCTGCTGAGCAGTCACACTTGTTCCTTTAAGTAACCCCAGTGCTGGGAGGATGAGTGAGACTTTCTCCTGTAAGTAATTCCAATCCTGAGAGGAATTCCTAGGTGGTACAGCTATCTATGGTACTCCTTGATGGTGCAGCTCTCTGGGGGAACTCCTCACAGGGATCCTTCTGGTGGTGCAACTGTCCATAAATGCTGTCCATGTGTTAGCCATGTCCCTGTAAGCAGCTCCAGGAAACTCGTAGTTCACCAAGTTAGACTTAATGTGATCCTTCCTTTGGTCCATCTGCACCCTCTCTGCCCTGGTGGTGAATGGACATTTTCTATGCCACCACAGGGAAAATAATTCATGAAACAAGGCTATTTATAAAAAGTGTATTATCTACTGGCAATCATGATATTTGTAGAAGATATTATCTACCACAGCAGCACTAATCACCAATTAAGCCATTTTTCTCAGAGGAAACTGACATATTGATATTTATATGTCCCAAATGGTGCCTGGGAAGCAAATGACTACAGATGGCCCTTTTATTCCTTTTCTTCTTACCTAGTGTCATCTATCAGGGGTTTCCTCAAGCACTGTTGATATTGGCTCTTCTGTACTGGCTGCTCCAAATGCCTGAAGTATTTGATCCCTAATTAGACACTGGTGTAACTCCAGGTGCTTCATGGGGGGCAGGACAGGAATCTCTGTGGCACTCACACTCAATTTTATCAGCAGTACTTGCTTAGATAAGATGTGGGCACAACCAATGCAGGAGACCCTGTAGGCATGGTGGCAGCCAAAGTTGTTATAATTCTTCTCTGCTGCCACTATGGGCATGACTGCCTAGGAGTGGGACTCTGATACTCCAAGCTGTGCAAGTCTAGGGACAGGGTGATGGCCAGGGACTTTTCTCGCTTTGATTATTTCAGTTGTGGTGCCTGCTAGGGATAGAGTAGGAATGGGTTGTGGCTGGAGCTGGGGAAAATTCCTCTTTTCTGAGGTGCTTGCATGACCAAGCAAGAGCAGAACATGACCTACAAGGGCAGTTTCTATCCTAATCTTCTTATGCTGTGTGCCCTTGAGGGGTGGAGTGAGAGCTGGAGCTGCTCAAGATTGTCCTAGCATCTTCCACCTTTTCCATTCATGAGCATGCCCGTCCCTTTGCCAAACTGGGATTTGTCTTAAATGCAATCTGCTCATACCTTGTTCCTGCCCTGCCCTTCTTTCCTAGAGTGTATTTCTTGTCCATCTTACTTCTAGTTCCATCCTGAAATACTATCTACACTTGAAAGATGATGCAAAGGCATAATGTTACCACTTGTCTGACTTTTTTGTTCTTTTGCTGCTGGCCAACCTGTTCATCATGCCCCTCCTAGAACACCAGGGGCTCCTGGGGCAGGGGAGTAGTGGAACCACAGAGTTCTTTATGCACCTCCTTAGCAACAGACACCTGTACATAGCCCTCATAGAGGGGTGGTAACATTGAACATCATGGTGGATAGCATGTGGTAGAGCAAAGCTGCTCACTTCATGGCAGATGGGAAGCAGAGAGGGAGAGACATGAAAGAGTCAGGGCAAGATATACTCTTCAAAGACACACCCCCTAGTGACCTATTTCCTCCAATGAGACCCCACCTTCCACAACTTATACCACCTCCATTCCAGATTCAAACTATAACAGCATATTTTATAAAATTTATATTAATTTTATATAAAATTTTACATATTTTACCTAAAATATATCATAATTTTCAGTGAGATTTACTGTCAAACATAGTATATAATATTGGGTGCATAGTATTTCACAGGATTGATAAATCATATTTATAATTATTTCTAATAATTCTTTAGTGAATCTCTTATATATAAAACTTGGTCTGCGTTTGCAATTTTCTCCTTAGAACGGAGTCATAGAGGTGAAATTTTGAGACTCAAGTATATGTAAAGGTTCATGATACATATTTTTACATGGTCTTCATTGGTTTACATTTTATTAAATATAGGTAATGATCTTAAAGTATATTTGACATATAAATATTCAATAAATAGAGCCATAATAATTAGTATTATTACTATTTATTTAATAAATAGTTGTGCCTTTACCATGTGATAGATAGAAACAAGTATCATCTATTCAACAGTGAATGTGTCATACTTATTTGCATTGAGTATTGCCCTTTTTCTAAGTTTTCTTGTTTGATAAGTGAAAAATGCCATTCTGCTTACTCAGTTCATGTTTATTACTAATAAAAGCAAATTTTATTTCCATATGGTTACAGATAAGCCACAATATTGAATCTTTTTTATCTCCTCCCTCTCTTTTTAAAGTGCCATTAATTCCTTCATTTCACTACTACTCAATGGCACCTAACAACAGCAATTCATCAACTTGCCACTCACCAGTACCATCTTCCTTCTTTTGCTTTTCCTGTAGGGTGTTCATTCCTTCACCCACAACATCATTTTGTGGGCAACATGGTGCTAGATCCTGAGGATACAGCCATAAAAAAAGCCATCATAATCCCTGCCTCATGGAACTTGGTATCTAACAGAGAACTATCATATTGAGCCACATGCTCTTACTAGAGAGAAGTGCAGATGCTCTGAAGGCTAACTCATTCTAAACGCCTTGAGGATGAAGAAATGTCCTCTTTGAGAAATAATAGTTTAAACCAAGATCTGATGAGTGAACCAGAGTTAATAGCCATTTGGGGTAGAATGGGAATGGAGAAGGGTTAAGGATAAGGAGACAGAATAGCATATGTGGAAGACTTGGTGTGGCAAGCATTTGAGGAAATAACAGAACTCCAGTTTACTTGCTGTGAATGACCTGAGGTACATCTGAGAAGGTCAGTCACATCAAATTGCACCTGGCCTTAAACCATCCCAACTTGTCTGCATGTCTGAAACTCCTTCCTCCTCTTGGGCAAGGAGTTCTCCAAGTCAGTACCCCTGCCCTTGTACTCAGCTCCTCTAATACAATGTATATGGTTTCCAGAGGGAAGTGAAACTTTCTCAAAATCTGCCACAGGACATACCCCAAATCCATTCCCCTCATCTCAAAAAAGATTTTAATAGCTCAGAAATCATCTCTTTTGATCAATACTAAGAATCTAGAGCAAAGGGAATGAAAGAACTGATGTGCCTAGAAGATATTTCATAGTGCCATGTTTCATCAGCCAAACAGTGAGTGGTCTTCAAAGGACTCACACAGAGTTGGGATAAAGGGCAGAGGGGGAAAGTGCACTGGTGCTTCTGAGTCATGTGAATGAGCACTTAAGGCAATGGTTGTCTACCATAAGTCTTATTTCTCTCTTTCCAGGGACTCATTCTGGGGCCCTGCCCCATTCCGTTACCTGGAGGAAAGCCCTCTTCACATCCTTGTTCCGGAGGCTATAGATAATGGGGTTGAGAAAAGCAGAGATGACATTGTAGAACAGGGCCAGATTCTTGTCCTCTTCTGGGGAGGCCTTAGAGCCAGGTTTCATGTACATGACCATGGCTGGCACACAGAACATGGTGACCACAATGATATGAGAGGCACAGGTGGAGAAGGCTTTCAGCCGCCCCTGTGCTGAATGGATCTTCAAGATGGCAGTGAAGATGTTGATATAAATGACAAGAATAAGGGACAGTGGGATCAATATGACACTAAAACCAAGAATGAAGTCTACTTGGTCATTGACTGAGGTGTCCGCACAAGCCAACTTTAAGACAGCAGGGACTTCACAGAAGAAGTGATTGATCTTGTTGGGGCCACAGTAAGGCAGACGCATGGCAAAGATGGTATAGACAAGAGCAGAGGTGACACCACAGAGTCCACAGAACATGACCATTGCCCTACATAGCCATGGGCTCATGATGACCTTGTATCTGAGTGGATGGCAGATGGCAACATATCTGTCTATAGACATGACAGCAAAGAGCCAGGATTCAGTGACACCTAGCACCAAGAAAATGTACATTTGGGCCACACAGCTGGAAAAAGAGATGGTTTTCTTCTGGCTGGCCAGATGTGCCAATATCTGGGGCACAGTTGTTGTGGTATAGCCCAGGTCCAACACAGAAAGGATGCCAATAAAGAAGTACATGGGAGTGTGGAGGTGGGAGTCCAGGCAGATGAGGATGGTGATCAAGCTGTTGCCCAAAATAATCAACAGGTAGATCAAAAGAAAGGCTGAGAAGAGCAGAGGTGTAGTCCTGGGGCCCAGGGGGAAGCTCAGAAGGATGAATTCTGTCACAAAGGTCTGGTTGGGCTCTTGCATTGTTCTCTATCTCTCAATGAAAAAGCAAAGCACCAATTCAGACAGGGGACTAGCTAACATATGCACTAGAGCTGGGGTGACAGGTTAGGTGGTGGACAGTGACCAATTATGATGAAACACCATGATACTCTCCCCAAACAAGACAACCCATTTTACCTGCTCTTGTCATTTAGCACCACTCAGGAAATTTATGAAGTTGTCTTCACATCTAGTACTGGCTCTGCCTCTAAACCACCATCAGCTTCCCATCTCAGCCTCAGTTTCTTCCACTGTGGAATGAAAGCATTGGACAAGCCGATCCCTAATTCCTCTTACCATCTTCTCCTTAATTTGTTGTTGTTGTTGTTAGGTGCCGTCGAGTCGGTATCTGACTCATAGCGACCCTCTGTACAACAGGGGAAACACTATTGTCAGTGCTTCTCTGCTGTTCATAGGGTTTTCAATGGCAGATTAATTTTTAGGAGGGGGTTGCCAGGTCCTTCTCCAAAGCCTACAGCTTCTGGTGTTCCCAGGTGGTCTCCCATCCAGGTACTAACCAGGCCTGACCCTGCTTAGCTTCCGAGATCTGATGGGATCGGATGCCACAGGGCTACCATTGCAGGCTTCTCCTTAATAAGGCATTTAAATTTCTTACATGGAACCAAGTGTTTACAGATAATATTGGTGTGCAGATTATGCAAGTTGGCAAATTTCAGATGCCTGAGATAGGAAGAGAACCCACCTGGTCTTTTTGAACACATCAATTTATTTTCCCATTTGGTTTTACACTTAGTTTGTTCATAGGCCAGCATGGATATTTGACTACCAACTCATCCCATCTCAACCCATAGTGCATTGGAAGGAACACGTGATTTCTTAGTCCTGGCTGTATAATTTACTGAGGGAATGACCTGAGAATCTATTTACCCTACCCCCTGACCTTTTGAGACTGCTTCCACAAATACAAAATAGGAATAAATGTGCCCTTGTTACAGGTTAGCAGCAACAACTGGATGATGTTTTGGCATGAAAATCATCACCTAGAAGGTCACACAGAAGGTTGTAGATGCTCAATAAATATCAACTGCATTTCTGAATGGTTCTCTGTACACAAGACCCAGATTCAGGTCCAAGCTATACAAGAGAATATCCTGGAAAGTCACTTCATCATCCTAGATACACAGTCAATTGCCACTCCCCTATATGCCTACTCTCTGTTTCTTCTTCTCTCTACAAAAGCCAGCACCCCATTCACTCTTTTACCTTCTTACTGACTCTTGGCTCTGTCTGATCTTAACCCCTCAATCCTCAGTTTTTTCATGAGAACAGAAGAAGGACAGACTCTCCAAAGAGATGTCAATTTGCATTGTTGGTACTTGGGGAGTAGAGCAGTCTTGATATTGTTAGAATTAACTCTTCTCCTGACACCAATTTATCTGACCCCAACCTGCTTATTCTCCAATCTGCTTGTTCTCTTTTGGAGTACTTTGAATGAGTCTTCACAGGATTGTTGTGTCTACACTCAATACGTTAGATGATTTCTTGACTTTAGCTAGCAGGACTTCATACAACTTGATCATCCTACATAAGAATCACCTTTTCAAGACCTTAAAGGACCTTATCCAATAGCTGTCAAGTAGCTGAAAGACAGCTATTTCTACTATATCCCTTCTTTTCACCAAAGAGCCTTTGTAGGTCACATCGTTTCCCTAGGTTAGCTTCAGCTTCCCCATGTGCACAAAGGATAATGGTGCTTGAGCCAGGCAGTCTTAAAGGGAGTGAAAGACCATGACAGGGTGAGAAGGGCATGTTAGAGATGTCTGGTTCTGCTTGCATCTTGGCTCTGACTTTACTGCTACGCATTTTGGGCTATTAGCTCATCTATCCAGGCCTCAGTTTTCACATCTGTAAAATAGGGATAAACATATCTTCTTTTTAAGGCATATTCTTCCTATGAAGAAGCATTCCGAGGATATCAGAATATTCTGTCTTGGGGCCTAGAGCAGAAAAATATGTTGCCATTTCTGACTTTTCATTTTTCACACAGAGCTCATGAGTGGGATTTTCCTTAAGGACCTGCTGTTTAGGAGAGTTTTACTTGGTTGAACTATGAGGACAGGCTGTGGTCAATGGGGATAGCTATCTGTGAGACAACAAGGTGAGCCTACAGATGCTGAAGAGCAGCAGAACAACAGCCAGGACTTGGGATCAGAGACTCAGGCTCCCCAAGTCCCTGGGTCCCCAACTCTCCCTGACTCTCCAGACGGTATAACAGACTACTAAAGGAAAAAAACCTGTCTGACTCTAAGGTTTAGGAAGCAGAAATCCCACATGAAAGAAAACAAGAAGAAACGCCATTACCTTCCATGATGAACGTGGCCGCTGTGCCTTTGTTTGATCCAAACACAGAGAATTCAGGTTTTGGGCTATGCGTTACAAAATACCTATTTTCTTTGAGCCTTATGGTGACTCTGAGAAATATAGAATAGGGATCATTATCTCTGCTTCAAACATGGGTAAACTGAGGCTCAAAGGGGGATTATATGGGAGAAAGGGAACCAGACTCATTCTTTCAGCAGCAGTACAGTTTCCTGTGTGCAGGATAACCATAGCTAACCAGAACCAAAGCAATCTGAGCCCTCAACTTACTGAACTGTTTTCTGTTCTTGATTTTTAGAGGGAAAAGGCAAATCATGAGGGCCAAGAATCTTGTGCTGGGTTTAATTTATATATACATATATATACATATATTAATTTATATATACATATAAATATATATATACATATATATATACATATATATATTTCATATATATATACATATATATATACATATATATATTTCATATATATATATATGAAATTGATAGCATCTATGAAATCAATCCAATCAGATCAGCCAGAAATTTATCCAATCAGACAAGTTATAAATTTGATAAGATCTTCTCAGCTCCTATTTCATCCCTTATATCTTGTCTATCCTCAGACTTTATTGCTGCCACCTTCAGAATGCCTCTTCCACCCATCCATCTCTCTTCAATCCTACTGCCAGTCCAGCTTAGGCACTTAATTAATCTCTCTCTCTCTCTCTCTCTCTCTCTCTCTCTCTCCCCCGCCACCCCCACACTCTCTTCATTGTCCTCCCACTGGACCCCTGCCCAGCCCATTCTCAACATTAGCTTTAAAGTGCTCTTCCTAAAACAAAAATCTGACTGGGACACTCCTTCATGGTTCTGCTGTCTCTGGTGAGCCATCTAAGAGTACTAGACCAACACCCTGGCTTCTCTCCCTCACTCTGTTTTGGTCCCCACATTCCCAGGCAGGTTGGTGGGCTTTACCTCTTAGATCTTTGGTGGCTGCAAGAGATGGCATTGAAAGCCTATCTGAGGCTCTGGAAGCCATCTCCAAAGAGGAGATGTAAAGACCAACTTGCTGGACAGTCATCCCTGGGCACACTGGAAGTTTGGGGCCAAGTTGAGATGAGGACCCAGAACTCCTGGCTGCCAATTGGTCTACTCCTCAGGCTCTGTCCTAGCTCAAGGCAAACCCAAGCTAACTTGGAAATTCTTCAAGTCAGACATATCCCCACTGAGCAACTCAGCTCCACTGTGCATGACTTCCCCCCACCCCCCATAATCTCCTTACTTAAAAGAGAGACTGGCACATCATGAGATCCATAAGAGCTTATTAAATGATCTCCATACTGGGAGACACTGGGAAGCCAGAACAAAAGAGAAAGGAATATTTGCATTCTCTTTCCCTTCTGTTCCCCAGAAGTTAAGAAAAAATATCACCTGTGCTGGAGGTCTTGTGACCCTCCAGGGCACAAGTCCATGGAGGGAGGGTTAGCAGGGTTGGTACTAAATGCTATAATTCTTTCTAATATGTCTCTCAACTCCTATCCCAGCCAATAAGTGATAATTATTCTAGTAATAGCAGCTTTAAATGTGCTCGGTACTATAAAATTATTTTATTTTATCCCCACAACTGGGGTGATAGTTGAAAGATTGAACAATGGACATTGGTACCCTCTAATCAGAGCTGACGCTTGCCACAGGAAAGAGATAACGCTGTACCAGTATGCCTGAAAACTGAACAGGAGCCCTGTGAGATGGGCATCATGACTATACCCATTTTACAAATGAAGAAGGAAATGACACACCCTGCTCAGGGTCACAGCTGTAGCTGAGGCAAAACCTGTACCTGTGACCATGAGGCAGCATTAGTGGAAAAATTAAGGTTAGCAGACCTGATGAAAACAGGTGGGCCCCTCTCGTGCTGCACAACTTTCTTGCTCACTTGGAGGTTCATCCCTGCCTCCTTCAGAGTAGAAGCTGAATGAAAGGGGACAGAAGGAGCAGAAATTGTGGCCCAAAGCAGGACAAGTGAAGCTGGGGCCAGCAGCAGGTCACATTGAGCAGATGCTGGGAGGGGACGAGGCTGGACCTGTTCCTATAGCTGCAGGGCCTGCCTCTGCACCTAGGGGAATGGCTGCATGCTGCCCTCCTGAGCCTGTCCATCCACTTCTTCCTCCATCCTCCACACCAGGGTCTCCTTCTTCCTAGACAACTGCATAAGGGGAAGAGGCATCCTGATGAGAGGGCACAGGAAGGCAAGTTGGCCAGGGCTGGCCCTTCCCCACATGTTCTCTCCTGCCATGTCTCTCCTGGAAGCCCTAGGAGTCCACAGTGCCATCTGGGAAGAGGATAGTGGGCTGGCTCAGGGGTAGGGAGGTAAACGGGGAGTATTGCTTTCCAAGAGACTGGGGTGGACAGTACCAGGAGATGTATGAGTAGGAGGCTGCTGCTGTCCATAGAATCCTGGGAGACAAAAGACAGGGTGAGCAGTTGGAAAGGAAGAAAAAGAGACCCTTCTCTAAGGGCAGTAAGGATGGGCCAGCATATAGGCTGGAGATCCAGACTGGGCAGAATAGAAATACAGAGGCAAAGTTGACAAGCATCAATGTACATGGAAGGACAGACAATGGGGCAAAGATGACCACAGAGACAGGAAAGAATCCCCATGGACTAGAAAGGGAAGGGAACTAGAAGGCCGAATTCAGGAGTGAGAGAAGTCTGGATCCTGGCTCTAAGGAACAAGCAATGACTCCTGGGGGCCTCTGGTAACCAGACTGAAGCATCTGCCACCTGCACACGACCCACTGCAGAAGCATGTCTTGCCTGGCTGCTTGAAACCTGCAGATTTCCTGAGTGCTGTAGATACGCACTGCCTTCAGACCAAGATACAGCCCCAGCCTTCTACCCCTAACCTGACCTTTGCCAAGGAAGGCAGTGCCAGCCCTCTGGAGAACCTCTGTACCTAGGAGGGGTCTAGTCTGAGGTGCCTGGAGCTTGGTAGGCTCTAGGTCTTGCTGTCATCTGCCCTGAGTTGCAGTCATCTCACTGAATCCTCAGTAACACCCCACAGATCTGGTCTGAACAACTTCAAAGATTCACTAAACTTTGGAGCTGGAGGTGATCTTGGAAATATAGCCTCTAAGTAGAGAAGCACAGACATAGTGCCGGGCATGGCACAGCGTCGAGTAGCATTTTGTTCTGTTGTACGTAGGATCGCTGTGAGTCGGACCCACCTCGACAGAACCTAATAACAAACAACAACTAGGGCACCTATCTTCTCTGGAGCCTCTCTGCCAAAGGATGCTCCAACGCTATTGACATACCCCCAAGGATGGGAGGTTCACTCTTCTCAAGGCAGCTGAGGTGGCCTTCATAAAATCTTTCCTTGCACTGAGTCAAGAGTACTGGTCTCTTCTGATATCAGCAATGAACTTCCTAAAGCACCCCTCTCCCCTATACTCTGCCCCTCCACCCTCCCACTTCCAACCCCACACTATGCTCTCCTCCAGAACCCCCAGTCTGCATTACAATGCAGCAGTACCTACCTGACCTTACCTTTCTTTAGGAAGATATGTGGGGCTTTCTGGGTCTCCCCTCCTCTTGATATACCCTTCTTCTCCTGATCCTGCCATAATGCCCAGACTCGATCTTGGCCTCCACCCAAAGTCTCTTGTGCCAGACAGCAGCCTCAGCAGACTCTTCCCCTGACAGCCACAGGGATCACCCCACCCTTCTGCTCCCAGGCTAAGGGCTCCTAGGAACAACCTCTGGGGATGCAGCTGTTGCAGCAGAAGAGGCAGGGATCTGTAGTCCCACAGAGTTTGTCACTGTGACCCGAGCAAGTCACATAGCTTCCCAGAGCTATTTCCTCTATAAATTGGAAATGTTTTCCCCATTATCTTATATACTTGCAATTTTTTTGAGTAGTCATTATGGACCAGACATTTGATATATCCTAAAGTATTACCCCTCTTTTCCAGACACAGAAACTTGGAGCATTAAGTACCCCATTAGAGCTGGTATTATGAACATTTGTGCCTGATCACATAGGCTCTGCTCTTAGCCAATACTTAACCCACTGTCATGATTCAGTGTAAGCAATAAGGGCTCTCAGATCACATAGAAGGACAAAGTCACATTCAAAGGCGTCCAGGAAAATAATTATAATAACACCAATACTACCAATTTGGGCTGGGATTTGGCTCAGTTGGTAGAGCACTGCGCTGCAGTCTCTGAGGTCCCGAGTTCGATTCCCAGCACCGCATAAATGGGAGAAGGGCCTGGCAATCCACTGCCGGGGCAATCCCAAAACAGTCAGCCATTGAAAACCCTTATGAGGGTCGCTATGAGTCAGATACCGACTCGACGGCACCTAACAACAACAACAACAACAACAACAACAATAATACCAAAGAATGGTAAAAATACAGATGGGCTAGAAAATTCATGTACTAGTACTGACAGTGTAAAAGTCCACTACAGGAAAAGTTTTGATCTTAAACATAATAGGGTTCCAAGGATATATAGAAAAATATTATCACAAAAAGACAAGAAATGGAAGAGAGGTCTTTGTTGGGGTGGTGGGATGGGGGGAGGAAGTGCACAAGAAGGTAAGGGGGAACTTATCTGTGTAATGTACAACAAAATGCATATATGGAAATGTCACAATGAAATGTATGTCAGAATGAATCACATTAAGTTGTACATTAAAAATTTCCAATAAAAAAGTGTCCAGGAGTGGGAGGTGGTTGACTAATGGACCCTAAACCTCAAAACACCAATTTCTGGAGCAGTGAGTTCTTGGGATCTTCGTAAATATATGCTTCCCTAGAGATCCAGAAGGAAAAGAGAAAAATAATTGGTATTTGTTGAACATTTACTATGTTCCAGGTACTTCCGATGCATTATTTAAATTCTCCAACACCTCTCATGCACACTTTTTCTCAATAGGTGAGGGCACTGAAGGTCTGAGAGGTAAAATGATTTTTCCAAGGTCAAACAGCTGTTCAAGTTAGCTGCGATCCCATCTAAATCTGACTGTCAAGCGCCTCCACTGCACTCCTCTTGGGAGTGGTATGATAACCTCTATTACCCAAGTCTCTAGCCAGGAGAGAGAGTCCGTTCTCAGTTTTTCTAAAGTCTGGGTCACCTGCAGAATGAGTCCCCCAAGCTAGATCCCAGCCTGCCCAGCAATTCTGAGTTTTTCCTGAGGTCTCCAACTGAGCTGCAAGTGGCTGAGGCTGATCAGGAAATAGGAAATCCTGATTCTCAGACTGGAGGTCATACCCCTGCAGATTCCATTATACCTATGAAAATCCACACTAAATTCTTCCTTGTTTCTGAGTTAGAGAAGTGATTCACGGTCATAAAGAAAATTAATAGACACAGAAAGGTGGAAAGTAGAAAACATTACACTTTAGTTCCTTACAGCGAGGAATTTTTCCCTTATGACTTCTTGATATTTCTTTTTTTCTCTATGACTAAATGATAGAAGATTTTTTCCTCACTTGGTTGATATCACATTTAACATTTAATATTATTGTGACAGATACTACTTGGATGGCTATCCATCTACCCCTTCTTTGCCAGTAGAACCATGTTCTTGCTGACAGCATTTGCTTGGGGCACAAAATACACCATGAACAGTCCAAGACCAAATAACAACTCTATTTTCCACTTTTCCAGAATCCCTCTTAGGAAGGCAGATATGGAACTCGCACCTAATGTGACTTTTGGAGTTTTTGTGAAAATACTTGTTTTCCTAACAAAAGAGATAGAGTAACTGTGATAGAGTCCTATCTCTCAACCCCTCTTTTTCTTGCCAAGAATATGGATGTGATGTCTGGAGTTGGGAAAAACATTTTGAGTTTATGAGGAAAAAGTGCAAAGAATTACAGTGGTTTTCTCACTAGCATTACTCAGCATGAGCTAATAAAATAGTTGCTTACTTAGGACTCCTTGTTATATGAAAGCAATAATTTATATGTATATCCAAATCACTATTAGTTGAGTTTTCTGTTTATTTTTTAGGGCAAATTTGAATGGGTTAAATATTCTGTCTGTTTTTTCAATGCTGGGATCAAACCCAGGGTCTTGCACATGCTAGGCAAGTGCTCTACCACTGAGCTACAAACCCAGCTTTTAAAAGACATAATACATAATAAGCAATTCACCATCTATCTATATTCTTTGTAATATTATTTTCAAATACTTGTTCACCTATTATTAAACATGTGGTTTTATTCTCTTTTTTCCTATTATATCTTATAAATGATACCAGATTGGATATCACTGTAATGTTGCAAGCTTTTCTGTGCAAAATCTTTGAGTTGAGTTAGAGTTGTAAAATATAAAGATACTAGTTTCAGAATTTGTTCCCAACCAAGAGGAAGAAACAGGAACCAAAATTACTCTTCCACTTATGATGACTAAAAACTTAAACAAAATATGTGAAATAAGGTTCTCTAAGGCATTGGATCTCAGGCAACAAGAGATAGAGATCTGTGAGACATGGAGAATCAATGAGCCAAGCTCTACAAGTTACTGATTAGAAAGTTACCAGATTGTGCCGTGGGGGATTGTGGACACAGAGGAGGCTAGAGGTCTTCTGGGTTGAGGAGATAGAGTTGGGAGAACAAGGTGGCTAGAATTTAAAGAGCTGGGCACTGGGAGAATGAGAGCTGTACAGAGAAAGAGCTCTGAAGATATGCAGAGAGTCCCACTCAACAGTTCAGCTGAATTCTAACCAATATATCTATGTAAGAAAACTACCAGAGTATGGAGGAAGGAGGAAGCAAGTGGGCATAGGGGATACAAGGGAAAGATCAAGAGAGAACAATTCTCTCAATTAAAATTTACTAAAAAATTACACAGAAGATAGAATAAATATACAAGGACATTAAAGATTTATCATATGGATATCCCATATGTTCAGGAAACTGCAAGAAAGACTGAGTGTACTAAGGAGAAGCATAAGCATGTCTAAGACTTACATGTAATTATAAGACTATATATGTGTATATATGTATATCATATATGCATATTATACATTATGGTTTTCATATATATGTACACACACATATATATGTATATATATAAACCATAATGAGTTAGCCTGCAGCTGTATCACTGTGGTGTTCAATCTCCTCAGATCTTGGAAGCTAAGCAGGGTCAGGCCTGGTTAGTACTTGGATGGGAGACTGCCTGGGAACACCAGGTGCTGTAGGCTTAGGAGAAGCACTCAGTAACCACTCCCAAATATCAGTCAGCCATAGAAAACCCTATGAATAGCAGAGAAGCAGTAATAATACTGTTTTGCCGGTTGTATGTAGGGTCACTGTGAGTCGGACACTGACTCAATGGCACCTAACAACAACAGCAACATAATGAGTTAGATGAAAAAGGCAGAGTGAGATTTATTATAGATTAGACATTGCAGGAGAAAAGATTAATAAACTTGGTAACATAACAACAGAAACTAACCAAAATGAAACACACAGAGAGAAAAGATTCTAAAAATGAGCGACATATCAGTGAACTGCAGGACAACTTCTGGTGGTCTAGTGTATATTTAATAAGTCTTCAAAGGTGAAGAGAGAAATAGACAAGTATTTATAAATGTGAAGGCTGAAAATTTTCTAAATGTGAGTAAAACTATAATCCTATTGATCCAAATAAAGTTCAGTTATAAAAACATATAGAGAAAATTATATTAAGACCCATCATAATTGAATTGCTTAAAACCAGTGAGTATCTTAAAAGAAGGCACAAAATAAGATACAGTAACCTTATAGGACCAAATATAAGAATGAGGGTCAATCTCTCATCAATGACAACCAAAGTCAAAAGACCATGGACCAATGTCTCTAAGGTTCTGAAAGGGGAAGAAAAATCCTGTCAAACTACCTAGAGGAAATACCTTTCAAAATTCAGGTAAATGAAGAATTTTTACAACATTCAAAAGTTAAAAAACATTGACATAAGTATATCTAGGAAATCAGCATTTGGAAACTAAAAACACTCTTCTAAAAAAAACCCTGTGAATCAAAGAATAAAAAACCCTCCAAGATTAGAAAGTATTTGGAAGCAATGAAAATGAAAACAATAAAATATGTCAAACTTTGTAGCATTTAGCTAAAGTAGTCCTTAGTAAAATATTCATAGCACTAAAGTGCATACATTAAAAAAGAAGAAAGTCCTCATGTCAGTGACCTCTGCTTCCATGGTAAGAACTAGATAAAAAAAAAAAAAACAAGTTAAATCCAAAGTAAAAAGAAGAGGGGAAATAAAAAGATTATGAAGTCAATAAATGAAACAGAAAACAATAGAGAAAAAATCACTGATACTAAAAAGTGATGTTTTTATTCTTGAGGAGATAAAGAACATTGACAATACTGTAGCCATACTGATTGGAAAAAAAATAGAAGACACAAATTTTCCAAGATCAGGAATGAATAACATAGCTATCAACTCTGTAGATGTTAAAAGAATAATAAGGTGATACTATGAGCAAATTTCCCCCACATGTCTGTCAACTTGTCATGTTATGGGGGCTTGAGTGTTGCTGTGATGCTGAAAGCCATGCCATTGGTATCTGATACCAACGGGGCCTCTCATCATAGACAAGTTTCAGCTGAGCTTCCAGACTGAGACAGACTAAGGAGAAGGACCCAGCAGACCACTCCCCAAACAACTAGCCATTGAAAACCCTATGAATAGCAGAGAGGCACTGTCAAATACAGTGCCAGAAAATGATCCCCCCAGGCTGGAAGGTATTCAAGAAATGACTGGTGAAGAGTTACCTCCTCAAAGTAGAGTCCATCTTGTAGAGACAAAAGGAGAGACCAGAATGGTGTCCCTTGGGACTTCCTTTTGCTGATGTGGCAAACTCAAAATGACAAAAAACACAGGACTGCAACAATGGGCTCAAACATATAAAGATTGTGTTCATGGCATAGTGGTGGATAGTGTTTCCTTCTGTTGGACATCGGGTCACTGTGAGTCAGATTAAACTTGACAGCACCTAATAACAACAACATGAAAAAACTTTATTCTAATAAGTTAGTAACTTAGATTAAATGGGAAGATTCATTTGAAAAAAATATTATTGTTGTTAGGTGCTGTTGAGTCAGATCCAACTCATGGCAACCCTAAGTACAACAGAACAAAACACTCCCCAACACTGTGCCATGTCTGGCACTATTGTTAGTGCTTCTCTGCTATTTATAGGGTTTTCAATGGCAGATTGTTTCAAGAGTGGTTTACCAGGTTCTTCTCCCTAGCCTGCAACACTTGGTATTCCCACATTATCTCCCAGCCAAAGATTAACCAGGCTGGCCCTGCTTAGTTTCTGAGCTCAGGTGGGATTGGATGCCAGGGTGTTATCGCTGAAGACTGAAAAAAAAATAGATAGCCAAAATAGACATAAATCTTTTGAAAATTTTGAATACATAGTTAAAACCTTTCTACAATAAAAACTCAAGACCCAAAAGAATTAACATTTCTTCACTGTGTGGCCTTGAGGGATGGTGGTGATGATGATGATGGTGATGATGATGGTGATTGATGATGATAATGATTTCTCTCCCTTCTTGGTCACATACTAGGTTTAGGGTGTCAAGTGCTTAATTACTTCATCTCACTTAATTCTGAGATAATGTGGAGTTCATATTATCCAAATTTTTCATATAAAGAACTGAGGCTTAAGAAGGGTAAGTAACTTTCTTGAGTTCCTAATACAGACTAGACTAGAATTTGACCCTAGATCAGGATTTAATAAGATAACAACTATGAATTAATTGGTACAGCATTGCCTGGCACACTAAACATGGCCATCTTTCTAAAGTCCCTTGAGTTTGTTGATGTATCATCCCCAGATGCCAGTTCCAAGAGGCTCATCCTGTTTGGCAGAATAAAGAAATGATCATCACACAGCCACTCTCTCCTCTCACTTGCTTAAGACCTGTGGGTCATGGACAAGAGTCCCTTATTGTAGATCTAAGTGCCCAGTTCCTGCCCCTACTATAGGGTGTCCAGGCTCCCCCATGGAGAAGAACCAGGCTGACTCTTAATAGCCACTCACCTACTGTAGCCAAGAAAGTGCCTACTATCAGCTAAGCTCTTCTAGGTACCAGAACCTGTGCTAAGGACCATGCATGGGCCTTCTTTCAAATCACAGCTGTTATTTTCCATTCTAAATATAATGAAAATGAGAATCCAGGAAAGAAAGTGATTTGCCCAAAGTCATATGGAAGTGATGGAGTCAGCATTCAGCCCCCAATCTGTCTAGCATTTTATGTTTGTTTCCTTAGATTACACAATAAACAATATCTCTGTGTCTTTTGGAGTTTAAGAATCTAAGTCTTAGGAGAAGGATGATGTATGGAGCAAACCAATAATTAAGAGAAAAAACATCCAAGTATATGGCTGTATCACGCAACTGTTGCATATGCCTTGAGAGGGTTCCCCCATATCAGTCAGTCACCAGGATCATGGACTCCTAATATAGGGAATCATATAGTGTCCCAATCTTCCCTTTAACATGACTTATTCTTGCTAGGACCCTCCCAGGTACAAGGACTCATCCAGTTCTGCCCACCAGTTCTCATCCAGTGATGAGGCCCTGCTCCTGCAGATAGACACTTTTTGACCAATAAGTATCATTTGACCTGAATCCTTGAACAACATGGTAATTAGACTTAATAACAATAACACTGTATACTTAAAAATTGCTGAGAGAGTAATTTTTAGTGTTATTGCCACAAAAATGTAAGTATGTGTGGTAATATATATATTAATTAGCTCAATGTAGTCATTCTACAATGTATACAATTTCAAAACATTATATGACACACCATGTTCTTGTTAGGTACCATCAAGTCAGGTCCAACTCATAGTGACCCAATGTACAACAGAATGAAATACTCCCCAACACTGTGCCATGCAAACAATCTTTTTTATGTTTAAGCCCATTGTTGCAGACACTGTGTCCATCCATCTGGTTGAGAGTTTTCCTTTTTTGTTGTTGTTGTTGTTGTTGACCTGCCACTCTCCCAAACATGATGCCCTTTTCCAGGGATTGGTTGCCCTGACAACATGTCCAAAATAGGTCAGACACAGGCTAGCCATCCTTGCTTCCAAGGAACATTCTGCTTGCACTTCTTGTAGGATAAATCTGTTGGTTCTTTTGGGAGTACATGGTGTATTCAGTATTCATCTCCAGTAGCATAATTCAAAAGCATCAGTCCTTCTCCTATCTTCCTCATTCAATATCTAGCTTTCACAACCATACTATGTGACTGAAAATACCATGGCATGAGCCAGGCACATCTTCATCATCAATGTGACATCTTTACTTTTCAAAACTTTAAGAAGGTCTTTTGCAACAGCTTTTCCTGATGCAATACATCTTTTGATTTCTTGTTGCTGCTTCTATGGGTGTTGATTGTAAAATCAAGTAAAGCAAAATCTTGAAAAAACTCAATCTTTTCTCTATCATTTTTGTTTTCTTGATGTTGAGGTGCAATCCACACTGAAGGCTATGTTCTTTTATCTTCATCAGTAAATGTTTCAAATCCTCTTCACTTTCAGCAAGCAGAGTTGTGTGATTGGCATAACACAGGTTGTTAATGAGTCTTCACCATTCTTGATGCCACATTCTTCTTCATAAAGTTCAGCTTCTCCAATTATTTGCTCAGCATAGAGATTGTAGTGGTATGATGAAAGGATACAGCCCTGACGCACACCTTTCATGATTTTAAACCAAGCACTCTTTCCTTGTTCTGTTCAAAGGACTGTCTCCTGGGCCATGTACAGATTCCTCATGAGTAAAATTAAGTGCTCTGGTATTCCCATTTTTCTCAATGTTATCCATAACTTGTTGTGATCCACACAACCAAATGCTTTTGAATAGTTGATAAAATGTAGACAGATGTCATTCTGCTATTCTCTGCTTTTGGCTAATAACCTTCTGAAATCAGCAATGATGTCCCGTTCTATACCCTCTTCTGAATCTGGCTCAGTTTTCCAGCAGTTCCCTGTGTATATACAGCTACTGTCACTTTTGAATGATTGTTAACAAAATTTTACTTGTGTGTGATGTTAATGGTCTCATTCAACAATTTCCATATTCAATTGAGTTCCCTTTCTTGGGAATAGGCACAAATACAAATCTCTTCCAGTCAGTTGGCCAGGTAGCTCTTTCCAAATCTCTTGGCAAAAGCAAGTGAGCACCTGCAAGTGAGCATCTGTTTGTTGAAGCAGATATTCCATCACGCTGGAGCCTTGTGTTTTGCCAACTTCTGCAAAGAAGTTTCCACTTCTTCCTTTAGTATTATTGTTTCCTGATCATATGCAACCTCTGGAAATAGTTGATCATCCACCAAATCTTTTTGGTATAATGACTCTGTGTATTCTTTCCATCTTCTTTTGATGTTTCCTACATCATTTAATATTTTCCCTATAGAATCCTTCACTATTGCCACTGAAAGCTTGAATTTTTTCTTCAATTCTTTAAGCTTGAGAAAAACAGAGCATTTTCTTCCCTTTTGTTTTCCTATCTCCAGCTCTTTGTACATGTCTTTATAATACACTTCTGGTATCTGTAATACTGGTGGCATAGCTTTCAGCATCATAGCAACACACAAGCCCCCACAGTACAGCAAAGTGACAGATAAGTGAGGGATTGCACACCATATTTGTCAATTAAAATTAATTGACTAGTTTTTAAAAATAAACTTTTTTTATTGGACATTTTAAATGTACACCTTAATGTGATTCATTCTGACATGTGTTTCATTGTGGCATTTACATATATGCATTTTGATGTACATTATTCATATAGGTTCCCCCTTACCCTCTTGTATGCTTTCCCCCCCCCATAAAAATAAACTTTTTAAAAGGAATTTGAATTCTCCCTTGCTGGATTAGTCCAACTCTCACAGTTGGTCTATAACTCCCATCCACAAGGCAGTCTCCTTTCCAGTAATCCCCATCCTGCAATAGTTAATAAGGTCAAGAAAATTGTTCTCTCTTGAAATTCTAGAAGGGCTCAAGAGAGCACTTAGTTGAAGAGAGTGTCCTCAAACTGGGTCAGAGGAAGGCTTCATATGTGCCCTGACTCATGCAGCCAGACCACACACCCTGAACTCCAGCACTGTTCCTTAGCCATAGAAACGCTGAAGAATGATCTGATGAAATCTGACAAATCTAGGTTCTAATTTGGGCTTTACAATTTATCTGCCATGTTGTGTGAACTAGCCACTTAGTTCTTGAACTCTCTGGTCTCATGGTCTATCAAATGGCTTACCAACCTTGCTGTAAAAATTAATTATATTGTGTGTTATGCCCAGTGTGGTATCTAATAAGAGTTAGGTGTTCAATAATGGGTATTAAGATTTGGCAGTATTTATACCACAATGTAGTATGTGGTCTTATGTAGGTACCTAGGGATGATAGTAGGTCTTTGATAAATGGTAGTTATAAGAAGACTAGTAGCATTATTAGTAGCATTTACATGATCTATAACCAGGCCTTAGTTTTACTTCTATTAGGTGTATGGCCTTGGGTAAGAGGTCTGAGGATGTAAAAGTCATACAAAAGTGCTTTGAAAGGAGACAAAGCATGTCTTAGTACTATCACAGTGTCAAACAGAGATGTGGCAGCTCAAGCAGAGGACCCCTCCCTCCTTCTCAGCAGGAAGGAATTCTTTGGAAACTTCCAATGAATGCCCAGCTTGCCAGTTCTAGGAGCCAAGACTGGATGGTCTTATGGGCATTAGACTTCTTGGCATGAACAGGAATCCCCGGGGCTTTTCACAGGCTGGAACTCTACTCTCTAACCCCATTCTGATACAAAAAGGACCCCTGGGTCTGCCAACTGGAGCCCCTCCCTCCGGGGCTGCACTGGATCCAGCATACTTAAGATCCCTACAAAGCCACCAAGGCAGCAGAGATGGACTGCTTTCTCCTGTGCCATACAGAACCAAGAGAAAATAGGCTCCCACTGCCACAGGGGTGGAGGAAGGTGTTCAGGCAGAAGAACAAACTGGTCATTTGTGAGTGACTGAGGGAGGGACTTGGGGGAGTTTGCTGCCTTGGGCATCCCCAGGAATGGACAAAGGGGCCCTAGTCTCTCTGCTGCACTCATTGGGGAGCAAGAACAAGAACCTGCCCTTCTTGGGCAGCAGTTGATCTCCAGCTCTGTTTGTGTCCTTTTCCATACATGTGCAGGTCCCTGTCAGGAGTTGCCTCCCACTCTGCACCCAAAATGTGTCCTGAGGCTCCCTCAGGGGAGAGGCTAAGAAGGAATATGGGACATTGGCAGGTGGGGGAAGCAGAGTGCATGTGAATGTGGAGCTTTCCTAGGAAGAGGACTTGACATAGGCAGGAGAGCATGGGGGCTAAGCCCGGCAAGCTATGCAGCCAAGGATCCTGGTTTTAGTCTTGGTCCTGACACATATTATTTTGATGGAAGGCAGAGCCAAACCTGGACTTAAAGCAGAGAAAATAAGTGCTGGACTAGGATTCCAAAAGCTATCTGCCTGTCACTACCATAGTCTGATTGAGGAGGGGACTCAAAGTATCTTTCCCCAAGTACCAATATGATTGTGAACCCAAGGTTTCACCAAGCCCTGAGCAGGTGACTTCCTTGTGCTGCATACTGTGGACAGATCTAAAAGAGATGCAGCCTCTGCCTGCAGTCTGGCTGGGGAGAAAATACCCATGTGAAATAAACAAGGCTGGATCAGCTAAGTAAGGAGGAGGAAAATCATAGCCAGGTGGTGAAAGATGGTGGGATCTGAGGAAGAAGAAGGATTAGGGGGAGGTTTCTAGCAGGGGAACAGGTAGATGAAGGAGTGGTGAGTATACATGGCAGGTGCTGGGAAAGCCAGCTGGCTTGGAAGCTCTGTGGCTCTGAGAGAAGGGGACTCCAACTGCTTAGACCAGAATCCTGTTGGTGGCCATGCTGGTAGCATCATGGCTTAGAAGACTCACCGAACTGCTGGAGAGTCATATAGTCTTGAAAACTGGTTAGAACCATGGGGAATTTCCTTGAATTCCCTCAAGGAGATGTGAGAGGGGGTATGCTAGATAAGATTGCACCTGCTGGCACCTGGACTAGGAGGCCAGTGGGAAGCTTCTGCAAAGGTCCAGATCTCGGGTGTGAACAGGCAGAAAGGAGGATGTGGGCACCTCCTCACTCTTCACCCTTGTCTTGATGACTGGGCTGGCCATTTGCACTGCTGACCAATTCTCATCTCTTCAAAGCTTCCTCTCAATGTCCAACTCTCTGAGCTGTGTTAGGTTCCCTCTTGCCTTCGCAAACATTTCTTACCTGGGACATTTTTCTCCTTCACCTAATTGCCATTGTTTCTTTAAGCTCAGAACATATATCTAATGCCATCTTCTTCTTTTGCCCATTTGGCCTCTACCTGACACCTCTTCCTTCTTTCAGACTTCCACTATCATCTTGGCAATCAGTCCTTACAATCAGGTTTTCAGATGTGTCCTCTGGAATCTCAGATATTCAAGAATGCTACTATGCTTCCCCTCTCTTTTTCCTACTTCTTTCACCCAGCTTTCTGTTATCTAAATTGCTATCATTTTTGACCACTTCCTATAAACCAGATGTATTTCATGCTATCTCCACTATGAAGGAGATGTTACACCCATTTTACGGATGAAAAATCATGAATTGGAAGGAGGTAAAGAGGCTACCAGATTTAGGTGTGTTCACTCTGAATCCAGGCTTTATGAATTCACCAATACTCTGAGTTCTTGTCTCCAACTCCCAGAATGAACATTGTATCTACATAATCCTGCTCAACCCAGTGCTCCCTGTGGTGCTCAAGGTGCCAATATGAAGATAGGTCTCCAGCCTGGTGTGCCTGGTTATCAAAGAATATCAGAGCTGGAAAAGTCCTGTGGGATTGTCAAATCCAATAGCCTCATTTTAAAAAATGGGGCTCTAAAGTTCAGAGAGGGATATGGAATTACCCAGGATCACATAGGAAATCAGGGACAAGCCAGGAGTAGCCCCAGGTCTTCTGATTTCCAAATTCATTTCATTTGAAGTAACCTCTTTCATTTATCTCATGTTTTACATTTTGTAAAATGTCTTAACATACAGTATTTCATATTTGCCTTGCCATAATACTGTGCCATGGATATTTTATCTTTTTTTACCAGTTGGGGAGACTGAGGCCAACTGAGGTGAAGGAATTTGCCCAAGGTCACACTGATGCGTAAGTGACTACCAACTAAGGAAAAGATGAATTAAAAACTTGGTCATGGAACACTAACTGTAAAGATTCACCAGAAAATCCCACATATATCCAACATCAAGATGCAAAGGCCAGACAGGCTTTAGGGGAACTAGGAGTATCAAGCTAGGAACCAGGGTCACTCTCAGCTGTTCATGGCTATGAGGTCTCTTTCCTCTGTCTCCCAGAATCTCCTTTTATAAGCCATATTTTTATAAAATTATCTATAAATCTTTATTTCATTTGTTGAGGCCCAATAAATCACAAAAATATTAATTAGATCCAATCATATTTTTCATTAATTTACATACTCATGAGGAGTCTCCATCAGTGGGATTCATTTTTCTTTTTTTTTTCTTTATTAGCAAATGATGATGGGATATAGAGTAATAAAGCATTAGCTTTTTCCATTATGCATCCTTTAAATTACTTCTAGCAACACTTTCATTGACCCGCAAGATTTATGGAGCCTTATGGCTAGTTTGTAGTTAAACTCTGATACTTATTTGGGTTATTTTCCCCTATTTTTCCAACATACTCATGAAGTTGTGCTGTTTACATTGAGATTCACCTCTCCTTTTTCATCCCTCCACATTGACCCTCCTCCCCATCCCATCTTCTCCAATCTTTGCTTTCCTCTGCCAGATCTCTCCCTCCTTTCCACTCCTTAAATTGTCCCTTCTACACTAAGTTTAATTTTGCATTTTTCATATTTCAATTTATGTAAAGGATTTTTTCCTTCCTTTAAGTATGATTCAGTACCCACATATGAATAAGAACATGGGATTTCTCTTTTTGGGCTTCTGTTTGTTTGCTGAAGATGTTCTCCAAATCCATCCATTTTCCTACAAATGATATTATTTCATTTTTTTAAATTGCTGAGTAGTATTCCATTGTGTGTATGTACCATAATTTTTTTTATCCATTCTTCTGTTGATGGTCACCTTGATTGATTCCATATCCTTGCTATTGTGAAAAGTGTGGCATTGAATACAGAGATGCAGGTTTCTCTGTGGTATGATGACTTGTCTTCCTTTAGGTATATTCCTAGTAGTGGTATAACTAGGTCGTATTAAGCCATAATTTTTTTTTTCAGTACTAGGGGTTGAACTCAGGGCCTTGCGCTTGCATGCTTTATAAGTGTTATACCACTGAGCTGCACCTCCAGCCCAGTTTTTCACTTTTTGAGACGGAGTCTCACTAAATTACGCAGACTGCCTCTGGTCTTGAACTTGCAATCCTTGTGCCTCCACCTCCCAAGTCGTTGGGATTACAGGCATGTGCCACCATGCCCAGCTCTAAGCCATATTTTTATTAGGCAAATAAAATATTACCATACCATGGTCATAATACAATGACTTCAATTATTAATATATAAATGCATTTTCATATGCTATAAAATAATTGGTTTAAGTTGATAAATATACTCATCTGTAGAAGCTACTGAATATGGTGTTGTGTTTATGGCTTAGCTTCTGTCAACTCTATTTTCTTTTCCCCAAGGCCAAAGACTGAACAGGGAAGCACTTGTCTCTCCTTAATGGACAGATCACCATGCAGAGGGTCAGTAAGGAAAACCAGAGCTCAGTGTCTGAGTTTATCCTGCTTGGCTTCACCAGTGAGTCACAGGTCAGGGTGGCCCTGTTCATCTTCTTCCTCACCCTCTACCTCATGACTATCCTGGGCAATGGCCTCATTGTCACCCTCATCTACCAGGACTCTCGCCTCCACACACCCATGTACTTCTTTCTCAGCATCCTCTCTTTAGTGGACATGAGCTATGTCTCCACCACTGTGCCCCAGATGTTGGTTAATATGGTGCATCTGGGGATGACCGTCTCTTGGGGTGCTTGTGTAGCCCAGATGTTCATTTTCTTGGTCCTAGGCATTGCTGAGTGTGTGCTTTATGCCATTATGGCCTATGACAGGTATGTTGCCATTTGCTTCCCTCTTCACTATTTCCTACTCATGAGCCGTCTCGTTTGTATCAAGATGGTCACTGTCTGTTGGTCCATTAGTATCATCGGGGCTCTGATCTACACTGTCTTCACCATGCATCTGCCATACTGTGGCCCCTACAAAATCAACCACTTCTTCTGTGAGGTCCCTGCTGTTCTGAAGTTGGCCTGTGCAGACACGTCCTTCAATGACCAGTTGGACTTCATCTTGGGTTTCATCCTGCTTTTGGTCCCACTCTCCCTTATCCTGGCCTCCTATGTCCACATCTTTGCCTCCATCTTAAGAATCCACTCAACCCAGGGGAGGCTCAAGTCTTTCTCCACATGTGCTTCCCACATCACTGTGGTCACCATGTTCTACGGGCCAGCCATGATCATGTACATGAGGCCTGGGTCCTGGTATGACCCAGAGAGGGACAAGAAGCTAGCCCTGTTCTACAACGTTGTCTCTGCCTTCCTCAACCCCATCATCTACAGCCTCAGGAACAAGGATGTGAAGGCAGCCTTCCTGAAAGTCCTTAGAAACAAGGGGATGGCTCAATGACCCAGGAGGCTTCAGAGTTGTTCCTGCTCACTGACAGACTGAGTGGAGCTCATTGGCATACTAAAAACACATCAGTTCTGACCAACCTGAGTCTTCTTGGCATTACGGGAGGCAGGAGAGGGTGCAGCCACTCTAAACTGAAGGTCTCACCCATTGGTTGGAAATTTTTCAGCTGCCACCACCAAAGACTCAGTTAAGTTTTGAAGACAAAAGATTTCTTTATAGGGACTGTGTCCTTGTAGTTCATGGTCATTACTGTATTGCTTTTCCTGGGTTCTGTCCTTACCTCTGGAAGTTTATATCAGTTTAACATGAGCAAAGTTTAATATAAACACATGCCTTTCTAAAGTATAAAGGAAATTGGGATGAAAGTGATGTAAAGAATAGGTAGATTATTCAGGGCCACAGTCTTGTGTCACTGCCTGGCAAGCACTTACGGATAATGTTTAGCATTGCTTTTTGGTGCTATAAAATCTAAGCCAGAGTGATTTTAGGGAGAAGGTCCTGGGAATCCACTCCTGAAACAATCAGCCATTGAAAACCCTATGAATAGCAGAGAAGCACTGACAATACAGCCAGGCATGGCACAGTGTCCAGGAGTATTTTGTTCTGTTGTACATAGGGTCACTATGAGTTGGACCTGATTTGAAGGCACCTAACAACAACAAAGTTATTCTAGACATATCTGTGTAAAAATATGGGTAATAATTGGTCTAGTCGGGGCTCAGCTTGTAAAAATGACTTTTACCTGGTCAGTTTAAAATTTACATGTTAAGACTCACTTTTGTTTTGAGAAAACAAATATATATTTCATAAAAGAAAACTATGTATCATGCATATCTATATCTATATTATCCATCAAATAGCTGGATAGAGATAGAGACAGAGATTAGAAGATATAGTGAGACAGAGAGATAATAAGAAATAATATAACAAAGACTCCAGTTTCTCCCACCCCAAGTAAATACTTGTTAATATTGTGCTATATTTTGTCAGTCTTTTTGCTTTCTTTTTTAAAAGGATTAGATAATAACCGAAAAGTTAAACCGCCCTTTGAATATTTTTGACTCTCTTTAATCAACAACTATGGTTAGACTAAAGTCAATTCCATCTATTTTTAAACTTTTGCTTATATACAATTTTGTCGATGAGTAATATATAGAATTGTTCTGGTATGTTTAAAAATTTTAATGGTAGTATATCCATATGACTCTAAAAAGTATTTAGTTCATCATCATGTTCCTGATATCTACTCATTTGATAATTATAGACCTGGTTCATCCTCTTTTACAAGCATCTGAATCATAACATTTTATTTATCTAATTCCCTTTTATTGAATATTTATTTCCATTTTTCACTACTTAAATCTGTAAAGAAGTCTTTGTACATTTTTCCACATATAAATTTTTAGGCTATATGTATAGAAAAAAGGTTTGCAGATTGTAAAATCAAAGTTCAAATTTTCTAGCTACTTCTAAATTAAATTAATCTGCCAAGTAGTTATATCATTCTACACCTCTCACCCTCCTCATCACTTGATATTATCAAAAATTCTGGTGTTTCTATCTACCTAATAGATGAAAAGTGGTTACATTGTTTTTTGTTTCATTTGCAATTCCCTAGTTGCTAGTAAATTTAACATCTTTTCATAAGATTTCTGGTAGTATTGTGCAGTGTTGTAGACTCTAGAATCAGACTTCAGGTTCAATTCCAGTTCTATCATTATTAACTCAATGATGATTGGTAAGCTACCTAACCTATATGGGTCTCAGTTTCCTCATCTATAAATGGAAAGAAAATAGTATATACCTTAGAAGGCTGTCAGAAGGATTAAATGAGATAATACATGTAAAGAACTTACAGGGCATAAGAAATACTATGTGCTGCTTGCCTTTTCTTGATCTGTAGCTTCTTATCCGTTTTGGACATAGATTTTTTTTGTCTATCACAAGCATTGAAAATATATTCTGTGAGTTTATTACTTGTTTTTGCTATTCAAAAGTAGTTCACATTCATTCTTAAAATTTTGTGAAGCAGAGGCAAACAAAAAATGAAAATTACCCATCACCTTAGACCTGAAGATAACTACTGTTAACATTCCAGGATTTATGTTTCAAGGTTTAAATTTTTAAATTGGTTTTATTAATATTTTAAAAGAAATACACATAAAATTCTTAAACAATATCTATTTTCATGAATTTTGAGTTGAATTACTTACTACATATTTTGTAATTTATCACACTCTCTCAACAACAGGTTTAGGGGCATTTATCCACCTAGATTTACTTTTTTGCTGTTAAAGAGTATTCTTTCCAATTTCTTTTGATGAAAGGAATAGAATAAATTAAAAATAACTGCAGATGAACAGAATTCTTAACTTAATACAGGTGAAAAATATCTTTTCCTCTATGATTATGAAATGAACACAAGTTAAAGATTTCACTGAGTTCGTCCATTCATGAAAGAACCAGTTGGATGTCAGGATTGGTTCAAAGGAGAATTCAACTTACAGATACACTAACATGCGTAGACATACACACATCTATTGTTCAGTGCCATTGACTCAGGTCAGATTATAGTGACCCTATGTACGACAGAATAAAATACTACCTAACATTGTGCCATGTACACAAGCTTTTTTATGTTTTTAAGTTAAGTGATGTAAAGAGTAGGCAGATTATTTGTTGCAGTCATTGTGTCAATCCTTCTAGTTGAGGTTCCTTGTTTTTTTCATCCACCTATCACTCTCCCAAATATGATGTCCTTCTCCAGGGATTGGTCCCTCCTGACTACATGTCCAAAACACATAGGATGCAATCTAGCCACCTCTGCTTCCAGAGAGCACTCTTGTTGCACTTCTTCTAGGACAGACCTATTCATCTTGAGAACTGTTATTCAAAAGCATCAATTCTAAGCTTGGCGTGGTGGCGCATGCCTGTAATCCCAGAAACTCGGGAGGCAGAGGCAGGAGGATCGCAAGTTTGAGACCAGAGGCAGTCTGTGTAATTTAGTGAGACCCTGTCTCAAAAAGTAAAAATATGGGCTGAGGATGCAGCTCAGTGGTCCAGCACTTGCAAAGCATGCAAGCAAGAGGCACTGGGTTCAACCCTCAGTACCGCAAAAAACAAACAAACAAAAGCATCAATTCTTCTCCTGTCTCCCTTATTCAATGTCTAGGTTTCACAAGTATATGAGACAACTGAAAATACCATGTCATGAGTCAGGTGCATCTTCATCTTCAAGGTGACATCCTTACTTTTCAATACTTTAAAGAGGTCTTTTGCAACACATTTTCCCAATGCAATGTGTCTTTTGATTTCTTGACTGATGCTTCCGTGGGTGTTGATTGTAGAAACACGTAAAGCAAAATCTTGGATAACCACAATCTTTTCTCTATTTATCATGAAGGTGCTTACTGACCCAATTGTAAGGATTTTTGTTTTGTTGATGTTGAGTTGCAATCCATACTGAAGGCCATGTTCTTGGATCATCATCAGTAAATGTTTCAAATCCTCTTCACTTTCAACAAGCAAAGTTGTGTCATCTGAGTAATGCAGGTGGTCAATGAGCCTTCCTCCTATCCTGCTGCCATGTTCTTCTTCATAAAGTCCAGCTTCTCAGATTATTTTATCAGCATAGAAATTGAAGTATGGTGAAAAGATACAGTCCTGACAAACACCTTTCCTGATGTTAAACCAAGCAGTGTTTCCTTGTTCTGTTCAAATGATTGCCTCATGGTCCATGTGCAGATTCTTCATGATTACAATTAAGTGTTCTGGTATTCCCATTTTTCTCAATGTTATCCATGATTTGTTGTGATCCACACAGTCAAATGCCTTTGCATAGTCAATAAAACATAGATCAAACTTCTGATATTCTCTGCTTTTGGCCAATATCAATCTGACATCAACAATCATGTCCCTGGTTCAACACCCTCTTCTAAATCAGGCTTGATTTTCTGGCAATTCCCTGTGGCCCCTTTTTCACCTCTTCACCCCTTTTTCACCTCTTCACCCACACCATCAGCTAAGCAAGACCTTCTTGCCCGTTCCTGCACGGACCACCAATGAGGAAACACCTCTCCAGCTCTTCTCCCCTGGACCTTTGGTGAGGAAAGAATGCTGTCCCATTGCAATCATCAACAAGGAAAGAACCTGCTCTCCATCTGATCACCGACGAAGCAATAGCTGTCTCCTTGTGACCACTGAGACGACCAACACAGGTGTTTGCTCCTGGAAGGCAAAAGCGCCTGAGACTTTTCCTTTCTCCCGTCTCCTCCAGGGTCCTGAGGGCCACAGGAGTCTGCGTCCCTCACCTGAGGGTCCCGAGTGAATTGTGTTTAGTATCTGTGTGTGCGGCGGCACACAGATATACTGCTGCAGTTGCTTTTGAATGATTATTAGCAAAGTTTTACTTGCATGTTATATTAGTGATATTGTTCAATAATTTCCACATTTGGTTGTATCCCCTTTCTTGGGATTATGGATCTTTTCCAGTCAGTTGGCCAGATAGCTGTTTTCCAAGTCTCTTGGCATAAATAAGTGGCATAAATAAGCCTCCAGGGCTGCATCTGATTGTTGAAAGATTTCAATTGATATTCCATCAATTCCTGGAGCCTTGTGTTTTGCCAATGCCTTCAAGATAGCTTTCACTTCATCCTTCAGTACCATTGGGTTTAGTTCCTGATCATATGCTACCTCTTAAAATGGTTGATCATCCACCAATTCTTTTTGTTATAATGACTCTGTGTATTCCTTCCATCTTCTTTTGATGTTTCCTACATCATTTAATATTTTCCCTATAGAATCCTTCACTATTGCCACTCAAGGCTTGAATTTTTTCTTCAATTCTTTAAACTTGAGAAAAAGTGCGTGTTCTTCCCTTTTGGTTTTATATCTCCAGCTCTTTGCACATGTCATTATATTTGATTTTGTCTTCTCAAGCTGCCCTTTGAAATATTCTATGTAGTTCTCTAACTTCATCATGTCTTTCTTTTACTTTAGCAACTCAATGTTCAAGGGCAAGTTTCAGAAGCTCTTTTCACATGTAATTTGATCTTTTTCCCATCTGTTTAAGAACATTTTCTTTTCTCATGAATGATGTCTTTGATGTCATGCCACAACTCATCTGGTCTTTGATCATTAGGGTCTAATGCATCAAATCTGTTAAGAGGGTCTCTGAATTCAGGTAGGATATACTCAAGGTCATACCTTAGCTCTCATACACTTGTTCTAATTTTCTTGAGTTTCAGTTTGAAACTGAATATGAGCAGTTTATGGTCTGATCCTCAATCAGCACCAGATCTTGTTCTCACTTCTGATATTGAGGTTTTAAAATCTACTATTTGCTATACTGAGACTGGAAAACCAAGCCCTAGAAATTCTCCTTCATATTTTACCCACAGTACCTAAAAATTTAGACAAGTTCTTCTTCTGCCAAGGCATTCAAATGCTAAAGATCCCCTGGTCCAGAAGTTAATTTCTTTATGAGCTGTAAAGTTGAGATCTTGCAAGGCAGATACCAGGCCTACTTTCCTGCAAAGATTTTGTAGGGATTGATTTCATAAATAAAGTCAACTCTTAGCTCACTGTGCCTGCTTAAAAGATATTCATTTTCAAATAGGATATTGGTTATATAATCAATCCAATTAGGTATATCTTTGTTTAAAAGAAAATATACTCGGGGAGGAGTCAAGATGGCGGACAGA